>JAVLVB010000423.1:292304-415699 GCA_032876305.1 Orestias chungarensis | reverse complement strand
ATTCCAGAGGAGTGAATGCTGCAAGTCAATGACTCGATGCAATCTGCTGGGGTTCCTTAGATTGGAAACTTTTTCAAATTGATTTGTTAGAATGTATCCTTGATTTTAATTGATTTTTTGTAAAGTGCCTTGAGACGACACCTGTTGTAAATTGGCGCTATATAAATAAACTGATTCTTGATTCTTGATTCTTGTGTGTTGTAGAGTTTGTCTCGTGCTACCACGAGTGTGAAAGCACCACCAACATTCAAGAGACCAAAACATCAGCCAGAAAGCATAAGTACTGAGAAGTGGTCTGTGGTCCCCAACTCCAGAACCACTCCTTTATTGAGTCTATTACTAATCGCCCAAGATTTCCACCATGTTGTCTATTATATTTGCACAACAGCATGTGAAATTGATCGTCAATCATTGTTGCCTCCTACGTGGACAGTTTGATTTACTTGGAGTTATATTGTGTCGTTTAAGTGTTCCATTTATTTTTTTAAGCTGTGTATGTTAGAGAAGTCAGTGTATCATTTATTTTAGGATTCATGTTAGTAGATGGCTGTCTTGACCTTGGACTTGATGCAACTCCAGCAGATGAAATCACTCCTAAAAATCCTCACCTCCGGTGGAATACATTTTCTATCTGTATTTACCAGAGTTTGAGACACTGGAAGGACTCTCCCTTCAGCCAAAGTTCACACATTGTGAATCTCCCAACTGTTAGATGGGCTTTACCTCACAATCATCTCAAGGGTTCTGTTAATCATGAGTTTTTTCTTCCACTAAACCTTCCGGTGTAAAGCTTCTGTGGCAAATTTGTTTTGCAAATAATTGTGATAAATGTAACTACGGTATATCTTTGCACCTACACTACTCACAAAAAGTTAGGGATATTTGGCTGTCGGGTTGAATTTCAGGATGAGCCCAAAATGCATTCAAACCTTAATAGGTGAACTTAATGTGACCTTCTCTAAGCTTTTGAATGCACCTGTCCAACTGTTAAATGTTTCAGTACTTTTTGCACATGTTGCTGTTCTCTAACGAGGAGCTTAACGGCAAAAGTCACAACAGGTATTTGATCCTCGAATCGACCAATAAATGTCCTGGTTGAACTACAGCTGGTGTTTAAACAGCCGTCCTCATCAGGCTGTTCACATTGTGACATCATGAGACCAAGACGACACCTAACAATGGATCAACAGTACCTGGCCATTACAATGCTTCAAACAGGACGTTCTCAGACGGACGTGGCCACTGATCTAAGAGTGTCATCAGCAGGTTGCAACAGAGATACCGAGAGACTGGAAGAGTTACAGAAAGGCGTAGAAGTGGACGTCCTTTGGCCACATCCCATGCTGATGACCGCTACATTGTGAACAACGCCTTGAGAAACCGGATGATGAATACCACTCAACTCCAGGCACGTTTAAGGGAGGTGAGAGGCATCCAAGTGTCACGTCAGACCACTCGAAACCATTTACATCAGCGTGGTCTGCGTGCTAGACAACCTGCAAGGGTACCTGACCACACCAGCAGGCACAGGCGTCATCATCTTGCATGGGCCAGGGAGCATTTATGCTGGACGAGGGACCAGTGGGCCTCAGTGCTGTCACGTTGAGCAGAAATGATGGCCGCCAACGATGTTGGAGACGTAAAGGAGAGCGCTATGCATCAGCCACTGTTGTCTCCAGACGAGCTTTTGGTGGTGGTGGTGTCACAGTGTGGGCAGGTGTGTCCAGTCTGTATAGAACTGCCCTACACTTTGTGAATAGTATAGTGACGAGCCCATACTACCTGAATAACCTCATTAATCAAGTGATTGTGTCCCTACATGAACAACATGAAAACCTGTGGGATCAACTGAGTCGCCGTGTAGAGGCTCGAATCTCTGCACCCCAAAACCTCAATGACCTGAGGGCTGCCCTTCAAGAAGAGTGGGATGCCCTGCCTCAGCAGACAATAAATCAACTTGTGAACATCATGAGACGTCGTTGTCAAGCTGTAATTGATGCTCAAGGGCACATGACCAGTTATTGAGACGTTGAGTTTTTGTTGTGGTGTACACACAATTGTTGTTAACTTTTGTTTCAACAAATTGTTTGAGATGAGGAAATCTACATCCTTCTACTTAAATGTCCTACTTTCGTGATATATCACTGTCGCGGGAACTTTTTACATTTTCCACAAATTTCACCCAAAAGGCAATTATCTCTAACTTTTTGTGAGTAGTGTATATATAGTGTCACCATGAATAATGGAAGTTGATTTTAGTAGTTGGTTTTTCAATGGGCAAAATTTTTTTAATAAATGAAACAAATGCGGTGGACAAAAAAAATAAAGAGGAACAAGATTATTTTCCTTTGAAAGTAATAAAGTTGAGACTTCAATAGTTTCAAGGTGAATTTTATTTGTTCTATTCAACATTCATTGTTACAGAAGACAAAAAAAAATGAGTCGTTTGTTTATTATCTAGCTGAAGGCAAAGTACAAAAACAAGCAATCAGATTCACACATTTAATTCTGCTTTTAGGAAGTCGTTTGAATTTCATAGTTTTTATTTATTTATTTTTTTTAGAAAAATGCCATTATAATTTTTGCTTTCACAGAAACATGACTTGTGGAAGAAGATTTTAACACTAGGAGGATACTTTACCCTTTAAAACCTCTAATTTTGCTCAGTATCTCCTAATTTGAAGAGTACGTCTCCCAGAGAACATAAAGACAACCATGAGGCCACATGCAGATGTTAAGAAACCAAAACTGTTATCTGCTCTGAAATACTCACTGTCGATATGCAAGCAGTGCAAAATGGTGAAAGCGGAGTCGTAGACTCACTAACCAACATTCAGCCGCCGCTACGCTTTAATGTTTTCCCATTAAAGATGGTTTATCGAATAGTTTCGCATTGACAGAAAAGTTCTTGTTCTGCATCTTCTATCTGGACAGCTCAGTATCTGTAGTGTGGACTCCGAGAGCGAGAGCGAGAACTCGACCTCGACTTTCTGGGAGAGAAAGAAATTGGGAGAAAGGACAGCGACAACAGATGTAGGACATAAAGACATGGTTTATATAAAAATCTTTAAATGTTAGTTTTAATAAGATACTGGGGAGCTAAATGAATGCCACACATCATATGATCATACTTTTATATCATATAGTTTAAATACACATGATTATATACAGATTTCTTTTACTTTATAGTGTTTTTACAGTAATCTCATCTCACTTTGTACCCCGTTGAAAAGTCAGAAAAAAGAACAAAGTGACAATATCTGAATGTGATGATGTATATGAGAACATCCAGCAGGTTTAAATAATAATACTTTGCTGCCTCTCTACTCATAAAAGTTTTAATCTCAAATGTATTCAAGCTATGAGATGTTTGCTGTGTTATAAATTAGGATATTGTGTTCAGAATAACGGAACGTTCTACTCCAAATAAAAGCTAAAGGAGAACATTTATCTGCTTTGCTTTAAATATTCAGAAATTAAGGATAAGGAAATATTACTGTGGTCGAAAAAAATAATTGCAACACTATTTTTCTTCAGAAACGCCAAACATTTATATTTTCTAGCGAATAACTAATACGAAGTAGAATGTATCTAAAAACTGCTTAATATATTCTGACACTGGGGTCGTCGTCTTGTTTAAACACCAATTCCCTCTAAAGGTATAAAGAAACATGATCTCTTTAAGTGCTGGGGGGAATATTTACTCTGAACTGGGGCTTAAAATGTTTCAGGGTGGTCTGAAACAAACTGTGGGTCCTAGAGCCAACCTGTTAGACCTGCTTTCAGCTGAGCGTCTTATTTTCCGCCACCGGCTCTTATCGGGCTTCTTGCTAACAGCTTGCAGTCCTTTAATATCTGCATTACTTTCAGCGGACTGTCCCATGTTTTAATTGCTAAGATGTTGCGATTATATCAGTTAACTCGTCTTTTTCGGACATTTGCTTCTTTAATATTACACAACATCTGAGCTTTAGCCTCTCGGCCAGTAATTATTATGCATTGTCTTCGTTATGGACGTGATACATCTGAATAAATCACAAACTTTACAACTGCAACTCAATATAACATGCAGCTTGAACAACAATAACCCATATCTTTCTAGTTTTGGTTACCTTTTCTAAGCATTTGAGATAATTTTAGCTCAGCATCTTTTTTATTTAATAACTTTTTTTAGCAGAGCTCTTCTTTATATGTTTCCCCATCTCCAATCACCTTTCTATTCAAACAACGGCGATCTTCTAAACAGCTTATGGAACCACCCGTTACTGGATTTGCTGGTTCGTCCTTAAATAAGAATGACAACATCAATAACTAAATTTCAACCTGCTAATTTTTTTTTTACCTATTCATTTCATTTAATAAATGATTTAAACATGGCAGCATGGATGTCAAGACTGTTGATCACTAAACCTACTGCCTAATTATTTTTAGGTATGAACCGATAAAAAATTAAGGCCGATAACCGATATTTGCAGATATTATTTATATTGTGAAGTATGTCCCTACTCAAATAAAACCATTAAAAAGGCTTCATCAATGCATTATCAAACAGCTACTACATAATCAACCCCTCCCACTTAAACAGAAAGGGCAACAAGATTAGAAAAACATCGTTTGTTAATAAAAGACAAGTTTTTCTATTGGATTACTTAATATATTTTAAGAAATTACTATGTTATGGTGAAGATGTATTGTATCCTTGATTATTTTGGAAGCAGGAATATAACAGGGGTTTAAAAATAGCTAATTTCAGAAGGTATTGATCCTAATGCATAACATATTTACATAAGCCAGACAGAAAACCTACTGTAACTATAATTTCTCTATGGGATTTCATTGTATCAAGAGATTGTGGCAGATTTGTAGCCAATTAGCATCTCATAGCAATACGTTTTGAGGTTGATTATCGTACTTGCATATTATTTTAGCTGTGAGATCAACTCCTAACATCTAGGAGTGACTTAAAATTAACACGAATATGTTAAATCTGAATGTCTGGCTACCATTTCATCTGTAAAATGACGTAGCTATGAAATTACAGCTCGTTAGAAAAGGAAGTCCAATTATTGAGCTGATAGAAGTCGGTGTGTTTGTTTTTGAGAGTATGTCTGTCTGTTTGGTTTGAGAGTTTTATTTATTTTCTCTAGAGTTAAATAACAAACATTGTGTGTATTGGCGTGGAAAGATAATAAAACGCATTTAATGCAGCTCTTCGCTGGAACTGTGAAGGTTCCTGGTTACATACCTTTTGTATGAGCTGTGTTCGCGGCCTGAGGGACAGAGGAAACAAAGCCGCGTTTAAAAACAAGTGCATGCCTTGACACTTTAAAGCCAATAAAACCGACAGCGGCTAATCAGACGGACTGGAAATATCTGGAAACGATCGTCCACCGTCCGTCTCACCGTGTTTGGAGGGAGAAGGCGAGTGGCTCTGTCGTCCGTACTGTCTTTCCCATTCGTCCCGCTCTTTCTCACGTCGCTCGCGCTCCCTAAACACAAAGCCTGTAGGTCAGACGGTTGCGACACCCAAATACCAGCCGGTCCACCTCGACACACGCAGCCTTACTTCATACGGATCTTGCGTGCCATGGCTCGCAGTTCTCCTTCTCGCTCCTGTAAACATGGAGAAATGAAGGGAAGTGAAAGATAAGAAATCTTCTTTCTCTGCATTAATCTGCCCACACGCACACACAAACCTGCCGTTTGTTTTCCTGCTGCTGGATCTTCACTTGAGCCGCTTTCTTATCCGCCTTGGCTGCAAATATGGAGAAAAAAGAATAACATCAAAGTTAAACTTGAAAGGAAACAAAGGGATTTTTAAGTGAAATGTAGTGAATAATCATTGGCACTCACACTGCTTGTTTAGCGCCTTCTGCATCCGCAGCTTCAGTCGCTCCTGAGGGGTAAGTTTGGGCTGCAAGTGACACAAACCTTTCAGCAGAAGCTCTCACAGTGGGGGGAAAGCATTTTGAGTGTTTGTGAGAGATGCACCGAGAAACCAGGCTGGTGACCGGGATCAGCGGTTTTTAGCTCCATTGGCCGTCAGTGAAATAAACTTAAACGTTTACTGAGATTCTAACAGGTCACCTGAACTTTTAGCGTGGAAGCTAATACTGAGTGAAGAATGGATGTTCGTTGCTTTAGATCAATAAAGCGTGTCGAATTAGGGGGTAAGGCTCCTCAGAAGAGTCAGATATAAGTTACAGCCGAATCAGTTAGTATACCAGTGAATCGTTTCCTTAGTATGGTGCCATCCACAATTAGCAATATATAAAATGTTTCTCTATCCTAAATCTAACAATATATGCTAAAACTAACAGATGATCTGCGGTATTGTTTTTGAAACTGGTTTAATAAGATACCAGATGTTGGAGGTGCTAATTTCTAATTCCTGCAGGTTTCTAAACCTTTTATATGAGCAGCAGCAACATTAGGGACTGACAATGAGACTTTGATGACCCCCTTAGTGGATATTTCCAACCAGAATGCTACATAAGAAGAGATTTTAAGGAAAACATCCTATTTGCTATAAATATAATGGTACGGTCTAGTGTTTTACAGAGACTATCAGACATTCTGTTTCTAATAAACATAATGAATGTCAGTAAAACAAGAAATAAACTGTTTAAAAGATGTATCTTTCTTTTGTGACGTTCTTGAAGCCGGACATGAAAGAGCCCATAAAGTTCTTATCGGTGCATCTCTAGCCGAAATACAAAGTTTATATGAGCACTAGCTGGTGGAGATTAAAAGAAAGAATTAAAAGATTACAGAGCTTTCTTGTCAAATGAACACACACACTTTAAAAAAGGCCTTTGTGTCTGTGTGTGTTGATAGAGAAACTGAGGCTGCAACTTGTTGCAGGTGTGGGACAGATTACCAGAAGCTATGATGAACCAGGACACAATGTTCAGTATTTACACACACACACACACACGCTACTGTCAGGGAGATAAAAGGAAAATAACACGACTGAAGAAGGAGAAAGGGTCAGAGAGCGAGAGAGAGAGAAACACGAGCAAGTTCAGGTCCAGCGAGTTTAGAAAGGTTCATAAAGAGCCGGTGGCGTTTTTCATCCCGACACACCCATCGCTGGGCTGTTCAGACCTGGCCGGGCAAGAAAAACTGCAGGTCACAACACTGCAAGCACGGAGAAACATCTGAACTTCGATCCTGTGTCTTTGTTTTAGGTTTTTTTTTTTTTACAAACTGTTCCTTCTTTACGTGGAAGCCGGTGAGAGAAGAGACAATGGGGACAACAAAAAATATCAAACCTCTGTAGCCGCACAACAACTCACAGATGACACGCAAATCATCGGCTCATCGCTCTAATGCATCCAGCTTTAATGTAAAATTTTTTGAGAACTAAAAATCACTTTGCAAGTCAAATCAGTGGCGCTGAGAACCACACATTCATTTGAGAACTTCAAAAGTTGCAATTACGCAATTTAGTCCAGAGAGAAACAAGCCTCCCTCAATGGCAGTAATGCGTGACACCCTGCGGACTGTTTGGCACTGCAAACATACGAGAGACGGTTCACCCGGTCACGCACACGTGTTTGTACAGCACACATACACGGAGGAGACACAGAGATAACAAACAGGCCTCAAAGAGAAGAAACGAGACATGATTCGCCGCCCCCCGCCCCCCCCTCGAGGTTTAGCTGTCGATCGTGTGTCCACTTTGACGGGTGCTAGTATGGAAGCAAATAAACCGATCTAAGGTATATTCCAGCTTGAAGGACAACCATGTCAGCCTGTCAGGGATGAGGGAGGCGTAGGCTTTAGCAAGAAACCAAACTAGATCAAATTCTTACTGACTTTGGCAGCTCCCGTCTCTTTACCACTCGGACTGTCAGGCCTGAGGAGAGGAGGAGGAAAAAATTAAAGAGGTTTAGGTGTTTATTTCATTATTTGGTTGATTAATTTAACTTTTAAAAGTGTAGTTAAGCTTGGTTACAAAACAGTTTCTTTTTCCTGTGTGTGTGATATTGCAAGTTAGCAAATAGTTAACAATCAAAAGTCGAAATATAAGGGATTGGAATGTGACTTGAAGCGATATGGATAGAATTATATGTATAAATTGTTGTACAGCATGTTGCAGAAGTATTAACACCCCTTTTTTACGTGGCAGAAAAAAAACGTTTCATAAGTCTTCAACGTTTTTCAGCAGTGAAAATCTCGACAGTGTCAGGTCTACACAGAAAGACCAGCTTATATGCAAATCTGACCTGATTTCTTTAAAAAAAAAAAATATATATATATCTGAGGTTTCACCAGTGCAACCGGTCGTTCGAGGAAAAAGGGAAACATCTCCGGACACGAGTCAGCGCCTCGGATTGGCCGCGGTCCAGCTACTTGTGTGCTGCAGTCAGTAGGCTAGGCTAAATATGGTGAAACACTTTCACCCAACTATTTGTCGTGTGTTCATGTCTCAAACAGGTGTGTCGCTCTCTAAACAATTCTATGTAAAAAATAATAATAAAATAAAAAATTACTTGTACTGAATTACAGAGTTTGGGATGTTTGTGAGCTCCTTAGCGATGGTAAACCATTTACACTTATAATTCAGATAACTTTTTTCTTTAACTCTCCTTAAAGTGTTTCAATATTGTTTTGACTCAAATAAATAACTGTTTACTATGTCAGTAATTCCTCATTTAGAAGCCAACATTGCCTTCAAGGATAGCGATCTTAAAAAGATTAACTTAATGTATTAAATGCGATGCATTTAAAAACTGGGGTGAACATAACTTTGGTGCTGAGTAAAAAGGCATACCAAAAAAGCTCGTATAGAGCCTTGAGTACCTTTATATGTTTTTTGTTTCAAAGCCAAGTTTACTTGTGTGTAATTTAATATCAGTGTAAATCCAGCTGTTTAGTTTGTTACTACACCGAAAAACAGGATGGGAAAACTGTCAAAAACTCAGTTTTCAAACCTGCAAAGCTGGCAGAGAAACACACCAAAGGATGTGTAGCTGTACTTACAGATAAATGTAGTTATAGAAAGTATTTGCATAAAATGTTGAAAACAACCATTTCCCTTTAACTTGATAATTAGTCACTACTCTACGTAACAGTTTTGAATAAAATCCCAGTAAAACAAGTGGTTGCAACACAAAATGTAGAACGGATTAATTCATAAAAATGCTTTTTTGCAATCGCTGTATGTCCTCAAGTGTAAGCCGTCCTTACTTTCTCAGTTTGTCAGAGACGGTGTTTGAAGGTTGGGACCCTCTGTGGGAGGGAGAGGGACTGTGTGGGGGGCGGCTTGGAGAAGGCGAGGGACTCCGGCTGTCGCTGTCTCTCCGACGATGTCCTCGGCTGCCCCAAGCTCCCGGCCTCGAGCCGCCACCCTGGCGTGACCCGGAGCGAGACCTGGGTGGGTGGGTGGTGATCAAAAAAAGATTTTAGAGAATTACGTGTTTGTTATGAATTATCCGTCAGGTTTCAGGCGTTAATCGGACCTTGTTCTTCTGCGAGCTGCATATCGTTTCCGGTCCCTTTCTCTGCCTCTGTCTCGGTCGTTGGAGCGCGATCTTGTCCGCTCGTGTCTCCTCCAGGACCCTCCGTTCCCTCCTCTTCCTCTGGAGCGAGACCTGGTGCGCCGCCTCGACCGCGAGTGACTGCGGGAGCGGCGGCCGTCTCTCCTGCCTTGTCCTCGCCGGGCTTTGCGCGAACGGGAAGATGACCGAGAGGATGAGCGGGACGAGGAGCGGGAGGAGGAGGAAGAGGAGCTGCTCGAGGTTGACCTTCGTCTCCTGAACAGATACAGAAACAAAGTTTGAGCAATAACACCTGCTGCGCACCCAAACACACGCCACAATATCATTGGTGAAACATTAAAGGACCAAACAGGAATTAAATTATCGTGTCTACCTATTTGGATAAACTTGTACATGCATGAATCACGTTGAAGCGCTTCGGAGCTTTAGCGGCTGAATTAAACAAGTTTTGTTTTTTTTCTCTCTGAAAACTGATTCATCTCACCGATCACAAAAATCCACCATCATTCTCTTTGCATCATCGGCTGTAGTACATAAGGACTGTGAGAGAAATCAACAAAACAAATGCCAAGAAGAGGGAAAGTTACCGACCGGGAGCCCCTGCTATGACCTGCAGCGTGCTGCAAGCTGGAGGGGGCGTGGCCAGAGTGAGGGGTGGCGGTTTGTGTCGTTGCGGCGCCTTCGTCCTCGCTGCCTCCGAAGCTGGTGATGAACGTGATCTTCTCTGGACCAGGAGTACGAGATCGTGACCGGGACTCCGAGCTGGACTCCGACTCCGGCCTGAAAATAAGTTAGAGGTTATAAGTTTAGAGAGAAATAACTCAGATTAAAGTGGTAAAGTCAGTGGGATATCTCACCGTTTGTAAGGGTCGTAAGTTGGGCTGTCTCTTCTGGCATAGCTGGCGCACAAAATAAAGAGTAACAAGTTTGCTACATTTGCTTTTAGCTGTGAAGACTGGCACAAGGTTGAGAGCCTGTTAGCTTACCTCGGCGGACTGATCTGTCTACCTTTTAGCCTCTTCTCTCTGAACTCCCTCCTTTGCCTCCGAGACCGACGGCCCTGATGCAATACAAGAACATGCCCATAACTAAAAGGTTGCACAAAACATAACATAATTGATTTAATTTCTTCCAATGGTTTAGCCTTACAGAGTACATGGCCTTCTCTGCCTCCAGAGCTTTGGCATGTTTAATGGCCTCCACTTCCTCCTTGTCTTTCTTCAACATCCTGACGAAAGAGGCATTAATATAAATACAAATGTTTAACTTCTGTTGAGGTATCCCAGTTATGTTCTATGTTACTATATTCCAATTAGTGTTGTATGCTATGTTAAATGTGACAACTTTTATAGAATACAAGGGATGTAAGAGATTTCACGGAATCATAAGTTTTATTTTAAAGATTAATAAAAAAACAACACAGCGGTAATTGGATTAAAAAGTAACACAATCAAACACAGAAAGCTGTGCTGTAAAAAAAAAAAAATCACTGTTAGTGGTCATTTACATGTCTAAACCCAATATCCAAATAAAATGTTTTAATTATCCAAATATTTTCCTGTGTGTATTGTCAAAATTATGTTTGGTAAAAATAAACATTCTATGATAAAATTATCAGATTATGTGGGTAACGTATAGATTTCAATAGAAAATAAACAGAATAATTGAAAATAATCTTTTGATAAAAAAACATTTAGCAACTACTTAATTTGAATTTACATAAATCTTAAGTAAAAAAAAACATTTGGCAAAATAAAATCTAGGATTTAGATTAGTTTTCAATTTAGCTTGGATCTTGATTGAATCCCAGAGTTTAAGAAACCATTTTTGTCTTAAACATAATTAAGGTAAATATCATAACATTGCAACTCTGTAGCTGCAGTGCAAAAACTTTTACAAAAACTCTTAGTACACATAAGGAACTTGCAAAAAAACAAACAACAAATGTATTTATTCAAAAAAAAAAAAAATGTATTACCCACTTGCTTGAAGAAAAAAAAATTGTCTTTTAAAACAAATTAAACATAATTTAGATCCAATAGATTTTTCTTAAGCGTTAGAAACGTTACCTGACAAAGTCTCCTTCTGCCATTCCATAAGGAGTCGCCATTTTGTTCAGGTCCAATAGCTGCTCTGGATTTAGTTCATCAACATCAACCTCCACATCTGCACATACAAAAACATACAACAGGACAGAAAATTAATCTCTAATACAGTGTTTCCTACAGGATTTTAGCTCTGATGTAGTTCAAATGGGTCCATTAATGGAGATCTTCAAGAAGGCAGCGAGGTGTTCCCCCTGAAGCTGACTGAGGAGTTCTGATTTCACCCACAAAATTAAGATAACTGCAATTAATCAAAAGTAATGAAAGGAGCAGCTGCCTTTGGAACAAACATTTTAGGCCTAGTCTGTTTATGTGTACAGTTTTCTGTAAATGGATTAAATGTTAGGCAAAATCTGTTTTTAGCTTAAATATAAATATACAATCCAGTGACCCAGATTAGTCACAAGAGTCAGATGGGAATTTTTAATAAACCAGATGTAGATTAATTAAAATTCAATACAAAGATATTTAAAAAATATTAATCATTTTAGTTTATTTTGAGGTTTATTTAATGGGCAATCAAATGTATTCCTACCAGAAATCTATTGATAAATCTAATTATATTTAAAAAAAGCAACAACTTTACAACATGCTCCCCTGTTTAAAAGGTGAAGCTGCCCTAAAACACTGTAGCCTGGTTCAGGCTTTCAGTCTCGTTTCTTTAATTACATTTGTACTTCATGCTTTTTATGTTGTAAGAATGAGTTAAGCGAACGAAGCAGTGAGTATCATCTGCTTCACGGCTGGTTCATTACACATTTTCATTGGTGTGGAGAGACGATAAAATAAGGAGTTTACAACAAAGTTTACAGCGGATGACTTCTTAGGTGGTGAAATAAACTCCTTATACTGCTCCTTTAATGACGATGGTTTTACGACACATTTCTCAAATTACAGCATTTTGTTTGAAATCCCTCACATAAAATCTAAACATCTCCAAGATTATTATTTTGGTGCTGTCTCTGTTTCTCTTCCGTGGAATATCTGATTTTGCAGTCTCTCCCACTGTTACCATATTTCTCTATCCTGTCAGCTGGTTACCGGCATTAAGAAAGTACAGCTCTGGAATAGTCTGATATACTTACAGATCTTTTTTGTTGTTATTGTTTTCTCTCTCTTTTTTTCCTTTTTTCTCAAAGACATTTTGGTTTGCATCATGATTTGTTATATCAAGAAAAAAACTGCTCATTGGTAGACGTGGAGAAACAAAACAAGTCCAAACGAAAATGTAAACTTTTTTAGACCCCTTTCTGGTCATCACAATTTTTACATCTCAAATCTTGACAAAGCTCAAAATAATTGATCAATTTACAGCAACAGCTTTAACACGCAACTTGTATATGAATAAAGGAATGTAATGACTTGTCAAAATAAATTTATTAAAGTAGATTTCTTATCTTTAAATTATTAATCTGTCTTTCTGAAATCACAATTAAATTTATCTAATGCTGTAATCTAAATTGTGATTTATTAAAAAAAGCAAACAGCTGCAGTGAAAGTTGATATCACTGAAGCTAAAAAATAAAAAATTTTTAAACTATTTTGATATCAATTCACAATTGAAATGGGGATTAATATGAAGAAGTAATGTTTAATGTCTTTACTAAAAAGTGACACTATTGTTAGCTTTCTGAGGGTGCTGATTCTATGAATTATATATAAGGTTCAGTAATTAAAAATGATGTAATGTATATATTTAATGTTAAGGTAGCATGAACACATAAACAAGAACATATAGTAACGCTGTGGGAAAACCCATGAGTGGAGCACTCCATAAAAATCACATACAAATAAGAACAGATAAAATTTTAGCGACTGAGGCCGGCTTTGGTGAGCTACTTTAAATTTAAGATACGTTTTTCTTTTCCTGATGTTCTCCCTCAGATTCCCTCACCGATGTCAGGAATGCCTTCATCCTCCTCGGATTCGCTGTTCTCTGAATTGTCGTCTTCTTTGTCTGACTGGGAATGAGGCTCCGCCACCGTGCTGTCTTCGTACGTGTAACCAATGGCAACCTTTTTCTCTGCGAGCCTGCACAATACGAGGGAGAATTTTATGAATTTATAAGCAACTTAAACTCTGCGGGAAGCAAAAATACGATCAATGTGGCCAAATAAACTTATCAAAAATGTATGTATCCAACTTTATTACCAAACTTGAGCTCATAATTATATTTAAAAAAAACTATTTTATAACCATAAGATTAAGAGAAACGTACTTCTTCTTCTCATCTTCGTTTGGTTTGGCCAGGCCGCCGTAGAGCTCATCCAGGTAGATCTGGTATAAACACTGCTCCTCTGAGACTGGGAGAGGACAGCAGGGAGTTCATGAACACATCACAACTGCAAAATATACCCACTGAGAGCTGGTTAGGCACCACTACAAGCGGACTGTTCATGCACAGAGCTCTGCATGTGTGTGTAGAGCATCAACTATTGTGCAACTTGGACGCAAACACTCACTGTTAGCAAAATCATTCTGTACGAGGCCTCTATAGCGCTCATAATTGCACTTCCTGTCCTCCATCTCGTGCTCTGGAGTCCTGGGAGGAAATAGGAAGCACAATGATTCACAATTTAGAAAATAAACTCATCAAACACTTGTTTGTTGAAATTTAACCAACAGGGACTATTAAACCAACGCATAGACAAACAAACAGGGCCAAAAAAAGTACCTGAAATCTCTTTGAAAGACAAACTAATAAACAAAAGGTATAATCAATGTATAAATGCGGCACTGCTGTGTTAAATTATCTATTAAAATGTTCTTACGATATGCTGAGCAGCGGGGGGGTGTATGTTGGGATGTAGTCCAGATGGGCCCTGACGTCAAACCTGTCAATCATGTTGTTGGCGTCTCCTTGCCACGGCATCCTTTAAAACAAGACATTTCTTTTCAAAAACTGCAGAAATGGTTTTTTTACTAATATGTTTAAACAGACCACTGATCAAAGTTGCAGGTATTGCTAATGCTGAACTCTTCCAATTTTAGCTTTTCTGGTATCTACTCAAAGTTTTGTTCTACCTTAAACAATAAAGGACAAACAAAGAATCCTTGGTTGGATATTAAAGCTTTCTCATAAAGATTTTATTTAGATTTTTTGCAAATACAAAAAAAAAATAGTTTAATCCGCAACTCAAAAGTAGCTGATTCTTCTGCTCTGATTCACAACTTTGACACCAAAATGTGTAGATCAATCTAGGGCTTTGTTTCCAGGGAGAGGTATGCCTGAGTTGGTGCGGTTAATTGTGCTTTTTTTTTTTGCCTGTATTGTGCGAGCGGCCCATTCAGCTTAGTAGTACCGCACCATTTCTGGATCCCATCAGTTAGGGTGAAGCTGCTGGTGTCACACAACACAGTCCCATGAGTGGGGAACAGAAAAACATTGCTTGCATCAACCACTACATATATTGATATATTATACAGACATGGCGAGCCGCTTTTGACGCTACTAGTCCAAAACACTCTAGTAAATTCAGCGGAACATAAAGAAGGGGAACCAAATTGCACCAACCCATGCTGTACTGCTAAGTTGAAGAAACGCATACTAGAACCAAAGACTGACTGGAAATTTTTTATTTATTTATTTATTATTATTTCCAACCAACCAATTACTGGTCAGAGCCAGTCAAGTTGATTCCAGTCACCAGCTAGTTTCTCAATGAAATTATGAGTTTTCTGTATTATTTCCTCACATGTTGGCAGGACTCTCTGCAGCCAGCGCTACAGCTGGATCCAGGTGGATCTTGTAGGATCGGCCGTGAACTTGTAGAAACTGGGCAGGATCTTTTTTCTGTCAAAACAAAATCAGAGGAAGTGTAAAGACAAAAAAAAACAAAGAAATGAGTGCAAGTATGCCTCACCACCCTGTTTAGCTAAGCAACAAAATTCCTTACTATTTTCTCGTAGTACTCTCTGCGGCGCTCGCCACGGCGTTTGTAGTCGACCATCATGCCACGGAGCTTGCGCTCGTGTTTGCGGGCCTCCTGCCACATGACGGCGCCGCTTGGGGTGGGGGCGCGGCGGGGCACGGCTGCTGCAAGACAAATAGAAGAAGAGGAATACTTCAGTGTAACGATCTTGAATCGTTATTTGAGGCTTATCTTGATGTTGGTGAACATCTTTTGCTATTTCCTGAATACAATTTTATATTTCTGCCATTAAAAAGTAAAACAATTCATAAGATTGTGGCAAAACCTTTTCTGGTTTTGTTATAGTAGTAAAAACAAAAACAATAAACAAACCTTTGAGCGAAAATGTTTTTAACAGGACAGGTGTTTGTTTTTTTGCAAACAATTTGATGGAAATATATGACAATTCCATTAATCTGCTTAAAACTGCTAAATCTATAACTAAATAAACAATTATGTTAGTAAATTACATTAAACCTACTTACTAGACTAGAAGACAAAAGTTACTCACTTACAGAGTCTTGCAAAAGTATTCGGCCCCCTTGAACTTTTCAAACTTTTGCCCCATTTCAGGCTTCAAACATAACGATATGAAATTTACGTTTTTTTTGTAAGAAATCAACAAGTGCAATATAATCGTGAATTGGAACGAAATTTATTGGATATTTAAAAAAAATTTTAGAAATAGAAAAATGAAAATGGGGTGTGCAAAATTATTCGGCCCCTTTGTTTCAGTGCAGCAAACTCACCCCAGAAGTTCAGGGAGGATCTCTGAACGATTCAATGTTGAGCCAAATGACTCATGGTGATGACTAGAATCCACCTGCGTGTAATCAAGTCTACGTATAAATGCACCTGCTCTGTGATTGTCTCAGCGTTCTGTTTAAGGTGCAGAGAACATCATAAATACCAAGGAACACACCAGGCAGGTCTCAGATACTGTTGTACAGAAGTTTAAAGCCGGATTTGGATACAAAACGATTTCCCAAGCTTTACACATCCCATGGAGCACTGCGCAAGCAATCATGTTGAAATGGAAGGAGTATCAGACCACTGCAAATCTACCAAGACCAGGCCTTCCCTCTAAACCTTCAGCTCACACAAGGAGACTGATCAGAGTTGCAGTCAAGAGACCAATGATCACTCTGAATGAACTGTAGAGATCCACAGCTGAAGTGGGAGAATCTGTCAGGACAACAATCAGTGGTACAAATCTGGCCTTTATTGAAGAGTGGCGAGAAGAAAGCCATTCCTCAAAATTATCAGTAAAAAGTGTGGTTTAAAGTTTGCTTAAAGAGCTGAAAACTCACTGAGCTTGAGCTGTTTTGCAAGAAAGAATGGCCACAAATTTCAGTCTCTCGATGTTCAAAACTAATAGAGACATACCCCAAGAGAATTGCACCTGTAATTGTGGTAAAAGGTGGCGCTACAAAGTATTAATGCAAAGGGGCTGAATAATTTTGCACACCCCACTTTTCAATTTTCAAAAAACAGTTAAAAATATCCAATAAATTTTGTTCCACTTCATGATTGTGTTGCACTTGTTGATTTCTCACAAAAAAATTACAATTTCATATCTTTATGTTTGAAGCCTGAAATGTGGCAAAAGGTAAAAAAATTTGAGGGGTCGAATACTTTTGCAAGGCACTGTATAAATCATCTAAAAGGGCTCGGCCTTATCGATTTTGTATTTTAATCACAATATCTTTTGCTTCAGTTACGAATTAAAAAACTAATAAACACAGATGCTAAGGTTGAAAAACACTCATTTAAATTGGACTTCTTTAGGACAGCACTAGCATGAAAAAGTAACTAAACTTTTTTTTTTATTGATCAATGCTTTAATGCAGCGGTCACCAAGACTCGAGCTAAATATCTCTCATTTACAGCCTCAAATGTTAAATTTTTTATAAACATAACTTTAAAATATATATCTAAGGAAATAACTAAAAACACAAAACAATTGCCAAGAGAAAAAGAGGACAGACACATTTTTGTCTACAGGATGTTTTCATTTCTGGAAGATTTTGCACTGATCACAAAAGACTAATTGCTGCAAGTCAATGAGTTGATGCAATCTGCTGGGTTTCCTTAGATTGCAAACTTTTAAATCATATTTGTTTATCGTGTATTTATATCAGCAATGCAATTATTTTGTTGAGTGACTCGAGAAGACTTGTGTAGTAAATTGGCAGCTAAATAAATAAACCTAATTCAACACAGCTAACAACCCAATGGTAATTGTTCATCTAGACCTGGCATGCTGTAAAATGTTGTACTTTACAGTTAGGTTATTTTATGCAGGAGGATAGCATAAGTAAACATCTGATTGAGCTCAGGACTTTGACTAGGCCACTGTAAAGCTTCAATGTAAACAATTTTTGGTTCTGCCCGATTCAAATTCCTGAATGGATCACGGGTTTCTGTCCCCGCTTAAAATCAAGAATCCAACAGAACCATGCTGCCACCACCGTGCTAGGTGGCGTGATCAGGGTTTACGTGCTGTGACAGCTCAAAACAAAACGTTGCAATTTGCATGCAGACCACGTCGTATAATTAATCTAATCTAATCCAGAGTATAGCTCCTTCTTCCATTCCTCTCTTTTTTTAAATACTTAACGGCAGCTAACGGTCAGATTTGACGCGGCAACCTAGCTAACCTCTAACTGTTGATGTTTATAATTTCAATAATGAATAACTTATTATTGGCATGCAATTATGTGTGAAACTACAGCGTAATGTCTGTTGAATTAGTGCGGAAACACATGGGCCCGCCTAACTGCGCAGGTAAACTGAGCCAGTTCAGTGTTAGCATGGCAGCTAACGCAGCTAGCTCGCCGTTAGCATGGCAGCAAACGCAGCTAGCTCGCCGTTAGCATGCCAGCTATCGCAGCTAGCTCACCGTTAGCATGCCAGCTAACGCAGCTAGCTCGCCGTTAGCATGCCAGCTAACGCAGCTAGCTCGCCGTTAGCATGGCAGCTAACGCAGCTAGCTCGCCGTTAGCATGGCAGCAACATTAGCTTCCGTAATGAGAACGGCAGAAACAGCGTCCGCCTTACAGCGTCACGACACGGGAAAACAAAAAGCACACCTTAAAACACACGCAGCTCACAAAACACTGCGTGCATTCACTGTCTGTACCTGTTTAAATGTCCACCAATATGAACGGGGGTAAATCTCTGAAGATGGATGTCACCACACGCCTTCTTCTCTTTCTACACCAACCTCAGCCTGCAGGGGGCGCTCTACGTTTTTATGTGTCTACTGATAAATCTTGCTGCAGTTTAAAGCTGGCTAAGGAGGTGTTTAGGGTGAAGAACGAGAGCAATACCAATATTTCTCTTAATTTGTCAGATTAAGAGCTGAAATTTGGTCAGTTTTAATCTGATTGAATCTTTTGTATATTTTGATATTACATTTTTTTAGTTTTTCTAGTAGACACCTGAACGAGAGTAGTGATGGGAATTTATCCTTAGATATTGGACTTTTGGCAAAAGCCTCAGACTGCGTCTTTAGAATAGATACGCTAACTTTTGGGAAACAAGGATGTTCCAGGATTTTATTTTCATGTAGTTTGTTTTTCCAAACTACATGAAAATAAAATTTAAAAAAATGAAATTTGTCTTGAACAACCAGCATCCCATTCTTCATTGTCTTCATAGTTTCCATCCTACATTAATCCCCTCTACATCCTCTAACCTTCCTAAATCTTTCCTGCTCTATCTCATTCACCTCTTCTCTAACACATCTATTAGAGCTTAAAAACATTCTGTATAAAAATTGTCAAATGTTTAGATCATAAAGGAATTGACACTTGAGGCTTTTTATATAAAGTGGTCTAATTATAAAAAACAAAAGCAGCATTTATCACCTAAAGCAAAAATTTTGAATTGTCATTGAAGCGTGTATTTTTTATATGGCCACAAGGTGTTGCCATACAACAGGATTTATTAATTTAAAATCTACATCAGTCTGAAATGAAGGGGTGGAGTAGGTTAAAATTAAACCTGTGTAATTAATTTGAAACCCTTTTATTAATGCTTTATTGTATCAAGCCAGATGAACAAAAATGATTCCTGTTTTACTAATATTATCCACTTTATTTGCTTTGTGCAAACGTGGTTAGCCATGAGAACTTGGAACTGCTTTAATTTGATTACATTTATTTATTGTGTGTGTAGAATTAGCTTACAGGAGACTCCCAGACCACACTAGTTTGTTTTAAACGAGGGAAAAATTATCAGGGGATAATAAACAATGCTTGGTTACTGTCAATAATAAACATGAATGTAAGCATTAGTTGCATCCCTAGTAGTGCATAAGAGAACATAGACAGACTGTTGATGACACAAGGCATTATAATGGCTCTTTGTATTCAGAGTTGGTAAACTTTCTAATCTGCACACATGGCGTTGACATCCTGTGCCTCACAGCAGGTGAAGAGAAAATCACGTACATGTCATATCTCTACATGCGCGTGTGTGTAAATTCTCGTTTCCTACATTTCCTGCAGACCCTCGTGGAGACAGGAAGCTTTTTTTCATTTCCAGCCTGCCGCTGTTTGCTCAGGATGGGGGTCAGGTTGGTGACATCCATTTTGCCATCGACTGTCGCTTTGTTCTGCCTCGACTATCAAGAGCTTTCCTTTAACACGTTATTTTTTTTTTACAAAATTTGATGGGCAATTAAATGAAACTCTACTGCACACATTCCGACACTCCTGGTAAAGATGGAATGAGCCATTAAAAGAAATGGTTGTTTGCAGCAGTGTAATGTTGCACTGAAACAAAACTTCACAGTCATCGGTAGCCCTTTTTTCTTAAAGCCTACACAAAAAACCAAAAACATTTTGGTTTAATATATTTAGGTGATCCATAGTCAAACGCTATCTTCAGCATTTGGGTCTTTTGACTGAAACATCCAGGAAGGAAGCGTTTCTGTTTCTTGATTTTGGCTTTTTTATTTTTCCATCATCATCCCATCATAAAACACCCATAAAGCTCAGTTATCTCTGAAAGTCCACCAGATTTTATCTATAATGTCCAGGTGCTTCAAAGAGTTGGAAATCCTATAAATTGGCACAATTCTCAGGGTCTTTGTGAGAGGAAAAGCCTAACAGCCTAATAGATCCTTCGCAGTACAGAACAGTGCATTAAGGCACCTATTATTAAGAATTTGTCCTTTTTTTACCTCAGAAATTTATATTTACGGTGTTGGGAAGAGTAAAGCTTTGTGTTTTGTACCATGCAGTTGCTTTGGACGGCACTCTTTGTTGTGGTTCTCTGATGGTGAACTTGAGAGGTTTAGGTCCTCATTCAGCCTTTGAGTCACGATAAAACCCAAAAGTTCTTGGAGACTTAAAAAATAACAAAAAATCTTTCCATTACATGTATTTCAAAACTGCTTGGAAAATCACCAATCGTGCCAGTGGTGATTTTGCTAAAAACTAGTATTTTTTGTCATGAGATTATGCTATGGCAACAAAAGATTAATTAATTTCAAGTCCTTTCATCATCCCTTGGAGGCCACCAATAAATGAGGCCAGCACTGTACATGCTGTGCATTAAATATATCTAATATACAAGAAGCAATTTCACAAGCCAAGCACATGTGAATGGGGGCGGAGCCAGTGGGACAGAGAAGCTGTAAGGTGAAGAGGTCTTTAAAGCGGAAGAGTTTTAATAGATTTAATAGAAGAAACAGGCAGAGCACACAGAGGGTGAAAAAGCGAAAGCCGGCAGTTTTGGGTGAATAAGGTTCAGGGGTGAAACAGAAAAGATAGAAGTTATACCTGCTGGGATGGAGGCAAAATGAGAGAGCCAAGGCTGAGGTGGTGAAGAGGCGTGAAGCTGAATATGTAGCCGCTAGAGAGGAGAGGAAGGGAAAGACCCCAGATTAGTGAAAACACGGACATGCTTAGAGTTAGAATGACGAGATAGAAAGAGATGACCTACTGGGGCGACCTCAGAAAGAAGAAGATGCATGAAGCCAGTAATAACTTTATGTGCCTGCGCTGTGGTGATTTATCCTTGCATGTACCTGTTAATTTCACTAGCTGCACGTTATTCTGTCTGAAAGGTCACTGCTACCCAGCATGTGGAGACAGCGCAAAAAACTCCCAGTTCTCGCCAAGATGTAAAACAAAGCTGGTAAATGCACTTTTATTACAATCCATGTGTTCTGAAAATGTGGAATAGAAAATAAAAAGTGAGCAATGTGACACAGGGAAAACCTCCATACTGCACCACAGTAAAAAAACAATATGTACAACTTATTTTATGTACAAAAAAGCCATTTTACAAGCAGATATGAATAAAAATTACATCTTAGACAAACTGCAGACAGAACAGGCAACAGTGTGTGGTTTCAAAACTTTAGGCTTTACAGCCTTTTCTGCTGAGGAGCTTAAATAAACTCCCGTCTGACAGAAACATCAACTTTGTTTTTGTTTTTTTCTTCCGTTTAAGTATTACGTTTCTGACCTTCCGCCCCCAAACATACTCTCATAATTTACACTCTTTCATTCACAACCAGCCACTCTCATAAACACTCAACAACCTAAATATCACCAAGTGCCAAACATTGATTCTGAAATGAAGACGGCGCTCTGCACGCCTATCGGACGGCGTGCTGGAACATGAGACGGGACTCTCCGGGCTGAAACAGGCACTCAAAGGTGGGTCTTTAGAAATCTTGAGATTTCAGTTACAGGTTTTTTTTGTTTTTTTGTCTTTTTTGCCATCAAATGACTCCCAAAGATACCACCATGTAAAGGACTTCTGATCCTTCATTTAGCAGCATTCCTTCCTTGAAAAGATCAGCAGAGAGCCGTAAATGGTCAAAGGTCTCTTCAGTCGAACTACGATGCAGGACTCATTACAAAAGAAACAAAAACAAAGCAAAATAACTGGGACAGTGGTCCTGTCAACCACAAAATAAGTGCTAAGAACGGAAAATACAAGTCCAAGACATTGTCAAACCTCCAGCTCCTGATTGTCCGTGCAGTGGAAACGATTTAGCTTTTCTCTCTCTCGGTTTGAAATGTCCAGTTTGGGGCCGTGGGCTGGCTTCAAAGCCGGGGAGGGGTGCAACGGTGCCGGGGAGGGCGGCAGGGTGAGTTCGATCTCCTCGCAGCAGCGTAAGAAGGGGGCCGGGGGTTCGGGTGCAGCGGGGGGTTCTTGGGGCCCGGGCGGGCAGTCCACGTTTCTGATCAGGTTGACGAACTCCCTCTTGTTGTTGATGCCTTCCTCCTGAGGGACAGAATGCTGCTTTTTCCTCTTTCGATGCAGGTGCAAGAAGACGACGGTGCAGACCACGCAGCCGCAGATCGCCAGCAGAGCCAGGGATCCCACCAGGATCATGTAGAGGCTAAGACCGCCGTGGGCCGAGTCGGACATGCCACCTTCAGAGGTCAGAGCAGAGGTCAGAACATGATGGACGTCTGCAGCAAGCTTAGAGAAACAAACCATATCTGTCTCACCTTGACAATCCTGGCCAATGCAAGGACCTTTGGCGCTCATGCACCCGTCTCCATAATAACCGTTGGGACAGGCGCACCTGTATTTTCCTTCTGAGCTGTGACACTGCATCCCCTGCTGGCAGGGGTTAGGACTGCAAGGGTCCGATGCCATCTGGAATAAAAAAAGGATTGAAAGAGAGACGGCAGAACAGCATGAAGTATCGTTCAGACTGTGAGGATTTCAGAAGATCTAAATCAATGTAAACTCATCTAGTTTAAGACAAATCTATATTATCATTAAATAAATAAATCCTTAAAAGTCCATAACTATTATGAAATTTAACATCATAGACGGTTTAAGTATGAACTTGAAACAGCCTAAAAGGGTTTAATCCTTGTCTTATCTCCATTATACATGTATTATATCTAAATCAACTATTTTTATTGGAAAGAAATGTTACATTTTTTTCTTTTTTTAACAATCTCTCCACATGTATTTCTTAGCAGATCCTTATTATTAGTTAACTTTTTTGTTGATGCAGAATAAATCAGTCTGGAATGATTTATATTCTTGTTATTTTGGAACATTTGTCTTTTTTTTACCTCACAGAATACTCCAGAATATCCCAGAGGACAGGTGCAGGTCTTGATGTCCTTCATCACACACTGTCCACCATTGAGACACGGGTTGCTGTCACAGGGACCCAAACCATTCTGGCAATATTTACCAGTGAAACCAGTGGGACACACACATCTGGACCCTGACAACAGGTCCTACATGGGAGGACATGGACATGTTTTAATAAACTAGATGAGACACTCGGAGATCATGTCATAGTTTCAACACGTAGGAGAGTTTAATATAAAGCTAAGGTTATTTGTAATGGAGGTAGCGTTTCTGGTGTTTGATATGCCTTTAAGGAAGTAAAGATTAATGGATGTTGAAGCAGATCGCAGAGAATAAAAAGCCAGAAGTCTCACCTCACAATCGCCGCCATTCAAACACAAACCCTGACAGCTGCTGTTCCCTAGAAACAGAAAACACCTTGATTTAAGATTAAACTACTAAGCTGTAAACAACAGCTAACAGCATGGCATTATTGGTATTTATGCTCCGTAAGCCTGACGGAAAAGACAAATAAAAACTTTACTGTTTGTGTTTGTCAGTGATATTCTGAGAACTTTTTGTTGGAGTAAAATGATCTCCTGTCTATAGAAACACTGAGTTGCAGCTGAAATGCTCTTTAAAGCCTCATCATGTTTCAGAACCTGCCAAATGACAATTACTCCTCTTTTCTTGTTCAACCAATTTCCTTTTCCCTTTGTGTTTGCTTTTTCTTCTCTTCTCCTCTACTCACTGATGTCGCAGTTTGGCCCAGTCCATCCGGGCATGCAGTCGCACAGGTAACTACCGATCAGGTTGCGGCAGGAGCGGGCGTGGACGCATGTATTCATTTCACATTCATTGGCGTCTAAAGGTGCAAAACAAAGAAGACGTAAAAAAAAATAACGTTGAAAGAATCCAGACTAATTAAAGATATCTAAGAAAGCCTTTGCAAATATATTATACAACTTATTAATTGTTGAATATGCTATTTCAGGGGTCTATTTACATTACATTGCACAGTAAGACACTTTTTTGCTGCTATAACTGGACTTACAGAGAAAAATATGCAAATATATTATTTTTGCCTTAATGATTTTGTCTGGTTATAAGCACAAACTCCAATTTACTTCTGTTACATCAAAATAGTGCATATTTGTAAAAGAAGGTAGGAAAAGAATACATAGTTTTCATATTTTTTCACAAATCAAACCTCTGAAATGCGTTAAAAAAGTGTGGGGCAGATTTATTTATTGCCTTTATAATTTTAATTTTATTTAAAAAAAAAAGAAATTACATTTTTATGATAATGGAAAATTAAATAATATTTTAAAAGGTGAGTATTTTCTTATACAGATCCGTACACAGAAATGATCAAACGATTGATTTTTTTCAAAAATTCCTGGAAATCTAAAGAGGGAATAATGACAGTTATTTTTTATCCTTTAGTTTACTTTTTTATTTATTACTATCTTTTTTTTTTCAGCCTTTACCTGTGAACATTTTTTAGACACTCCATGCTTCCATATTACTACACAGTATTACTATTACATATTACTACTTTTGGTTTTTCGACTATTATCAGTAGCCAACATCTATATACTCAGAGTAAAATCTTATGCTGATCTCCATCCCCCCTTTACAGTTAGTTTTTTATTGTCTACTTATAGACAGGCAACATAAAGATAAATGTTTATCTTGAAATGCTGTGGCATTTATTAAGTGATGACTAAAAATTATTTTAAATCCTTTACATCCTTTTGCTAAAAAAAGCACATTGGGAACACAAAAAATACTATTACAGAAATAACAACATATTAATGATTGGATATGCTATTTCAGTAGTCTAGTTACATTAATTTGTGTTGTAAGACACTTTTTTTTGCTGCTCTAACTGACTTAACAGAGGAAACAAAAAAAAAACGTATCTTAATCTGAATAATACATTTAATTTTGCGGTTGGCAAACATGAAATATTAAACAAAAAAAAGACTGAAGGTACAATATTTATAATCCCCTTTGCACATTGAGCCATCTGCTAAGACAAGGACTGGAAAGAACAGCAGAGAAAATGGAAACAAAGTCAAAAGAGAAAAACAAATGATGGGAAAGCGTCAAAATGATTTGACTCTTTGGTGGCAAAACTACACAAATTAAAAATGGTTTAAACCCATTTCATAAGACAGTGTTTGCTTTAGACTGAATAGAAACAACAACAAAAATCAAACCATAAAAGAATAATAGACTAAATCATTTTAATCTTATAGCAATAAAACCCCACAAACAATCCTTAGTTAAATACACATCTCTGTAAAAGAATGTTTAAATTAAGC
This sequence comes from Orestias chungarensis, assembly GCA_032876305.1. Taxonomy (NCBI): domain Eukaryota; kingdom Metazoa; phylum Chordata; class Actinopteri; order Cyprinodontiformes; family Cyprinodontidae; genus Orestias; species Orestias chungarensis. The sequence continues at coordinate 389,780 of JAVLVB010000423.1, read as the reverse complement.
AATATTTCTTTTTTAAATTAATTTTCTTGTGTTTTTGTGTTTGATTCTTCATCATCATCAACAACAACTGTATTTTTAAAGAGCTTTATTGCTAGCCATAGTGGTGTATATCAAAGGTAAATAAACAAAAAGCATTATGGTGCTTCACTCAAACATTTATTTTACAAATCTTCTGTAAAAACTGGTCGTAAATCATATTATTTTTGACCCTCATCCAGCCTCACTTGAATGCCTGGACTTATACAGTTAAAGCTGGGATCCCTGAGGTTCCAGATAGCGCAGGGGAAGAAAAAAGAAGAAAAACTTGCTTGTAAAATGAAAAGGAATTTACTGTCAGTGCGTTTAAGTCTTACAGTCTTACAACTAAAAAAGGGGTTTTATTGAGAGGAAACAATGTAGGGTAAAAATCCTCTGAGGAGGAATGGAGAGAATTTTTTTAATTTTTTACGACTGAGGCATTCGTGATGTTCTGCATCTCAGTTTTCCTGAAGGCTCCTCCTGGGTTTGATCTGTTTGTGTGTACATTCAGGGCTGTGGGCTCCTGATCTTTGATGTGGAACTATGAGGGATTATGAAGTGTCAGGGTGACATACGACTGTAACACAGAGGAGCAGGAGAGGCTATCATCCTGAAATAGATATCAGTTTTCACACCGCAGCCCCCCGTAAGTGTACAGAAAGCGTGTACTTCAGCTTTTTCTGTGCCAAAAGTCACACCGCTGCAGAGCTCCTAACGCACTCTACTCGTGAAATTAAGTGAATGCAGCCCAGAGGCACACGATGGCGCATTTAGAGAGGACTAATCCACAATTGGTGAGGGTTAATGTGAGAATTAGGATGCTATCAGCTTCTTCAATTTTTTCATTGGTGCGTTAAATCCCTTTTTCCTCTTAAATTGGATAATACCACATACTACCATTTCATACACAACTTAGGTTCCTGTATATTTAGTAGTATACGTTTTATATGGTTGAATTATGTCGCTCACTGTGATTTCTGTTGTTTCATAAAAGGCATCAAGGGCATCTGAACTAAAGAGAATCGATATAGGGGCACATTAGCTCACTAAAACAGTCACATTTCTCATATCTGAACAATTACAAAGTAAAAAAAAACACTCCCAATAGATTACCTACCACCCGCATTAACAAGTTTAATTTTATTTAATTTCATGCCTGTGTCAAGAGCTTCTCAATGCACAGTTCATACATTTCTCAAATGCTTGTCCTGTCTATTTGCCATTTAGACTGAATGTAACTGGTAATTCTGGTACATTTGAGAGGCAAACTTTACAACCAAACCATTATAACATAAGAATTGCATGTCAGAATTTCTGAGGAGCAAAGACATTTTTTATTGCTAAATGAAACACAAAAGAAGTCATACTAAAGAAATCATGGAAATAATTAACTTTCTTGATCGCTTCAGCAAGTGAATAACCTTGCGTCTTAAGTATGATTAGCTTGTTACTTATTACTCTTATATATCCAATATTCAATAATTTGATAAAATTGATAAGCAAAACAATGTTAAAAAGTGTTATTTTGCATCCAAATGAATATAAATTTAAGCATTCACATTTTCACAAATTGTCACGCTTTTTCTGGCAGCTAGCCATGCAAACGCAATGACAGAAAACCCAAACAAAGAGCGCAAAGAGCAGAAAACATAGGAACATGTAGTAGCCGACTCCTGAAGCACCATAGCAACTTCCTCCGCATCTGTGGTTCACACTTAATTTCACAAGTTGCATCCTAACTTAGAAAAAAATAAATACATTTAACACAAAGGTGGCTATTCACACATCTATACATGTTAATATTAACAAAATTACAGGATTGCTGCATAATTGCATAAATATGTAGAAACATCAAAAATGTGTTTGACCATTTTAGCTAAGATTAGCTGGAACCCTTTAGATGCAATAAATGAAACTGAAAAGCACTTGTTACTATAAATCCTGTTTCAGTTTTGTATCCTAGACCCTTTGGTTTTGATTATTAAGACAACAGATTCCCGTTATTCATTCATTAAGTGTGCATCACGTTTAATACAGTGTAATCCAGACCCACTGACCCAGCTGGCACGTCCTTCCGGTCCATCCTGGCGAACAGAGACACCGGAAACCTCCAGGATCCTCACGACAGGTCGCGCCACGGCCGCAGGGGTTACGATCGCATTGCTTCACCGCTGGGAGGAGGAAGAAAGGACATTTTCTTGATGAGCTACTCGTCTGGATAACAGGAATGTAAGTGTGAATATTCGGCACGCACCCTGCGTGTTACTAAAATCACGTGATGGCGCGATCACGCTGTGGTTGTTGCTGTTTTTATTCTCATCTTCTCTGAACTCTGTGCAAACATTGATGAACACAAGTTCTCTTTACCACGTTCATGACTGACACTTCAAACCTTTTACCAGAGAGGAAAGGGGGTAATGAGTGGGTTTAAATAATGGAGAGGAGAAGGCCTGTTTCCACTTATCTGACAAGGAATCAAAACAAAGTAGAAACAAAGGCAAAAAGAAGCTGACTGGTTGAGGTTCAGACAAGCATAACTTCATTCTGTTTTTCCAAATCTCTGTGGTCTAGATCTGTCAGTCACAAGCTTTCTGTGTCTCTCATAACCTTTATCCATTTACCTAACCCTGCCGAACGGCAATCTTCCATCGTCCTGACCCCTTTGCTTCCCAACCCAAGCAATAATAATCCTACCAAGCTAGCAGCACTTTTTCTAAAACTGCTCGGAGAATTCACAACAAACAAAGTATCCTTTAATTAATATCGGTTATAAACATAAATCCTGCCTGAAAACTGAGCTGTGTTGTGGTTATGGTTTTAATTCCCTGCGAGTTTGACAATGCTGTCGTTGTGTATTCCCGGGAGGAGACACCCCACCCATCTTACCCCCACAACAACAAGAACACATACAGAGATAGAAGGCCTCCATGACTGTTAATCACGCAAGCATGAAAAAAACACAGGCAAAAATAAACTAGTTTTCTGTTTGTCCCTTTTCCCCTGCCTCAAAAAAAAGGCATCTCACTGGGGCTTGAGTCTAACCTGCAGCGTTGTTTATCCTGATGGAGGGGAAAGCACAGGATGTGGAAAGCTGCTTATGTTCACAAACAGCTCTGACAGACCATAAACTCTGATTATATCTCTTCTGCTGCAAAACACGGCATGAGATCTCACCTGCGGTACAACAGCTGATGCAAGGCTGATCCTGAAACACGCCTGAGCTTTATCCTAAGAGGACACACTGATGGAAAAAAAAAACCTTCAAGTATTTCAAATATATTCTGTTTTTTATTTTTCTGCGTATTCGAGGATGTGCCTGGTTTCGTAGCAGTGAAAATACAACGTGAGAACATCAGAATGCTGCATCCCAATTAAAAGTGAGGATATCTCACAAACTGTGAAATCAGGGAACTCCTTTAGACAATAGTATTTCTTGAACTGATGCTTAATTATTTAATTTAGTTGTTTTTTTAAAGGTATTTCCAGATGATCAGAGGGATGCCGTCCAGGCTTAACAATCGGTACTTTAGATAATTATTTAGCTAAAATGCCCCAACAGCCAAGTATAGAATATTAATTAGTTAAAATAACTTTGTTTGTTTTACAGTTAAATATCCACACCTGTTTTGTTTTTGTTTGTTTGTTTGTTTGTCAGCCAATCTTTCATTACATAATTTGTTGGCTTCGTTAAGACTGTGATCTACAGGTCTTCCAATCAACACTTCCAATTCTGAAACCGAGGTCTTCAGGGTGAAAATGCTAAAGCGTCCTCTTCTGATCAGGGAGGAGGTTTTTCCTCATTAATGTGTTCGGTTATCTTGGGGATCTTTTTCACAAATAAGGGGAAAAACCGATTGAGATTAAGTTGGATTGGTGCGTTGTCTGCAGTAAAGAAAGACCTGAGTCACAAAGCAAAGCTGTCAATTAAATGGTTGATTTAGGTTTCTACCCTCATCTGTGATAACAACAAACATTAGGTAGTGACCGAATGAATGACACTGTGGATATTCTCTCCTGGGCATCTGGGCTCTCCCTTAGAGGTATGATAGGGTGAGACGTTCGGTCATCCAGGAGGGGCTGAGAGTAGAGCTGCTGCTTCTCCACTTCTCCACCAGTTTAGGTGGCTCAGCATCTGATTAGGACAACCTGGTTCTGTTCTTCTACAAGCCCTGCTTTGAATTTTATATTTTTATGTTACACTCTTTGTGTTATTTTTTTCTCTCCGTTTGTTTATTACTATTTTCAAGATAAATTCCCATGCATATTTTACACTGAAGCGCAGGCTGAAATGCTTGCCTACATCGGTACATCAAGCCTATCCGTGGACACTTGTGAGCTTATAGTCAGACTGGGAATCTCTGTGCCATTAGCCTATCTATAATAGTTGTGCTATTTTATTAATTTTTTCTTTAAGATCTTTTTTGTTGCCCCGAAAACAGAGTATACCACTCAGCAGGTCATCCTAAAGTAGGTTAGGGTTGACATTTGGGTCAAGCCTCCTTTGAAAAATGTGAAAAAACAACAACACATCATGCATAAGCTGCCACTATTGATTATAAACTCCAGTCCTCCGTCACTTCCAATGTGAAGTGTTATGTTTAAATAAACTCCAGAATATCTCTCCAAAAATCTGTAAGGAACACCTACATGATGGCTCATTTTAATGTTGGTGTACAGATTGAAAAGAGGTCTAAAAAATAAGCTTAATATAGACTATAAAGTAAGGAATCCTCTGTGACCCTGTCCTTTTCTGATTTTAACATCTGCAGGAAGAATAAGCTCTCCAGATGTCTTGAAGCGGACTACTGAACATCATGTGGGATTGTATTGCTGCAATGAATTCCATCTCCTACGATCAGCTGGTGTTCATAACGCTCCAAGTCATATTGTCTGGTATAACACATATTTTTCAGTTAAAAAAAACAAAAAAAGAAACTCACAGTGCCGCAGAGTGAGGAAGACAAATGCCAACAACAACATGTCATTCCTCTGCTAAACACAAGTGTGTATTTGTGAATTGTTGTTATGCTTAGCAGTGGTCTCCGGTTGCTCTCAGTGCAAACAAACTTTGATGAAACGATATTCACTTGGCAGAAGCTTTGGTCCTGTTTCTGTATTTCTCACAGACACATGTGAGAAACGCAACCGGATGCTCCAGCACAGATCGTCCCCGTGTGTGAAGGAAGCTCGCCGAGGTGCATCTATCACTGGTTTGGTCGTGATCTGACCCTGGAATAAATAAAAGCTGCACTTGATGAAGATACATTGTGATTCTGTGTGTGGGCCGGAAGCTCATGTGGTGGGTTTGTTTGTGCCAATTTGTAGGAGCAATTTGTAGGATCTGTCTTCTCCTTGCTTTTCCCAACAATTTCAAAATGTGTCTGGGCAACATGGTGGCGCTTTTGCGAAATATAATCCACCATATCCGAAGGCCGGCGGTGGACAAAGTCAGGATGTATCTGGAAGGACGAAATCCCACCTAGCAGCTCCCAGTGATATGAAAGGATTAGACCTTAAATCCTTCTATTTGACGCCAATAAAACCTCATGAAGCTCAAAATGATGCCTGTGTTTTTCCAACTCAACTCACTCACACACAGAGCTAGATACAAGGCAGGGCAAATAACTGATTGTTGCTACTACTTCCTCAGTTAAGGCTGATTTAACTTCCTCTGTTGGATTGGAGTAGTTTTGATCCAATTGTAACCAATCTTAGACAATCTTTAAGCGTCCCCCATTCCCTCACTCAGCTCAGGCTTCCCGTGTGTGCAGAATGGACAATCACCGTCTGTGCAGGTGTTTCCAGTCCAGCCTTCGGGACAGATGCATCTGAAGCCATCTGGTTCTTCGACACAGGTAGCGCCAGTTGAACACGGAGAGGAAAGGCACGCATGTTCCACTGGTGGGAGGAGAGACGTAATCAGCCAAAAATGATGGAGGGTTTATATTTAATCTTAGAGAGATAATTGGATCTCTCTATAAAGAAAGAAAGAAAGAAAGAAAGAAAGAAAGAAAGAAAGAAAGAAAGAAAGAAAGAAAGAAAAAGAAACAAAGAAACAAAGAAAGAAAGAAACAAAGAAAGAAACAAAAAAAGAAAGAAACAAAGAAAGAAACAAAGAAAGAAAGAAACAAAGAAAGAAAGAAAAAGAAAGAAACAAACAAACAAACAAAGAAAGAAAGAAAGAAAGAAAGAAGGTGTTCTACTTTAAAAAGAATCTGTATGAAACTGGTTTTGCTGCAAGGTTTTGATATCATACCTTTAAAGAAAGGAACCCAAAGATAATAAATAATACAACACAGTTCTTAGCACCACTATATCTGATACTTTCTATCGAAATAAACTTGACAAAAGGTTTCTCAGGTGAGAATATTTGTTGTTTTGTCATTTTTACTTGACATTTTTACTGACATCAGCAGGTAACATTTGTACATTACATTTAATCTGTCTTAAACTTTCATCATTCATGTTAATCTGAAATAATTAGCTGTGTCAGTTATTTAGTTAAATTTTTTGTAAGTGTTTGAGTAAAGTGAACAACAACAAATTAAAAAAGGAGACTAACAGCAGATATTCCTTTGGAGCCAGATGCGATGTTTTATTCAATTACTGAACTACCTACTCCGACTAATTTCTAAAAATGTGTTTGGGAAAACCTCCATGCACGCCAGAGTTAAAATGCTCATCATTCAGACAACATCTTTTCTGACATATTTTCCCTCCTGAGCTTTGAACAATAAAAGGGTTTAAATTCTACTACTTTTATTTTGCTGTGCGGTTATGTTGAGGATCAATGTCTGGGTTCTGTCATATTTTAGAAACCGTATTGGCAGCTTTTATGCTTGTTACATATTTTCTAACTTTTTACATATTTATAAATACTGTAATTTACAACCCCCAAAACAGTATAACAATATGTAAATATGTTTTCATAAAAATGATTTTTTTTCTGGGTTTCCCTCCTGCTGTAAACAGTTTTTATTTAATTTAACCTTTATTTATGCAAGCTCTCCAAACAGAGTCCTAAATCTAACTTACAAAAGAGATCTGTGTTGATGAAGATACAAAATTACAAACACATCTGGTTTTATTTTTACTAGTAAACAGTTTAAAATGATGCCAGGCAGCTCTCACCAATGTCACAGTTGCGTCCTCGGAAACCCTCCTGGCAATCGCACTGATACTCGTTGGGTTCTGTGTTGGTGCAGGTCCCGCCATTTTTACAGGGCTGGTGTGTTCCACAGTAGTTGAGATCTGAAAACGTGAACAAATATTTTTAAAACAATGTTGAATTGCACAAGAATAAGAGCACAGATCACAGAAAAGGCTACGTCTAATTCAGGGACTTGAACCCTGATGGTCTGAGTTGAATCCAGGTCAGTGGATGAGTCTGCAGGCCAGTGTGGCTGCAGGGCCTATCGCCTCCTCTCTTAAGAAGAATAAAGCGACAGCTTTCCTCATCATCTTCTTCGTTTCAACAGTTTCTTCGTCTCGCTGTTGTTTTTTAAAGCAACCCTCTGACTGAACAGAAACAGCGTAGGACCACACCTAGCAAAGCGCACCCAGCCAAAGCTGCTTTACCCAAGGCTATCACCTTTCCTCTCCACAATACCCTCTCCCCTGGGCACAAGCTCGACTCCAGCTCCCGCTCTAGAAGACAGAGGATCCAGGTTTTTTTACAGTCTTCAGAGGAAGGAGAATGAAGCCCTCAGGTACGTCTTTTATCTTGTTCAGAAATGCATGAGTCATGTGTGAAGAACCACGCCTGACAAGCTAACAGCACACGCAATTATACACCATCTGACAGACAGGCAGGGTTATTCTTGGTCAGCAATTAAAGCACTGCTCACAGTTTTTACCATGTTATTGTTCAACACTTATCTAGAGTTTCTAAAGGTGCAAGTGACAAAGTAACCACCGGGCCTAAAAAAGATCATACAACAGATTTAGAGTGTCTGAGCTTCTTAAGTATATTTTTATTTGCCAGCTTTAAAGCACAATGAAGTAAATTAGTACTATAACTACATTGTGGCTAAATAAATCTGGTAGGATAGTATATTTACCTCTAAATTATGACATTTATGAGGCCATATTTTCTATAATCTCGAATAAATATTTTTTCTGTAATTTGCACTAAGAATGAAGAATAGTTTTGAACAAAGCAATAATTATAAGACATAGCGGTACAAAGTAACCAATACACCAATACTACAAATGGAGTTTTTTAAATTCTGTTTTAAGAGATTTGTGATCGATTTAGGATTGGCTATCTCATTTAGAATAACACTTATTATTATTTCTGTTATTTTATATTTACACAATTAAACTGTTGGATCTTTACTTCAGGTTGCGATAAGATAAGAACATCACACCAGCCCAGCTGTGGCAGAAACAACAGTAAGATTGAGACGTCACTGAACAAACTGTGTGGGCGGCTTTATAGCCTCAGACCAAAATCCCGCTGATGCTCTGCCAGCTCTCCAACTGTTACACAAATCAATAGAATACATAATTCACTGTTTAGCTGGAAAATATTTACAAATAGAGTCCAACTTAAGCGCAAAAAATAAAAACGAGTATGAAAAAAATGATATAAAGAACCCAAAAAAAATGGAAAATGAATTTTCCAGATGGCCGCAGTTGTAACCGCTGATTCTAAACATGAATAAATCCTGCCAAAATTAGTATTACATGGTGGGGTTTTCAGTAAAAAAAAAAAAAAAGTCTGAATAGACTAAATATGAATGTAAATGTTAAAATAAATGCTTTCCTAACAGGATGTTGTGTTTTAACAAGATGAGCAGAATATCTTCTACTTTTTGTGGTAGTAAAAACTTTCATTTTTTTAAGTATTAAGGCTACTGCAGGACTGTGCGTTTATTGAGAAAAAAAATGCATAGTGATAATCTCAACCCTCAGTAACACTTGGTACTTGTCCCTTTGTTGATCTCTACATAAACTGCTTAAACGTTTTGCATGTCAAACCTTTGTCGCACAGCAGGCCTCCCCAGTTGACGTCACACACGCACTGCCAGGGCTCGGTGCAGCTCCCGTACACACAGCCAGGAAACGTCACGCATTCATCACACAAAGAACCCGTCCAGCCGTAATGACACCTAAAACAAGAACAGACAGGAAGATCACATCTGCTTCCAGACACATGTCTCTTAAATAAAAGGTTTTAGAGACAGACGACTAAATTCAGACCTTTTTTCTTAATCTGGTACACATTTGAATGTTTATACAGTAATCTATGCTGTATAAAAGCTAAATGTCAAAGCATTTAAAGTTATTTTGGTCAACTTTTCTCTGCTTAAATGGACCATTGGCTATTATATGCAACACAGGTTTGGAAATGAGAGGATGGAAAGTATGCATGCAGGGCAGGAAAAAAAATGTAACTCTAGTAATTCAGAAAACAGAAATAAACAAAACAAAAGATGGATCAAAATAAGCAAATTAAGCTCTAAGGCCAACAGATCGTGATGAAAAGGTGTTTTTCCAAGAACTTTCTGAGCTAAATCAGTATCTGTGTTTGGCATTTTTGACAGATTCACCTGAAATAAGTGAAAGAAAATTTTTGTTTAGACAAACTGCAGATGACAAATTGAATCACATGTTTTATTTACTGTATTTAAAAACGTTTTTATCCTCTTGATTTGTATGTGACTTAGAAACATGTCTGTCCAAAATTAATCTGTTTGTCGACTTGTAATGAGTGAAAAATACAGAAAAAGTAAAAAGAAAAATGTGGGGTACTACTGAGTAAAGGAATTAGAAACTATCACAAGAAGGTATGGCCATTAGACAATAAACTAAAATCATATGAAATGCAAGTAGATTTATGTATTTTCACTGCAGCTATATAGGAACATTAGTACCAAAAATGATCTCAGTTGTTTCAAAAACCTACTTGCATTCTCCAGGCTCAGTACAAGAACCATGAGTCTGATGGCATCCCTGTCTGCACACCGCTGTGAAGAAAAGACAGAAAGAGAAATACATAACCTTAAAAACAACTAAAACAGAAAAAAACCCTGTTTAAAAATAAATTAAATACATGCACATTTAGGGCCTTTATACATTTTTTTTGTTTGTTTTTGCTTTTCAAAAAATTTGTGAATTAAAACAGTTAAAGGATCCTTTCATGGTGAAACATGTTGATAAAAACGGAAAAAAAGTACAAATGTCTGAAAACTCTCCTCACAGTCAAAATAAAGTGGAACCTTGGAACCCGCAAGACATAATGGGGGGCCTAAGCTAATCCTTTAAACATCTTGCTTCTGTGCGGTCCAAACAGCAGCGTGCTGAGGAGGAAGTCGGAGTGAGTGAGACGGGCGAGGTGGGCAGAGCTGCAGGATGTCCTCCAACTCGCTGTGTGTCCTTCCACAGTTTCCACTCATGTTTCCTTAACTCACTTTAACTGTGGCAAAAATCTCAGAGAGGTCACAGAAACGGGTCACCCAGCTGATGTGTCAGCCCGAGTGATGTCCCACATCCATATCGCACAATTGCTGGGTGGTGTGCGACACCCGGTGATGTTCATACGTCATTCCTAAGGCTCATAATTCATCACACGATTGTTGGATTTTAACTTAGATTTAGGGTACTTCAGTAGGTAATATGCAACGTTTAGTTAAATCGCTTTTGTTTATGTTCATGTAAATGCATTTTGCAGAAGCTTTTATCTAAAGCAACTTACAAAGTAGACACAATGTTACACTTATTATCAATCTGACCATAAGCTATCTTGTGGAAAATCCCTAGTCAGAGTCAGTGGTGACAGTGAAGAGTATATTGAAATACAAATAGAGTAGTAGAGGGGGTATAGAGGTATGGGTAAGAGTTAGTATAGGAGAAACTCTTTGAAGAGCTGGGTCTCAAAGAGTTTCTCGAAGATAGACAGGAGCGGTAGGTCATTCCACCATCTTGGAACAACACAAGAAAACAGTCTGGATTGTCTTAATCATGGTGTAAGCCAGGGGTAGGCAATTCCAGTCCTCAAGGGCTGGTGTCCTACAAGTTTTAAATTTATCCCTGATCCACCACACCTGAATCAGATGGATGAAACACCTCCCCAGTATAAGTCAGGTTGTCTGGAGTTGTGCTAATGACCTAATTATTCCACTCAGGTTTGTTGAAGCAGAGACAGATCTAAAACCTGCAGGACACCTGCCCTCGAGGACCGGAATTGCCTACCCCTGGTGTAGGCATTGCTAGACGACAATCCATTGATGACCAATGCGACTGTGATGTGACATACGCCTCTGCAAGAGTATTCAAGTAGATGGGAGCAGTACTCTTAAGCACTTTGTAGGCTAGCATCAAGGACTTGAATTTGATGTGGGGAGCCAGGGGTAACCAGTGAAGCTCAATTAACAGAGGTGTAGTTGTGGATCATTTGCCACGTTCTGGGTCATTTGTAAAGGTTTTACCTACAGGCTGGGGGACCAGTCAGGAGGCGGGAGATAACCATAGACTGAACCAGGAGCTGGGTAGCATGTTGGGTTAGGTATGGCCGTTTCTTTCTTATGTTTAGTAATGCAAACCGATAAGATTGAGAAAAAGAGGCAACATGATCTTTAAAGGTCAGCTGGTCATCAAGCATGACACAGAGGTTTCTTGCTGCCTTTGATGGAGTCAGAGACTCCAAAGAAGCCAAAGCGACAGGCCAATCATCACTTCTCATCCTACAGGACCTCTCAGCTGCATTTTATACTGTAAACCACAGCATCCTACTTACCAAGCTGGCAGACATGGGCATTGAGTGCAGTGCACACTCCTGGTTTGAATCCTACCTCACCGGACAATCCTTCAAGGTGGCATGGCAAGGCCAAACATCGACGCAGCACCACCTCACCACAGGGGGGCCCCAAGGCTCAGTGTTGGTCCCCCTCCTCTGCCGTGTACACTACTTCGCTGCGCCCAATCATCCACTCGCATGGCTTCTCCTATCACTGCTATGCAGATGATACCCAGCTTTATCTGTCCTTTCCTCCAGACGACCTGTCAGTACCGACGCAAATCTCAGCCTGTCTTTCTGACATATCTGCATGGATGAAAGATCACCACCTCCAACTGCACATCTCCAAAACTAAACTGCTTGTTATCCCAGCCAAGGAAAGTATTCACCACAACATCAGCATCAGGTTAGACTCCCTATCTGTGGAACCCACTAAGGTTGTAAGAAACCTGGGCGTCATGATCGATGATCAGCTGACCTTTGCGGATCAGGCTGCCTCTCTCGGTCTATCGTGTCGCTTCTCTCTATTCAACATCAGGAAGATTAGGCCATATCTAACTCAACATGCGACACAGCTCCTAGTTCAGACCTTGGTCATGTCCCGCCTTGACTACTGCAACGCCGTCCTAACAGGTCTTCCAGCCTGTGCTGTGAGACCGTTTTCAATCAGCCAAAGCGATCGCATGTCACACCCCTTTTCATTGAACTTCATTGGCTTCCCTTAGCTGCACGCATAAAATTCAAATCACTAGTGCTGGCATACGGAGTGTTTGATGGATCAGCGGCAATCTACCTCAACACCCTCTTAAAGCCTTACGTCACTGCCCGCCCGCTCCGTTCCTCCAAGGAGCGCCAACTAACGCGACCAAACCCCCTTGCAGGTCAATCTAAACTCTTCTCATTTGTGGTTCATCGCTGGTGGAAAGACCTTACGTGCACAATCAGAGCATCAGATTCTCTTTCCACCTTCAAGAAATCCTTGAAAAGCACTTATTACCCCCCCCGATATTAGTTAGCACTCAGTGTATTTTGCTTGGGCCTTCTGCGTTTACCTAAATGCTGTAAATGAGTGTCATCATTGATGTTAAATCCTCTCCTAGCATATTGCAGGTAAATTGCGTAGTAGTTCAATGTTGAACCCTCTTTTTGTAAGTCGCTTTGGATAAAAGCGTCTGCTAAATGCATAAATGTAAATGTAAATGTAGACAGGGATCATGTCTGGATGTGAATATTGTGGGATATGGTTGGTTTGGCTGGAAAAACAAGTGGTTCAGTTTTTGAGAGATTCAGTTGGAGGGGATGGGCTGAGACGCATGCTGAGACCGTGTGGTCATCAGGTGGAAATTTAACATTGAAATTGTCCTTTAAAACCAAGGACCTCTCTACAAAGTAGCATTAGAGATGAGGGGGTTGTTCACATATGTGAGCTTAAACTCAAAAGCTGCATTACCCTCTTTGCACTCTAGTCCTCCCCAGCCTTCCATGCAGACCTTGGAACCTGTCGAGTCGCAGCCGAAGTGACCGAAGAAGTCGTCTCTGGCACGGCAGAACTTGTTGCAGAAAGGCCCGTAGTAATTGGAGTCGCACCGGAAACGGAGCCGATACTCCAGGCTGAGGGCCCGTCCGTGGTGGCGATACGTCTGCCACTTTTCGCTGGGGTTCAGCATGGAGGAGAGGAGGACTCGCTCGATCAGCTGACCTGAAGGAGGACAGAGTTTTTAGTTAAATTCAATGTATCAATGTAGCACCAATTCACAACCCGTGTCAGGTCTAGGAACTTCGCAAGAAAAATAATTTAAATTCGTTAAGAACACATTCGGATTGATCCTAACTATCAAACAGTGCATCGTGGTCACATTATTATTGAAGTTACTTTAAAAAGTTTTGATTTGAAGGAAACCAGTAGATTGAATCTAGATGAGGTACAGGAGGTGGGGGGGGGTTCATACTTTTTGTCCTATGAAGGGAATGAAAGGTGTTCTCTGATATCTAAAAAGGGAACCAGTGACGATGATTTTTGAAAGGTAGAAATGGGCTGCCCTGCTTGAAATGATAGCAATATTATAGAGGCTTAGTGTTAGCCTGGTTTATCTGTTAAACAGCGTTTTGACAGAGATGAAACATTATATTCGGGTTAAAACCAAACCAAGTCAAAGTGTTCAAGCTGAGAATACAGAAAATTGGATGGATAATTAAATAGCAAACCGTGAACCACCTGGGATATGCTGAAGATGCAGGATATGCTGGAGTAGGTATCAGTATTGTTGTCCAAACTGAAGTGGGTTTAACATCCCAGCAAATCAATGAGGAAATTTGGAGCAGCTGACATGAATTCTCAGCCTTACATCTCTTCTGGTTGAATTTTTATGATACAGAAACAAAGACTGATCTGTTTGGCCAGAGCAATAGCAAGAATATTTGTGAGAGTCAAGATGATACTTTCAAACTAGGAACACTGACAAACAGTCCAGCACGGTCCTGGTAGTATCATGCTGAGGGTCGATTTCGCTGCCACTGGCATCTCAAAAAATGAATGAAATAAAGAACAAGGACGGTGAAGTTAAAATTCATCAACTTGACCTCCAATCGAAAACCAGGCATCTGGAAACGCCTCCAGAACACAACGCCAAAACCATGCAGTACATTTATCAGCTATGATTAAATTCTCAGTTCAGGTCAGGAAACAAACTGGCTAAAACGTAATCAGCTGTTCACAGTTTCTCTACACCTTACAACAGAAATTTAACCAAATACTCTACAAGGATCAGAGTAGTGCGAATTGTTCTCGCCTTTTGAAAACCAGTAAAGACAAATTTTGTATCGTTAGCCTAAAGAAGAACTGTCAAAATACCACAACAATCTCAGTAATGATTCATGTGTAAAAACTTCTTGTCAGCAAAAATAGTCATTTCTGTGACTGTTGCTGTTATTGATTTGAGAAAGTCTTAATTTGCCTTTCATTTACTATTACTCTCCTTCCAAGCTACCTGATCTGAATCCATAGATCTTCAAGTTTTAGATGAATGTGTCATAATTATCCTCTGAGCTTTGCTGCTTCTTGTCTTTTTTTAAGGAGGGAACTAAGAGATGATGAATCAATCAGGTCCTGGATAAGGATTTCTTCACATCTATAAACATGACTTTGTTAAATGACTCCTCTGCTAGTTCTGTCTTGTGTTCTTTCCCTCTAGACTGGTGCAGTAAGGTTTTGTGAACAGAAACAAGCATAAACAGAAAATTGTTTAATAAGCAGTCAATACGCCAAGAAAAGTTTATAAAAGACAAGAAAACTAAAGATTTAGACAAAAAAAACAAAAGAAAATCTGCCTTATTTCATTCCTCTGGCAGATCTGGGTTTAAAGTAATAATTTGATTACCCAACATGTTTTTTCTGACTGGATGTAAGATTATTGGTTTGGAGTCACACTGAGTTAAATCTGGTCAAGAATTTGCAGAATGATTAATAGATTAAGGTGATGTCAAGGAGGTTCTCCAGCCTGAAAGACTTGGAGCTCTAAGCCAAACACAGCAAAACATGTAAAACGTTTCTTAGGAATTATAGGAAGTGTTTGATTTCTCCAATGGTCAAAAAAAGGCTTTTCCTCTAAATATTACAACTACATTTAAGGTATGCTTTTTTGTGAAAATGTAAGTAATAAAAAACATAACACTGTCTTATTATCTTGCTTCATTTCCTATTATTCTTTGTCAAATAACAATTACTGTACACCAACATCAAATAAGGGTATGAATATATTTGGACCTAACAGACAGTGTGGATATTATGGGAAGAATAAAAACGATTTTAAAACATAAATTCCCAATTCACAAAGGGGTCAACGATGAGGCCAGAAAAAATGTTCCGAGAGAGGCAGAGAAAAGAGGAGGAAGGAGCAGACGAGCCCCTAGGCAACACTGGGGCAATAGCTGCCACTCCTGACCCCCGCAGGGGAATTCCCAGAGGCGCTATTATTTCCAACTCAGCTATAATGTTTCCTGATAGGGTGTTAACACACAGCAGCACTGGGAATATGTATCTCAATGCATGCAACAAGTGTGTATTTAACAGTTAATAAGAATTAATTTGGTGATAGCCGTGTAAAATAGGAAGCCTTGTTGCAGAGAAGTTGGAGTAGTGTGATTGTAGTAGAGTGATTCTTTGTGCCTGACTCTGTGTGACTGCCAGAGGCTAAAAGAGCCAGAGACCCAGCTCGGGCAGCTATTAGCGCACACATTTCAAACTGCCTGATAGAGAGATGAGATCATTGTGGTTTAACAGAAAAGAATGAAAACACACACAGAATGGTTTCACTGTGTGTTTGGGATGGTTTAAAAAAGTAAAAGAGGAAGGCCTGGACAGTGAGCAGACTAATTTCTTCATCTCCTGCAGTTGAATATTAAGACCCGAAACCCCAAACAGTCATCAGCACGGACGTAATTTTTTTTTTTGGGGGGGGGACACTTTTTCAAATTTACGATTTGGTCCCCTGCACTTTTACTGTCAAAAATTAATGTTCCACTACACTACAACGAAATTGTCAGCACTAGGACCATGCGGGAAACAACCACTCAAAATGTAGCCCGCTTCTCTGAGTTTAGAACGCCCACCAGCACTTGATTGGCTCTCTGTTGTTTTGATCTCTTGTGTGATTGGCTGACTCCACCGTCACTCATTAGAAGCTAACCAATCAGCGCCACAGAGAGAGAGTTTCGGACATTCCCATTGACTTCCATAGAAAGAAGCATGGAACTGCTAATAGCTCCAAACACCAGCAGTTCGAGCACTGGACGTAGTGCATTCTCTGTGTTTAAGGAAGTGTTTTCTACTGTAAGTTGATAAAAGTACAACTTTTTTTTGCTCTTGTGAAGTGTTAGCTGACTGTTCCGCATCACAGTAAT
The DNA here is from genome assembly GCA_032876305.1 of Orestias chungarensis. NCBI lineage: Eukaryota > Metazoa > Chordata > Actinopteri > Cyprinodontiformes > Cyprinodontidae > Orestias > Orestias chungarensis. The sequence goes on along the minus strand of JAVLVB010000423.1, from coordinate 373,123 downwards.
ATTTTATATTGCCAGTTTTTATTAATTAAGCATTTTAACTTGCTAACTTAACTTGCTAGTTGTGTTTTAGCTGCTCATTACAAGCTCGGCAGGTTTTTACAGTCCGTCTGATTCAGTGTTTTAAAATTTTCCTCACAACTTACATTCTGAACATAAATAATTTTCAAATTTTTTTCGGCCAGTCACGCCCGCGTGGGCTTCTACCAGCAGCTGCGCTGGCTGATCCTCGTGGACCTATTCGGCGCGGCCGCTGCGCCCGCAGGTGTGGCGGAGGCGGTGGCAGCGTGGTGCGCCTTCTGCGCCGCTACCTGTTCTACCTGTGCTGGAGAACTCGCAGCACAAGGACTACATCACGGAGAAGCTGTGGTACTCTGGGCTGGCCGGGGAGTGGGAGTGTCTGTGTGCGTGTGTATGTATACACATATGTATTTTTTTGCACTATTGAGGGTTTTTTTGTCGGGTAATCTGATTTCAATGAGAAACGGTTTCAATTAAATGAAAATTTTAATCAGTTATTTATAAATAAAAGTTCTCAGACTACAAGCACAATCAACTAAGTTTGCATGAAAGCAAAAATTATAATAATTATGACTTCGACAAAAGTTAATCATTCCTCAGAGGTCTTCAATTAAAACATATACAGCAACATATTTCCCTTTTTATAATAGGTATTTTTACTACTGTTAAGGTTTTTGTACGTTGTGAAACCCTTTGGCCATACTCTCATGTTAGGTAAGTAAACTTGTGGGGGACAGTGAAAAAAGTAGTTTTTGCACCAGAAACAATTCAAACTGACTTACAGGGCTTACTTTGCCCCCCCTTTGAAATCAAAATTTCATCCATGCTAATCAGTAAGAGGCAATGCACCCCTGGTTTTATGCTGTTTTATAAACTAAACATGTTAAAGGGGTAATTCTAGTTTTATTACCTTTCCACAGGAAGAGAAGAGAAAAAACATAATTAGGATCTGGAGGGGAAATGCATTCAACAGGGTGTTATTTTCTTTGTAACATGATTATATCAGGTTAATAAATAACAACCCAGCTCCTGCAGACAGAGATGTTAAAAAAACAGCAGGTAGAAACAGCACTAAGCGTTTTTGAACACTTTACAGAAATAAATTTGCAGCCATTAGACACACTTAAATCTGCTCCTCGTCCTCTGAGATTTGTGAAGCGTTTTGCCCTTTAAGGCGTCTGGGAATACCTGCAGCAAAGCAAAACAGCAGCTTTCGCTCGTTATTCCAGATCACCTGCCGACATATCAATGCACCCAGGGAAGCAGATACGATCAGACGGATATTGTTTTGTCCCACTCTATATTTGATGTATGGGGCCAATTCATGTGAGAGCTTTCTTTTCAGGTTAGTCTTTCTCATTAATATTGTTCTCACATGGGCGAAGCGGGTTAAATGCGATTGCTGAATGCTGTAGACAAGCTGATCCAAATTAGAAAACTTCCAATATTGGATTTCAGTTTTTCAGCTTTGTAGCAGCAAGCTTTGCATCAATACTTGTAAGATGTAACTGAAAGCTGCAGATATTCACCGGAAAGGGCAAATCTCAATGAAAGCAATTAAAAGCTAACTTCATCTAAGTTGAACTAAAAAGGACAAGAAAGTGTCTCTGTGACCAAAGAGTTGTTTGCTTGTGTGCACAAGGAAATGAAGTAGGGATCTTTTTCTTTGATAAGAGAAATTTCTGTAATTTCCTGCTATGCTATTACCAGGAACAATGATACAGACTTATAAATAAATTATGTATATAAAAAAAACTACAAATTTAATTATTAGTAGGGCTGGATGTCCCACTATAAAATGACAGAGGTATCATCACATTATAATCCTGAATTACAAATATGAATTACACATATTCAATGGTGTAAATTCTACTTTTAATTTCATTTATTTAGTATTGGAGAAGAAAAAAGTAAAAATATATCCATTATTTTTGTAACATTTAAAAACACACAACTATAAAATGTATGAACGTTTATTCGTTTTCCATTTTTTCCTGTTCTTCCATCCAGGAGAAGATCAGAACAGAGCCACTACTCCTTCACATCGAGAGAGGTCGGTGAAATTGGCTTTGACATCTGGTTAGGTGAAGGATTTTGGGCATGTCCTACCGGGGAGGTGGCCCAGTGTAAAACCTGGATGGGCTATGCTTCTCAACAGGCCTGAAAACCCCTTGGAATCTCCCCAGAGGAGTGTCTGGGTAGAGGGAATCTGGCCTATTTGCTAAAGCTGCTGCCCACAAAACCAAACCCCAGAAAAGCAGAAGACAAGAATGGATATCAAAAACATACTGCGGCATTTCAAAAATACTTCTTTTGAGTGAAATTAGTGGGTCCAATCAAAATATGCAACAAAATAATGAAGAGACTTAAGATGTTTTACAGCCAATCAATGGCATACATTGTACTGAAGTGTCACACCTGGGTTTTCTATTCATGGGTCAACGAGATAAAACTAAATTGAAGTGAATAAAAGTTCATACCCACTTTAAATGTCTACAATGACCTTCCCTCCTCATTTCATCGTAAAACTGCCTTTTATCCAAAGTAACCTCAGTGAAAGTCAGACACTGAAAGCCAAGACAGCATTACATTTTCTCACAGTTTCCAAGGTGCATTTCATGAGCTTCAGTCCCGCTCTGTAATCCTCCCTGATTGGAAGCAGGGCCAGATAACTCCATTCAGACTGATCAGGATTCCTCCGTTTGGGCTGAGCTAAGCTGCTGGCCTACTTTCCAGCTTTAGCCACAATAAAGGGTAGTCAAGAGCTCAGGTGGAAATGGAAGATAATGCAAACAGATGTAAGTTTAGCGCTGGAGGGTTGAGAGAAGGACAGATGGAGGTAGAGCTGGTAGGATGGAGAACAAGTTGGGCGAAGTTCCCAGTTTTTCATTATCTTAGTCTCTGCTCAGTCAGGACTGCACTCGCTCCTCTCCCAGATGAAGGGGGGTGGAAATGAGGATTGTGGCATGAAAGGAATGGGAAAGGCACAAGAACATCTGTCTGCTCATCTGTCTGTGTTATGCTTTTAATAGCAGACAGCTCACAGCTCCTGCAGAGGAGCTTTTCCACATTATGGGAAGAGTTTTTCTTAAAGAAAAAAGGATATAAGCAGGAAATTAAAGGGTTGGGGTGGAGTTGTCTGATCACAGACATTAAGACACAAAAGATGTTTTCAGATTGTTTCGTAGTGTTAAACCACAGTCTGGTAAACAAGCCCTTGTGTTGTTTGCTCAATGAAAACTAAACTTAAAAATTGTAGGTTTTTTTTTAGGAAAAATAGCAGAGAAAGTGAAGGAAATTTTAACACAAGAAACACCCTCAAAGATGTAAGGTCAAAGAAAGGAAAGGGATTTTTGTACCAAAAGCCTTTGAAAACTTTTAGAAAAGGATTAAATTCTGGTTAAACCTGAAACTGTATCTACATGAAAAATGAATTTTCTAACATAATGTGGGCATGCTTATCTGTAAAGACATTATTAATAATAATAAATAATAATAATAATGACAACAAAATCCCTTTGGCCTCTTGTGGACATAGTTTGAGCAAATTATAAGCCAGACATTAAGCATGCAAAAACCTAATAAAGCTCATTAAAGCCCAGTCTATAAATGTTATAGTTCTAATGAGGCTTTAAACCACAAGCATTCAACGCTTAAGCTTTACCTGGTTCTATTGTGTCGTTGTCATGGTCCAGAGCCTCCAATACCAGAGAGAACGATTTCTGAAAAAATAAAAAATAAATACAAGTTAATAAAAAGGAGACAATACATATTTCAAATGTAGGATGACCAAACTTTCATAGTTTTGCAAACTGCAGGTCAGCTTAATTCCAAGTATTTGCTAGGATTAGAAATATTACTTTGCTGTTCATATTACACCTGTAATGAGACGAGCATTATACTCTATAGAACTCAAGTGAAGCTCAATGCAGAAATCTCTGCAGAAATAAATACATGAGGCTGAAGCTTAATTTCCATATGTATGCAGCAGTGAAGTTTTTGTGTGATTAACCTTGACAAAAATGCTGATAAACTCCATCAACAGTGTCTGCCCTGCTTTTTTCATTATTTATGTTTCATGTTACTGGTTCCCTTCAACTTTGGTGCCAACTGTGGTTTTCTGTTTTAAAAGTTGGATGAAGTGCATCAAGACCGTTCAGATGAATGTTGCTTTTGACATTTATCATGCTAGAAAAATCAGATTTTTACTGTTTAGGTTGTAAATAACTAAGTATAGATATTAAAATGCAGCTATGGGTCACATATGGATAAAAACGTGGTAAATGTAGCCTTGTTAGGTTATTCCTATATATATTTTCCACTAGAGTGAGGTTTCTTAGAGGTATTTTTTGTTGCTTTTGGATCATAATTAGTCATACTTGAAAAAAGACAATTTACACAAAAATGAAATAATAAAACCAATAAAGATGAAGTGTAGGTAGAAAAATAAAAAATACAGTTAAACCAAATTGTATGTCAGGTTTGATAGTGGTATTGTTTTAAATAAATGGGTACAAAATGTACCGAGAACGAAGATGAAGGTGCAAATCAGAAAAGGTGTGCGTTTCATGAATCGTAGTCATGTCTTATAAATAAACAGCTAAATATGTTGGACGCACAAATTAAACAGATAAACAGCTATGCACATAAAGACTTAGATCAAAGGTCAACTTGGAGTGACCAGAATTATTTTAGAGGTATGAGAGGCAACTAGATACCCAGTGAAAAACACACATGCATGGAGAGATCTGTGAAAGATGTCAGCTGGGATTTAAACCAAGGACCTTGTTGCAGGTGAATAGTGCTAAGAACTGCAACAGTACAGTTTAGGTGAGAAATGGTTTTTAAATTTAACATGTCTTCTGACAGTGTAAACATATGCTGATACATCTTTCCCCTCTTTGTAGCTTCTTTCAGGAGTTTAGTTTCGTTCTTCTCTGCTTAGCACTGACCTCTCACAGCCACTCCTAATTCCCATGATTAGCTCACCTGAATTCAACGTCATTCTCTACTCTCTGGTTTTCACTGCTCATTGCTGGTTCCCCCTGGTACTTCAGCAGCGCTCCATGTGCTTTTCTCATTCATTTTCTGTACATTTCCTGTTTGCAACATTAAAATCTTTGCTTAGTCCAAGTTCCTTTCTGAATTTTGGTCTCACTCTCAACAGTCAAAACATGAAAACACAACAAAATGGTTTTGAATGCTTGGTTAGGCTGCTGATTAGTTAATTCTCCTTGTCATTGCACCTTAAAACAACATTTATTTTTACTATTTTCTCTCCGTTGACAAATAAAATTTCACCCTATGAACTTATATGTTTAGATCTTTGCCTTGGGTGACGATCATGCGATGCAGTAATGCAGAGTTTGCTACTCGAAATATGAAGATATCTATTTTTGGCAGATTTTGGCTTAATTCTCGGCTCTCTTGTGCTAAGTCTATTATTCTTTATATGGTTTTTCTTATACATTTCTCAATTTTGAACATAAAATAAAAATAAATATAGTACTCACGAGTTACCTGAACATAAATGAAAAAGAAATCTTTAAAAAAATGATTAAATTAAATTTAAAATTAGTTATGCACTAGTATTGACAATATTTAGCATTTTTATGTTTCTATTGTCTGCCTTTATGGCACAGAAAGCAGCAAAACCCATTTATAAGCCAAATCCCAACTTGAGGCATGAAAATAAAAAATACCCTGCTGGGTTTAAACGATTTTAGTTCACTGTGCGTTAGTTTAATCCCAGTCTTCACAGCAGTGTGCAGGTCAATCCGAATCGATATCAGCTTGTTGCATTTATAGCTCTAGCAGTCAACGTTTCCCCTTTCTGAACGTTTCTAATAAAAGTAAGCAGTTTAGGCAGATAAATGCAGCACATGCTCTCTTTCAGAGGGCTTGGGCATATGCTAGACTTCCTTAAATGATGACATTGAGCTTATAGAGATATCCCACTCTGGAGAGACAAGGGTGTGACTTTCTACCTCCGACTTCTTCATGTCATAGGCATTCTTTCAGCAATGAATAATTCAGACCAACACTTTCCGCTACAACTCGTTCTCTCTCCTATTTCACATTTCCTCTTCATCCACCCACCAGTCCCTCCCTCTGTGAATCACACCGGCGCCTGTCATGCAAATAGCTCCGGCATGTGCATCGTGTTTAAGGTTTGTCTAAAAGGCTACGTGGATGTGCAGTCACGTCTTTGTTTAGAAAGCGTGCAGCCCTTAGGCATCAGGTGTAGGAGGAGAGGCGGCAGAAGAAATGGATAAGAAGGATGCCATATTTGCAGGAGCGATGGGAGATGTGAATGAGGTACAGAATCATTTTGAAGGAGAGTAGGAGGAAAAAATGAGGAGCAGTCATGGAGATAAAGGGTTGGCATAGAGGTTCAAAATGTTAGAGGGCGGAAAATCATATGGCAAAAGCCCTGAGTCAGGGTTTCACTGTAGTTTGAAGTGGAATTTACTGCAACAGATGAGTAGATGAGAGGAAAAGGTGAGCCGACAGAGAAAGGAGACAGGGAAGAAGATTATAAAGGATCACAGAAATCTAGCGGCCCTGGAGTAACAATTTGTAGGAGTCCTGCAGGTAAATGTTAGAGACCAGAAAACAAAGAAGTTTCCAGGAGGTAAAACAAAAGGGTTCGAGAAACTAGATTAAGGGGGAAGACCAGAAAAAAAAAAAAAAAGGCTGAGATGATAATAAAAGTGTGGAAGGGAAAAGGAAGAACACCCACACAGAAATCATGGAGATAATGAGATGAACTGGGCGGCAAAAGGGCTCAAACCAGTTCATTAAAGCTGGCAGAGAGTGCCGGTGCCAGCTGGAGTCATTCGGGTTTGGCTTAAAGCTCTGATCCAAAGAAATTCATTAATTACATCCATGCTGGGGGATTAAACGTCTGACCATCAGAACATTGGTTCTGCACAGAATAAGTTTGTTTAGAGATAAATACAACAGAGCGTAAAACATTACATTATGGGCTCTTGGTTCATTAGTTTTATGGATGTAAAGTAAATAAATATCAAGATCCGTAACACATTATCACCAGGGTAACCCACGGTGGTGTTAATATAATGCTGTGGGGATGGTGATTTCAAGGAGAGGTAGGGAAGATGGATGGATTTAAATAAAAGGCAATTTTGGAAGAAAACATTCAGGACACAGCAAAAATCTTCAGTCTGTTTATGTTTCTCACGTTTTGTGTTTTTCTTCGCAAAAAGAAGTAAATTCGATTATACAGACAGATTACAATTGAATTACTTCATACAGTCCAATTGATCTGTTATTAAAGCATGTGGCCATGCTTAATTTATCATTAAAATTAAACGTTAAAACCTTTTCAATCTTAGGAAAAAACCAGAGGTTTCACTGACTTGCTGCATTATCCCGGTCATCGAGGAGGAGCCGTGTAAATTGTTGTGTTAATTTTGCAGTAATCTCTCATACTGAGCATGTATGTTACAACAACAGAAAGCAAGACATTTTCAACTGAAGAGCCTGAATGAGTGATCTCTAATTGTTCAGGTGGACAGACTGCAGGTTGGCACAAACATAAAGAAATGAGGGATGTTGTTTAGTGTGACTGCTGCTCTGACTGATATCAGAATTTCCACCATATCAATGCAGTCAGCTCTCACACAGATTCCTGTCCTTTCTTATCTCTCTTCTCTACGGCTGACTCTAATATTGACATAGTTAACACCTGCACCTTGCTGTTCTGGTATTGTTAGGCTGATATTTCCGTCTAACTTGATTTTTCTGCAGCAGCAAATCATCCAGTCTAGCATCTGCTGCGGTGCAATGTCACACAGGTTTCAGTCGAACATACGCAGTGTGACATCCTCAAATCCTCTATGATTCTGTCCAGCGAACCGAAGATAGAACGTGAGCCAGGAAGTAAATCAGGATTTAAGGAAGAAAATTGGAACAGAAAGGCTCATCGTAGTCTAAGCATTGTATTTTTTCTGTGCTGCCAGTGCAGACCCTCATGATGGACACTTGTCTCACATGCTGATCGTGGCAGCGTTCAAACATGTAGCAGTTCCTTTTATTTTTAACCTTTCGTCTGCAAAAGCTAGGGCTTGCTAACATTTTCCCTAAAAGTACAAAACAAACTTTGAAGTTTATGAAAAAAGTCATAACAGACTTTATAGAGTATTATTATAATATTGAGCCTGAAAAATGTAAAGTAATATTAAGCTTCAATTAATTTTTATGCGCTGTCTTAATAATCCTGGGGGAAAATGAAAAGTTCAGGTGTTTAAGTTTCTCCAAGGAGTCAAAGAACAAGTGATGCTGGTCTATGTCTCATGCATATCTTGATTTTTCCCCCCACTATTTAAAAAAATTGACTTTAGATGGATTAGCTCAGTGTCTCCTCTTATTCCCTCGGTCACACATGAGACCAATTTCATGTGTCGGAAAATCCATAACATCAATAGGAAATGACTAGATGAGTAAGTACCTTTCATTTAAACAAAAACTCTCCCTCTTTATATTGATTTTTTTCTATTCGACAAGCTCTTTAGAAGTTTCTCTACTAATCACTTACAAACTTATATTTGCGGTTAAAATGTAACCCATTTCTACACAAGCTGTTTATTAGACACAATTGAGCTGCATTGCATGATCTAAACTCTTTACAATGTGTTGCCTGAGCTCTGCAGACAAGTATCTGTTTTCCCCTGTATGTTTAAAACAGATCGCTCTTAACTTTAAGACTTTGTGTCCAAAATAACACTTATCTAAATAACGTCAAAAAACAATCCCATCCTGTTACTGTTATTAAATTAATACAGGGCTGCATCAGTCCGTACTTGACCTGGGAACTGCTTATAAAAATACCTCAGACCTGGATGTTTTAAGAGATTGAAGCCTTCCTTTTAAAAATGTGCTTGAAGATAAGCGTGATTAATGCCTTCCAGTTGCTCTTGGAATTGTACAACCTCTAATATTAGTTTTTCAAGAGTTATCACATTATTTTACTGTGAAGGCTTTTAACATGTGAACAGTGTAACACAAACAAATGTAACCCACTACTTTGAAAAGATTGTTAATGAAATGACAAAATCTGGTTTCGCTGTTTTAACACTTTGCACGCATATGGACATTGATCCCAAACATAATTTAGCTGAATGCATGCTAGCCCATCAACATCGCACCACAAAGAGAATAAATAAAAACAACAACTTGGAATAAATAATCCATGCAGCAATGTGAAGTGAACTGGAAATGGAGGAAGTGGATAAACTGCAGCAGTTGTTAAACAATTAGGTTGGTTCTACAGATACCCACAACTAATACAGGGCCTCGCTGGTGGCCCCCCCTCCAACCTTTATCACCTCTTCAATCAAACCTCCTCAGTCAGCCTTCCATCCACCCTCACCTTCCCTCTTCCGAGAGTCTCTGTGAACTGTTATTAATGGCAGGTAAAGCCCTTAGGGAAGTCCAGGCTTTTCATCCCTGTTGTTTTTCTGTTATTCATCCTCCCCCTGAGCACATATTCTCACTTCCTATAAGAGGGCTGATAGGTGAGACCGTGATACAGACACAGGTGTGTGTGTGTGTGTGTACTCAGTTCTGTTTTGGAGATTGGGTTCCTGTCTGCAGGTCAGAAAAGATCAGAGTAACCATGGTTACCAAATTAAAAATCACAGCCACAACTGTGTCTGAAGAGAGTTGTCTGCAACGCCCTGGCAATTTCTGCAAAAACATGCACGAAAAAACAAACACACAATACAACAATACAGCTCCTCATTCCACCATGATCCCAGAAGAAGTGTGGCTCTTCGAGGCCAGTTTAAGGCTGAGTTACCTCACAGTCTGAAGAAACAAAAAACATTTGAAACCACAGAAACAAGAACGATTGATGCCAGAGATTTAAAAAAAATCTGTTGTACCCTCTTCAAACACAAACACAGTAAAGTGTTTATTTATTTATTTTTTTGTGGAATGAATAACCTAAGTGTTGACAGTGAGGACCTGAACAAATGGAAATGCTGTTGGGTGTTTTCTTGTGTCCTTTAGTGCTGAAAGGAAAATAACTCCTTTCAAAACAGAGAAAGGAAACATTCGTAACGGCGAAGTAAAAGGTTTTTTATCTAAACTTTGCAGATGACAGTTGGAATTACCTTTGAGGATGGCCGATGAAACTCAGCAGGGGTATTTCTGAGGCTGGAGTAATTTTAAAGTTGCGATATTTAGTTAAACAGTAAGTATAGGCACGCACCGGTCACCCGTATCAACTCATCCTGTGGGTTTAATGAGTTAAACATTTAAAAGCGCCGACATTTTCCATCAAACAATTCATTCAGTTCAACATCTGTTCAATTAAAGGACATGGAAAGTGCTGCAGTGACTGTAAGTGCAGCATTAGTTTTTCCCACACTGCCGGTCAGCTGGCTGAATGAAGACTGTCACACGTCCCCCCCCCCACTCACATTACAGACAAACTCTGCTGTTTGGAAATATCTGGTTTAAAAGAAAAATGACAACGGTAAAAACTAACAGAGCAGCAAAGCATTGCTCTCATGAAGGCAAAGCTGTTTTATGACCAAAGTTAACAATCTTTAAGCAGGTAAATCTGCAAATAAGAGGCTGGAAACTAAGTAGATAGCTGGACTTCACTGAAAACAGAAGAGCAAAAAAAGATTTTGTTTTTGTTTCTCACGAATTGTGTCTAAAAAACATTCAAAATTTTGTGGTTGTTAAGTCAATCAAAGTTAAAATAAAAGGAAATGTTATACATAATTTTACAACTTTAATGTTTATATTATTTTAGAAGCATCTCGGCTCTTCGGCATTTTGAGCAAGGGAGGCAAATTTGTTTTCATCTGCTTCTTAGCTCTGACCACGCCCACTTCCATCAGCGCTCATGTTTCCCACCTGGACTTCTCCCCATTTAACCAGCATCCATTCTGACCCTTATTGCCAGATTATTGAAACCCTAACAATGAGTACATTACCAAGGTTCCTTCTCTGTCTGGTCTCCAAACCCCCTGATTCTGAACCAGTTTCGGTCTCTCTGTTTGTCTACCCCGCCTTGCTCCTGTCGGGCCTCAAATTGGCTTCTGACTTCCTGTCATCAACCTTGTTTCTGCGCCCTGGTTTTTGCCTAATCCCTGAATCAATTGATTTACCTCTTTGAACCCGGCTCTAGTTCCTGGGTAAGGTTTGATAACTATGCCTGATTCTGATTATATCCCTAGGTCTAACAACCACAAGTTTTCCGACTGAGTTTCATGCCAATCCCGTGGATCAGTTTTCACCATTCTGCAGACCTCTAATGACGTCATCTCTGTCAACCTCACAAACGAGCCTAAATTCAGGATCGCAAATCCGCAACCGGATTCTATGAAGGTTAGTGGCTTTGGTTCTGTTTTCTGTGGCGGAACTTGTTCCTCTGCCCTCAGTGGTTCCTGTCCATGACGCTGGTGGTTTCCTGCTGACCTGCTGCAGTTTCATTATCATTAAACAGTTCAAACCAGGGGTGGGCAACTCCAGTCCTCGAGGGCTGGTGTACTACAAGTTTAAAATGTATCCCTGCTCTAACACACCTGAATCAGATGGCTGAAGCACGTCCCCAGTCAGTTTAAGTCAGGCTATCTAGAGTCCTGCTGTGTGTTGAGGCAGAGACACTTCAAAAATCTGCAGGATACCCGCCCTCGAGGACTGGAACTGCCCACTGCTGGTTTGAACGCTTCAGTCTTGTGTCTGGTTGAAATTTGTGAATTTGTGAAACTTCCCTGGTTGACTTAAACAGAAAACTCTACTGATATTGTGTTTCAATATATTAGTCTGGACCACTGTGGTGACAACTTATCCATGATGTGTGGCTGGTGTCCAATTAAGTGGCTCATTCACAAGGGAACAGAAAGGAAAACTGGCCATATTGGCCTCACTCCAACCAAAGCTTGCCCACACTGGGCTGGCACCTCGTCAAATCGTTCAATGTCACTTTTGTCATGGCAGCTGCTCGTATGTACACGCCGATCTGCAACTGCTGCGGCCAACGAGGGTCTCGCCAAGCAGCTGACGTGAACAATTTAAACCTCGCATGCCAACAAAGGGAACCAATTCTCTGGTCACTTAAACACAGGGAACTGTGTATGCCCCAATCAGGGGAAAAGCACACATCTCCAAATTGCACATAAAGACTGAATTCAGGGAGAATTTGGAAGATCTCCGGGTGCAGTTAAAAATAAAAATATTCACACTGACTTTGTTTGCATTACAGCTGCCACAACAATAAAAATACAAACTTGATCCCATAACAAAGAAAACGGTTACTCAGTACAAACCCAAAAAATATTTAAAGGATGGAGGTTCTTTTTTTAATAAAAAACAAATATATGTATAACCAACAACATTAGTGTTATATTTTTTATTGTCATAATAAGAGTAAAAGCAACACACAGAAGGCAATTAAGCCGATGAACTGGTGGTACCATGAATATTAAAAGAGTAAAAAACACTTTAAGTAAAACACCTTGCATTTGGTTTTGAAGTTATTTAAAAAAACTGCTTTTTCTCTACATACTCAGCATTTAGTCTGATATATTTTGGTTTTTCTGCTCAGTTTGCTTCATTTATTTATTTATTTTTAAGTTTTTGTAAGTAAGTTTCTACAGGTGCTGTTAGAAATATCGACTTCAGAGTGTGTTTGCTGCTTATTACTTTACTTATATTACTTAAATCAGCTATTAATTACTTTGGTACCAGTATGTGAAGTAATGGTGAAGCTGAAAGTGATTCATCAATGTGTTGAGTGCTTAACAAGGAATTTAGTAAGTTTTTCATGTTTTTTAATTATAAATGCATAAACAAGCTCTAAATATGTGTATTAATTGTAACTTTTTCATCTAAACTATCTTGAGTTTGAAAGAAAATGCCACTTTATTACACATTCATATTTTACGAAATGTCGATTCAATTTCTCCCTCACACCTTAACAGCTCCCTCTTTTAAAGGGTATGTATGGGAATCCAAATTCACACGGAGCTGCACTAATAATCATCCATTATGCAAACTATAGTTAAATACCCAAAATAACTGAAAACTAAACACTGACTCTGGAAGTAATTGAAGGTTATCGTCTGCAGATTGTTTAATTTGTTTTGGGGCAGCAGCATCAAAGCCAGGGACTTAAAATGGTTTCACAACCTGACGAACAAGGTTGTATCAGTACTGGGAACCTCTCACGATAGACGGCGCAAAGAGGGATTCTTCAAAGATAAACAATAGAAATGAAGGAAAGCCATGAGAATCCCCTTTATGAGACTGTAAGACAGACTAAAGGAGATACAAGCATCTACAACAACTCTTTGAACAACAGTCGATTAAGTGATTTACAGCAATATTTATTTTTCCTTAGGTGTTTATCATATATATATATATATATATATATATATATATATATATATTTATTTATTTATTTTTCTACATGCAAACGTTTTTGATTGTTATATTTACCAGTTAATTGTGTGACTTGCGTGCATTTGTGATTAATTATTTATCACTGCAGCCTCTGACGAGTCACTGTGTGCAGTTGAAATATCAAAACATTTTGCTGCATTAAACGTTTATCATACATCATAGTTTTTCCTGTACAATGTTTTATGTTGAAAGACAAAAACCCATGCAGTAAAAATGAAGCCAAAAGGATTTTCACAAATTTGACACGTTTGTAATATTTAACTTGACCAAACCGCAAAAATATCCAACATTACCTCTATAGGTTGATGTTTTTTGCACACAGGTGGTAGATTTTATAATTTTCTCCACATAGGTACGCCCAGAGCAAAGCTCAAAAACCACGCAGTTGGTTTTTCTTGTTTCTCCAACGTTTCAACTTTCTGTGATTTGCAGATGAGCAACTGAGCCTCCTTGCACAGCTTCCTTGCTCATGTTGAGTCATATGTGCCCTGTCTGAGTATTTTAAGCCATCACTTTGTGTTGCAGGTGCAGGGAGTCTGAAAACAGTCATCACACCAAAATACCAAAAACAACATGAAAGTGGCAGAATTAGTGTGGACGCTAACGTTTTCTCCCCTCCGGCTGTCTCCTCGCACAGTGACTTTTCCCTCTAACTCATGAACATCAACTATTGCAACAAATTCAGTTCTGTGAGGTTTTATGGATATTTAATTCCTCTTTGCATATTTTCTACCCCCTCCATACTACATCAGTCCCTGCCCCCCTGCTGCATAGGTGCCCCCCTCCCCGTCTGTCCCTCCCTCTCACCCCCTCAGACATGGGCAGGGTAGGATATCCCGAGAAAGCCAGGCTGTACAAACAGAGCTCTGCGACAGGAAGGACTCTCAGACCTGAGAGAGGAATTTTCCCTTAGAGTTCACGCTCACAGCAGCATTCACCGTTAAACCTTTGGGGGTTTTTAAACACACGTGGCTTCCATTTGTAATCTGGAATAATTTGAGATGAAACATCAATTTAGACAACAAACTGGAATTTGTGGTGTTTTGCTTTAATCCCTCAACAACACCCCGAATGTATTTCTGCTGCTACTTTAGATCCCTGTGTGGAGTTAATAATGAGTTGTTGGCTTTTAGTGGATCTTTTTCTTTAATTTCAATAATGTCTTGTTTCCAGATGCGTTCATATGCAAATTTTCAATTGGCAAAGTGGAAATGCTCAGATTGTGACTGAAAAAGGCTGAGGTGAAAAATAAAAGTGTGAACCAAGGAGACCCTGCCAATAAATCTCAGAAAAAGGATAAAAACCTGTTATCTGACTGAGAGGATTCTCCTCAGATTGTTGCTTCATTGTGATTTTTGAACCGTGTTTTCCATTTAATCCTTTTAGATGTTATGTTTTCAGACAAGCCACTGATTTTGAAACATCACTGGTATAAGAAAATGTCAATTCATTTTGTGTGTTTTTGTTAAAACATTTTTCCCTAATTAAGATTCAAATCAGAGTTTGCTTAAGAAACATTTTTGTCTGCAAAGTAATTTACACTAAATTTGTTCAGCAAAACCTGCAGTACTTGTAATTAACTTGAATTAATTAAGCTGCACCACAGATTAAAAGCACTTTTTTATCTTTTTCTTTTGTTTTTACAATAAGCTGCATGTTAAATTATGGTTTTTTTCCCAGGAAAGATTCCTGGACATTATCCGAGAGGAAAATCATAGAGCATATTGACCCATTCTGTTTTTTCTTTTTCTTTTATCACATGTTGGAGGACAAGTCCAGAATAATAAATGGGCTGAACGATTGATTTTTTATTTTATAGTCAATTAAGGCTACACGTCTTATTCTGGGACACCCAAATTGCCACAGGTGATGTGGAAACATCCTCTTAGGACTCTCATGAAGACTGATGTGGATTTGATTTCCTACTTAGGAATGCCACTATTGCATAACATTATGACCGCTTGCCTAAAATGCAACAATCTCTGTTTTTTTTGCTGCATCAAGACAGTAGCTACAGATCTTTTAAGTCAAATAACAAAGTGAGGCTAGCACATCACCAGGATGTTTGAATAAATTGAAGGTAGATAATTAAACAGATGCATTTAAAAACCTTTGTGCACACAGGACACAACCAGGCTTGCACGAGGCTGAAAACCTAAACAGAAAGTTAATTAGTTGTTTTTGTACATATAATATTCACCCTTGCATGTTATTGTTGTGTTACACATTTTAAAAGCTCAAGTCAATCACAGACCCCCTCTCCGAAACGTGCAAATGGTTGTCATGACTGCAAGTGCAACCGAGCCGGATTAGACGTTTGTCGTCTTACCTGAGCTGTAAAACCGTCGTTGAGGTAACCACAGAAACAATGCAATTATTATTCCTGCAGCAAACCTCAGGTTCACGCTTCTCTAAAGTATATTTGATTAAAGTGCCACAGCAGAAACGCTTTTTAGTATGTTTTCTGCAAAAAAAACAAAAAAAACACACATCAATCCGATTGGTTTACACACAAAAAAAGTTGTATGAGCTTATGAAAGCTCAGCATCTATGCAGGATTGACCGATGGTATTATCGGGCTGCTAAAGGATCTTGTGATCCAAAGAATGAAGAGAAGCAATCAGTGTGCAAAAGAGACAGGAGACGTTACGGTGGATCAAATGTGAATTTTAAAAACCTATGGATATTAACCAGGGCTGTCCATCTCCCTGTCCTCACGTGAAACACACACAAACACGTACAGAGAAAGCTGGAGACGAGGAATTAGACCCCCGGTGTGCAGCCATCCACCCCGCCCCGCTCCCATGGCCCCGTCTCTGTAATTAGACGTCTCTGTTCTCACACTCCTGACGTTCCCTCGGTTTTTCTTCCATTGTGGATATAATTAGCAGCCGACTTTTTCTCCCCTTGTTTGCCATCATTCACTTTCCGTCTGTCCAACAACACGGAGGACAAGTCTGTCATCTGGACGCTTTTCCTGAAAAACCTTTCGACCCTCCAGGCAGGGAACCAAGCCGTGTTTGCTGCAGAGCAACACAGAACCTTTTTCTACTAGAGCATTAAACATGTGAACTCAATAAAGAAATGAAGGCATTTCTGGATATGATGTGTGACACAAAAGAAAGATAATAATAAAGAGTCTCTCTGAACTTAACAGCATCTAATTATTTCCTGTATGAGCAAAGAAACTAATACAAACCTTTTACACTTATTGAAACATCTAGAATTTCAATTGTAATTGCTCTTTTATTTATTTGATCATTATTTTACACAAATTCTCAAATGTTTGTTACAAATCCATTTATCATTCTAAATAATTTCTGTACAAAGAAGTCAGAAAGCTTAGATTTACATTTAGGTCTGAATGACCACCAATTAGGTTTTGCCCATACAAAAAAAAAAAACATTTTAAACAGAAATAAATTTAATTTTAGTCATGGATTGATGTATTGACAGCATTTGTGACTGGAGTTAAGCAGGATTATAGACAATTTACAATAACACTATTAAAGCCAACTATGACATTATTATCTGACCTTCACTGTTTTCCCAGCATGCATTTGATCGAAGAATGATTCCTAATCAAACTGCCTCTGAACCCGTTAGTACAAACCAGTAGAAGTGGAAGGGAGAAACAGCAATATTTTAGACTAAAATCCACAATTTCTGTGTCGTTTTTCTCTGGAATAGTGGGAGCTTTCACATAAAGCACACCTATGCTCAGTCACTTATGGCGTAATAACACGCTTCAGGAGTGATTGAGTGTAATTTGTGGCTAAAATTACATATCATTGCTCATAGTTAGAGCACTGGTCTCCAAAAACAGGCACAATATGTGGAAAAGATGGATTTACAGATAGATTTCTCCCTCTATCACTCAGACTATTGTCAGTTTTTACTCTTATTGTCATCTTGGTTAAAAAACATGTGTACGAAAGTGTGGTTTTAGCAGCTAACGTGTAGCAATTTTAGTATAACGTATTATGTGTTTGCATTTGATTTGAATTTATTTCTATTTTTTTGCTCAAAATGTGTTTTCAAACTTTCGCTCAAGACAAGTTTAATTTGCTTAAACATTCCAGTATGTTATATGTAGAACAACAAAGAAAACATCAGAAAAAATGCTAAGAATGGAAATGTTCTTTTTTATCTTATAAGGGTGTTTCGATTAATATCTAGTATTGTTACTCCTGAATTTCCAGGTCCATTTGCTGCCGACGAATGCAAGCAAATGTACGTTATCTGAGCAGGAGTCTCTATTGGTGATGTCACCCACTAGCAAATAGAGATGCACCAATTAATCGACCAGAGATCATAATTAGCCAATTACTGCCTGAGTGGATCTGATCAGTGATCAAATGCTTCACTAATGACCTCCACAGCCTCCAGATATCAGACTAATGCAGCTCCTTTAGGGTTTGGTGGACAGTAGAGTCTAAAGCAGCTAAATCTGCAGCACCTGAGTGTTGCTGTCAAGTCAATATGGGCCAAAAGCTCTGGAGAATGTTTGTCACGCCTTGTAGAATCAATGCAGTGAAGAATTAAAACTGTTCCAAATGTAAATGGACGTCCAACCTGATACTAGCATGCTGTACCTAATAAATTGGTTATTGACTCTACAGTTATGCCTCACAGCTCTTATTAGATGCGATTCTGTGCAAAAGTCTTCAGTCGTCTCCCTTGCTTAAAAGAAGACAGTCTCTTGTGTTAGCGGTTTCTAGTCAATGGTTCATCAGATTTTCTGAAGGTATTTCAGATTATCCTTCATATAATTTGCTGCTTTTTCCCTCAACCCTAATCCTTAATGTAAACATTTCCATAGGAATGTTACTATTTTCCTTGTTCGTTAAACCATCTAAGTCTGGACAACATGCTTATTTCAGAAATGCTCAATATCATGTCTCTTAATATCCGAAAACTGAGCAAAGAACATGATTTTTGTATGGATATTTGGTTGTTTTCCTGACAAAAACAATCACTTCACTCAGTATACGATCCAAGTACCACAAGATTATCTTCTGATTTATGATGCATCTCTCACTTCTGCTCCATTTGTCTCCTCTTTTTAACAAAGGACTTTTAAATACTGTTCATCAAATCAAGAATTGATTTGTCCTCTTTTGTTCTACATGTGTAAACTTTTCTCTCATTTCATTGAATACACATCACATGATAGGCTGTTATAGTACGACCAGATACTGGAACTTCACAGAATCTGGGGGGGATGGACCGAAGGCCATAAAGAAGAAAATTTACTTGAACAGCCTCATTGTCTCATTTTTTTTGCCTCCATCTCTGTCTGAGATTCCTGCAAGGTTAATTGGCTTCGGCTAACCTCTGCGGCCACTTCAAACAGCGCGGAACAACAGAGGCCTTTTGACATGTCCAACCATCAGCCACGCCTCCTCCTCCGCCCCCTGCTGATTGTGATTCTCTCAGCAGTGTGAGTAAGCCGCTGTGTCACGCGCACCTCCACCCAAAGCACCTGTGCCCTTCTGTGAGATCATCAGCAGACCACCTCCTCCGCACTTTTCCAACTCGCACATCCTTTTTGGCTCATCGTTTCCTCTTTGTGCCGTTCGCATTAACTTTCCCACATCATTCCAAACCTGACATCCTCCCTCGAAACTCAGACCTCCTCCCTAACTTCCGCAGGAAATTACCTTTTCCATGCCTCACATGTACGAGTCTGCCATCACAGGGTGGCGTCACTTTCATAATCAAAGAAAAGTGTCCATGCATTTTCTTTTCCTTTAAATAAGAATAAAAATCACCCAGTAATTGGGTATCTAAATCCAACATTATATTTTAAGGATTGGTTGAAAATTTGAACTTAGATTATTTTATAAGTCATATGAATAAATCAATTTATTAAAATATGGGGGAAACCTGGAGTTTGAAATAATCACAGATGTTCCCTGGTTCACTCAGTTGTTTTTGGTAACAGTGTCAATCTGCACTTTTGTTTTTGTTTCCTTGCAAGATTAAGGTTTTTTGAACTACATCTTTGTCAGGTTTTGCGATCTCAGCCTCAGTCAAAAGGCGTCTTAAAAATTGTTCTTCTTCTTACAAGTTGGATTTGGATCTAGAGTTTGACTAGGTCATGAATATGCCTATAGGTAAACCAGTCTACTGTAGCCCTGGGTGAACACGCTTCTTCCATGGTTTTTTCAAGAGTAAAAACATTTCAGGTTTTTTTCAGCCGCTATTTTCTTGTCAGTCCAGGTTTATGGAGTGCGTGAAAATAGTGTAACTATTAAGTCATGTGAAGCTCATCTAAAATGTTGTCCATTTATTCTTTTAGGTAAATAGTTTTAACCATAAATTTAAACAGAGAATAGATCTTGCACTTTAGAAAAAATAGTTTTTTTGTGTTTGATTTACAGAGAAAATCCTGGATACTTCACTTACATTTTGAAAATGTTACACATCTGAAAAGTTTCAACCGTCTCACCTAAACTGTAGCAATATGATAAAGGTAAATTCATGAAGAACCAAGAAAATCCCAAATCTCAAGTTTATTGTCATGTGAAGTTCTACTGGTTAACACTTCTGTCATTGTGTAATTGGATTAGTTATTTATTTTTTTTACTTCCTGTTTTGTTTTTATCCTATTGCCACACCCTAATGTCATTCACATAAGTCTCATCTTTCATTTTGTCTATTTAAACCTCACCCTATGGAGCTTTCGTTTGCTAGTTCATCCTTAATCCATCCCTGTTTCTACTTTCTTGACCCAGCTTGTTCTTGTATATTTATCCCTGTGTTGAGTCTTGCTTTTTGATTCATCCTGTGCATCAGGACAGTAATGAAATCTAAGACGCTGCAACTTGCCACAAGGAGGGGAAACAAAACATTTGGAGGGGTCAAGATGTGTTTTTTAAATCTACAGAAAGAAAAAAAAAACTGCATTAGCTTTAGAGTCAGGTGGTGGTTGCATCAGGATGAGGGCTCTGTTGGTAAGTTAAACACAGGTGCTACTATAATGAAGAAGACTTCCTCCAAATTCTTCAACATGACATAAATTTAACATCCAGGTGGTTAAAATTTGGAGTCAAGCTTCTCCAATGGCAGGAAGCACGAGTCCGACCCTCTAGAGCTGTATGTATACTTTTTATCCTGTCTGGATTAAAGCAACCTCAACTATTAATTTCCGTCTTGAGAAAGTCCCAAGAAAACATGGCCTCAGTTATTATGTCTACATCAAACATCCTCCTAAAACAGTTTATAACAGTGTAGGCCCTTTTTTTATTTAAAAAACCAACAATAATTGAATTATTAAACCTAAGTAAGACCATGAGTTCATCAGACCAGAGCCCGAGGCAGCATGGGTAAAATCAGAGGTGAGTCATTGTCAGAAATTTCATAATTTGATGCTTAAAATTTGTTTGTAGTCGGTCCGGTTGAGCTCCGGCAATAAAGGAGACCACGTCGGGGGAGGAAGCAGGTCCGCCGGGACTTGAGACGGATGAAGATCTCAAGAGGGCAGAAACACAGAAAGAAGTGATTTAAATCTGCGTGTGGGTGAAAGAAAGGGAAAGGGAGACGTGATCTGGTGAAAGACGTCAGAAGGACGGGTCTGAAAGGAAACCATTGTTTGTAATTACAGCTTTCAGTCCCTGTATACACCTTTGAACCTAAACACATAAAAACACTCTCTAATCTCACAATGATTGTGTGAATCAAACTTGTATCTTTTCTCTTTCAATAAAGACTCTCAATCCAATTTGCACACAAATGAAATCATTAATGTGCGGCTCCCTAGAGATATTTACCCCCCAGAGTTATTAACTTATCTCTATAAAACACCCACTTCCAATCCGGCCAGAAATGAAGCTTTGTTTGTGCGCGCGTGGATCCTGATGCATTCGTGATCGTTGATGTTGGGTGTGTCTGAGAGAGGAAAATTAAAAGGCTTCCAAGGAGAAATTTGTGTTTCCGTGGTCGCAGATGCGTATACGCTCAGACAGGAGTATCGGGGGTTCATGTAGGTATGCAAGGCTGCACAGGAGTCAATTAGAGGGACAAAAGAGAGGAAAACACAAGTGACATACAGAGAAAGAGTGAAAGAGAAACTCCGTAGGGGAAAGAAAGCTCCGACTATACTCGTCTCCGATCGTTTCCCTTCACTGGTTTCTGTCGCTCGGCTCCCACACAGCAGGAATGTGCAGGTTACAACAATGGTTGTGTGTTTCATTCCCATGTGACGAGAACGGGATTGTCTTCATTTCAGAACAACAGACTGAACTGCGTCCATTTATTCGCTCTTATTAAGAAAAAACCTGACATTTCTTGTATTTACTGTTTATTCGGTCTGAAAAATGTCATTTCGCTCAGCATGCATTAACGGCAACAAGGGTTACTTTTGTCAGAGAAATAAACATAAACATCCCCACATAAATAAACAAAGAAATGCTCAACAAATACATTTACAGTCTATTTTGAAATCTAGCACTAAAACAGTTTTATCTTATTTCTGTTCATTATATTTAATATAACTATAAACAAAAGTAATATGTGGCAATTACAAATTAATTAGTTAATTCTGCTGTCCTATAATTTTATAGGGGAGTAACGATAAATCCAATTTACAAGACAATATGATAAAACATTTAGCTCATGAGAACTAAATGAGACATGATTTGAACTATATTTCAGAAGAAAATTAAATTGTTTTTTTTAGGTTTACAAATAAAGTAAAAGGTTTAAAAAGTATCACAATAAATGCATTTTATAGATGTTTCACAACAGATCCGGTCCAGTCTGTGAAATAGGTCTTAACATGAGTGACAGAAAACTACAAAGCAAAAGCAAATTAAAAACTGTTTTATTCTCTAAGTTTATATAAGATTTAAATTGTTACAGACCTTTTATTCTTAAAGTAGTAAACATGTTATCAGACAAACAATTTATAAGCAAAATTAAAGTATTTATAGGAAGATTTTTTGCCAATAAAGTTACACTTTTTTAAATGAGTGAAACCATAAGATTGTGGTATTTTAACTAAAAATAATAAAACTTTGGAAGTTTCAAGCCAATCTATATCTGACTTTGCTTTTAGCTTTCTTTCATTCACACCAACACTGTCTCACCCCACGTTTCACGTCTCACAAATAAAGCCCGTTCAGACCAGTACTTTGTGCCCTCCAGCCGACGCCCCCCGCCCGCCCGTATCATTGATGGGCACCCGGCTTACGATGTCCGGAGGATCATGGTTGCCTGTCGACGAGGTCGGGGACACCAGTATCTCATCGACTGGGAGGGCTATGGTCCCGAGGAGCGGAGCTGGGTGCCATGCTCCGTCATACTCAACCCTAGTCTCATTCGCTACTTTGAGGTCTTCTCCTCTTTGTCTAGAGGGGGGGGGTTACTGTCAGGTTGAGTACATTCAGTGAACTTTTCAGGTTGTCCACTGGGGGCCGCCAGAGCCGCCGCTGCTGATGCTTCTGCTCACCTGGCCAGGTGCATCTATTTGGTGGTGATGAGCTGGACCAGTTTAAAAGGAGCAGTGGATCAGCTACTCATCGTCTGAGTATTAGTCGTTCCTGGTAACCCTCTTTCTCTAAGTGCCAGACTAGTCTCTAAGTGATTTCTTGCTCTCAAGTTAAATGTTTTTGTGCCTTCTAGTTTTAGTTTCTCTAGTTTGTTTCAAGTCTCTAGTTTCTCCAGTTGCCCTTTGATCCTTCAAGTTTTCTAGTTTTTTTGTAGCCACTGTTTGTTTATTTGCTACTTTGGTTTTTCCCCTTCATGCCCCTCATCACCTCTTGTGCTCCTCCCAGGTTTCCATCTTCACCAGTATAAAACCATTCAAGATTCCCGCCATTCAGTGCAATCCTCTGGTTTCTCCGCTCCTCTGGTTCAGCTCGGTCTGCTTGCTCCAGCACTCTCCATCTGCTGTGCTCGACTCCCTGGACAACCAATCCCCGGATACACTGGAAGGACTCACCACTCAAGTCAACCTTCAATCTACAAGTAAGATCTCTCCAATACTCTTCACGCTCCGTCTGCATCACCTCACCCCGCTCTGCTTACCTCTTAGTGGTCTCCGGTCTCCCATGTCGTCCTCGCCATCCTCTGAGTTCCCTGTAGAACTGTGTCGTTGTTTGCTGCCTCTGGATTCCCGTTGCCGTTCGTTCCTGGTTCCCGCTCGCTGTTTGCTGTCTCTGGATCACCTCTGTCGCCGACCGTCTCTGGTTCCAAGATCCCTTCCCACTTCCCTTCAATAAACGTTATTATTATTGTACTCCTGAGAGTCCTCGAGTTTATGTGGGGCAGAAGCTTGAACAATATGACAGAATACTCAGGCCCAGCAGATCCACAAGAGGCTCTCAGGAGGGTAATCTCCGATCAGTCCACCATGCTCCACTCCCACGAAACCGTCCTCCGTTCACTCTCAGAACAATAAGCCACAACCAACCAGATATTAGATAATATCACCCCCCTCCTTCAAAGCCTGGTTCCCAGACCCTCCAACCCCGGTCCGCCTCCGTACGAGGGAGGCACTGCTTCCCTTCCTCCGTCGCCTCCACTTCCGCATCGCTCACTTCCGGTTCCGGAAAGCTACTCTGGGGAGGCTGGCGGTTGCGAGGGGTTCATTATGCAGTGCTTGTTGGTTTTTGCTCACTCCCCGCAGTCTTTTCCCACTGATGATGCCAGGATGCGTTTGTTATCGGCCAGCTGTCCGGTCAGGCGCTCAAATGGGCTGAATCTCGGTTCCACCGATATCCAGAGTTCAGTTTAACCTATCTTGAATTTAAAGACGAGTTTATGGAAGTTTTCGGACATGAGACAGATTATTTGACATTGTCTCGCAAGGTACAAAAGATTAAGCAGGGCTCAAGGTCAGTGGCGGAGTTTGCCATAGAATTTCGAACCTTAGCAGCCCGCTTAGAATGGGATCCTCTCTCCCTTAAGAGTATGTTCTTCTTAGCTTTAAACAATTCATTGCAGTATGAGTTAGCTTTGTTCGATGAACCAGCTTCTTTAGAATAATTTATATCTTGAGCTGCCCGAGTTGATGGCCATCTAAGGGATAGAGACTGATTAAGAGCTTTTCGTAGAGCGTCTGCCAGTCAGGTCCCCGTTGCCGTCCAGCCTCCGCCTGTCCCCGCTAATCCACCTGCTAACCGTACCAGAGCCCGTCAGTCATCACCCCCGGGACTAGAGCCTATGCAGGTCAGGCAAACCCGTCTCACACCGGAGGAATGGCAGCGGAGGATGCAGTGTCGGGAATGTCTGTACTGCGGCACTCCCGGTCATTTCATCACAGGTTGCTCTTCCCTAAAGAATAAATCTCAGCTCCTGGATCGGGTCCGTCCGTGAACACGAGGCCACGGGCGGACCAGTCTGTTAACACAGATCAGCCGTTAAGTCCTCCAACGTCTGCTCCACAACCGTCTCTACAAAGGCTGAAAAATGTGAGTTCCACCAATCCTCAATAATATTTCTTGGTTACATTTTCGAGGGCGGGCAGATCCGAGCTAATCCCACCAAGGTCCAAGCCGTTATTGAATGGCCCACCCCTAACTCCAGCTCCAAAGCTTCCTTGGGTTCGCCAATTTCTACCAAAGATTCATCCGCAACTACAGCCAGACAGTCTCTCCACTCATCTCACTCACCTCCATCAAGAAACCGTTCGTCTGGACTCCAGAGGCAGAAGAAGCCTTCCTAAAATTAAAGACTCTGTTTGGTCAAGCCCCCGTTCTAGTGCAGCCTGACTCATCCCGTCAGTTCGTCCTCGAGGTGGACGCCTCTGACCTGGGAGTTGGAGCCATCCCCGATGCCGTTCGTTCGTGGTTCCCGTCCGCTGTCTCTGGATTTCCCGTTGCCGATCACCTCTGGTTCCCCATCGCTGTCAGCTGTCTCTAGATTTCCCGTCGCCGAACAACTATGGTTACAAGATCCCTACCCACTTCCCTTCAATAAACTTTGTTGTATTTCTGAGAGTTCTCGAGTTTATGTGGGTCACAAGCTTAAACAATATGACAAACACAACCAATAACCCAAAACAAGTGTTTCTGTTTCGACAAAAATCAGAGAAATAAATATTTAAACATTTTAGTACAAATTTTTGGTTTATTTTCTGCAGGGTCTGCACAGAATTACCTGTGATTATAAACTCTAACACAACAGTGATGGCAATTAATAGTTTTACTGTATTTTTATGCAGCAGCCCTATTAAACACTGAGCTTGGTGTAGGTTATATTCCTCTAGCTTCAACAGTCAGAGATCCGACTTTAAGGGAGTTTTTATTTTATTTACAACTGCAAAGTTGGAAAATCTTTTATTTTGGTACGATTGATGGCTGCAGTTGAAGCATGCACAAAATTGACCACTACGCCTTGGATTCAAATCCTTTGGTATTAAAAAGTAACAACATAAACCCAAAATATAAATGATGATTTCACTTTAGAATTTAGTTTAAAACATTTGTATTTTTTATTTCTGTTTTTTCCAAAACTGGGCAAAATTTTGTAATATATTTGTGCCTTTCTTAGTTTGCATCATTTTATTCCAACTCTGTCAATTAACCTTAAAACCTATGCAAAAACTGATACCCTTGTTGCACCCATTGGCTCAACGTGGGTATTTAAGAGTTTTTTACATAGTCTGGTTGTAGCCTAGTCGCAGACATTGTTTCTTAAGTGAGAAGAAAAGTTTTGTAGTTGAGGCTCAAAACAGCATCCAAATATTCAGTATTAAAATAAGCCATAACTTCTTTGAGGTTACACATAAAACATTTTTCTCCCTTAAAAAAAACGTAATGTCTGATTAAAACCTTTCTGTGTTCTTCAATAGCATTGCAATAATCACTTTAATTACTACAACATCTAAGAGGCTCTGACAGATGAATATTTTTGGGTATCATGTGAGTCACCCCTCTAAAACTTGTGCACTTAAATGTAATTATTTTCTGTAAAAACGTCTAAGAATCAATGGGGTCACATAACACATTAGTGACTTTATTGCAAAAAATTACTGTGCTGAGTATTCTCTGTAATTATTTTAGGTTCATAATAAAGATAAAATTACTTTTGGACATAAAATGTAATTCCTGTCATTTTCATGTTTTGGACACTTATAGGAAATCATCAGATATCACAAAAGGGTTAACATGATTACTGCATCAATAGAGCACATAAAGTTGAATGTTATTTGTATTTTTATGAGCCTACACGATAAAATATTTCATTCATTCGTTTATAGGAGCTTTCCATTCCCTCACGCTTCCCTTTAGCCCAGATCCAGGAACAAACCCACGATGCATGATGGGAAGCTGTGACACTTCACTGCAAAGCATTTGCATGATAGCAGCACTTTGCATGTCACTGGTAAAAGAAGGAAATTACAAGTACTGTACACAGTGAAATTTCATATCTGTTTTACTTCCACTCATAGCTAAATCTTGCAATTTGGGTTATTTATTTTATCTCCAAAAAATCTCCAAAAAATAAGGGGCATTTTAGTTCACACTATTTATAAGTTGAGCTGGGTGTCTAAAAACATTCATTTAGTAATACCCAACTTTCTGTTTCAGGTGGTAATAAAAATAATAATAATAATTATTAATAATAATAATAATACTGCATACTTTGGGAAGAAAGACAATAATATACATAACTAGGAAGGTAAGAAATTCTTCAAAGCTCATTATAGGAGAGCAAAGAGGTAAATCTCGTGGTCGACAAGGCTCCATGGAAACCATGGGATAATACCAGCATGAAGGGAAGAAAAAGGCAAACAGAGGAGGAAGACATGGAGCAAAGGTTCCACGGTCAGGATTCGAACCCCAGGCAGCTCATACAACATTAGCTTCTGTGTTTGGGCCACACACACTCCTCCTCTACTCTACCTGAACGCCAAACAACGGGCTGATAATAAAAAATTTCTCAACACAAATTACATTTTATCAAGATATTTTTTAACATATTAATGCCACCTGCCTTTAAAGTCTTCTGTCCTACCTATATAAACATAAACATGTGAAAGTTACCAAACTAAACTTTGATTTGGGAACGTTTTGGCCTGATGAGGAGGAGAGGGAGCTTTTCAGTGACTGTTAAAGTGGAGAGAACTTGGTGGATTCTGCCAGTAATCTAATAATGGGAGACAGTAATCACTCAAAAACGTAAGACAACATCAACAAATAAAAAATAAAAATTTGAACGGTTCTTGGTTAAAAACAAAGAGAAAACCTTTTAGAGGACTGAGAGTAGAAAATATTAGAAAATTCTGGAGGGAAAATGGTGAAAGATCCTTCTGTTTGCTCAAAGTTTGTAAAATATTTCAGGAGGAGAATGACTGTCGTCCTAATGGGAGAGGTTTCCAAACCTTTAAAATAGATGTTCCGGTAAGTCTGGCACTGATGATTTTATTATTGTTATTTGTTATATTTTGTTTCTCCAACCAAATAAATAATAAAATAATAGCAGTTTCTTTCCGTTTATTTTAAGATAATGTTGCTGCAATGTAATATTATTTTAAACATACAAGTTTTTAATAACTTAAAAGTCATTTCAATAAGTAAATAAAATATGAGGCTCTTTTTCTCCTGACTGTTCACATCTAAGTCAAATTAAAAGCAGGTATTTTTAGCAACAAAATGAAGTTTCCGACTTTCTTAAAAATTCGTATTTAAAAATAGTAAAGGTATAACATCCCGTCTGATTACGACATTTTGCATTAAAATGACATAAAGTGATCCCCTGAGATAATAAGCTTTAAACATGGGTGCCTATAATGTTTCTCCCCTGTTTAATGAGCAGGTATTTAAGTCAGCCTCATGTCAGGTATTTAAACAAACCAACAAGATAAGTCAGTCATAAATGATGAGAGTCGGGGCGAGAACAGAGCAACATAAAATCTCCAGATAAACATTTATTAGGTACATTTTAGCTCAACTTCAAGCAACAAACCACACAGTAACAAGTGTAACACGAAAGATCCTGCTGGTTTAGGTTTCACTCTATTCACTTCATCTGAGCTTTTTCTCTGGTAACTATGAGGATGTCCGCAAGTCGCCTGAAACAAAAAGTGAATTTTAACGAGCTTAATGAAAAAGACATCTGGGCAAAGGACCAGATTTCCCTTTACCATGTGCAAATATATTTAAATGCTCCATGACCTGGAACCACATCTGGATTTGAATCAACCATTATTTTACTTTCCCTAATTTAGATATAGAAATATTCAACATACACAGAAACAAAAATAATTAAAAAATAAAATAAGAAATTGCCTCTAAAAGACATCAACACAGATCGCAGGCTCAGCTGATCAGCACACCTGTCCAACCAAGGAAACACCATATTTGGTATGAGTACAAACTTTTTTAACCATCCACCCAGGATTCACTAAACCAGCAGCAAAAAAAAAAAAAAAGTTATGTCCATGCATCTTCATCCCTCTGAGCAGGACTCAGTCTCAGACATGTTTGAACTTTTCACATATTATTTATTTTTTGAGGACAGATTATTTTTGGAGCACAATGACATCCCAGAAAACAAGTAATACTGTAGGAAGGCTAAATATGATGCCTCATCAAGTAATAAGACCAAAAACAAATGTTTCACAGCTCTGTATGGAGCTCTAGTAGTGCCATACTCAAAATGTTGTGTTTTACTAATTTTTCAGTAAAATGTGCACAACGCTTTTTTTATAGAATGGATGTTCATACGTGATACTATTTCTTATAGTTTTATTAGATTTGGGTTACAAATATAAATGTAGGTAGATAGCCATGTTTTAATTTCAAACGTTTTGCAAGTTTTAAACAGGAAATCACTTTGTACTGTCAAATGTGCCAAAGGTTTAATCGAGACTTTACTAATCCTCTGTATCTGAAAACTGCATCAATCTTTGCTCAGTCAATAAGGATCCATTCTAAAGTTTGTAACTTTATTTATGATATTTCTAAAAGGTTAATGTACTATATCATGTAAAAATATTAAGGACAGGGAAAATGTTAAAAAAATTTTTAACTTTTATCCATCAATTTCTATGAAATAATACCAGCTGCTGTGATACTTACATGTCTGATGGCATCGTTAGCTGTATTTTGATATCAGAAATATTTAAATAAGAGTTTGTAATTAATGAAAAAAACTCAATTAGACCTGGTTATGACATTTTGAGCTAAACTTTTATGATAATCCCTGGATCGTGAGAGGTTAAAATATATCTGCTTGTGTATTTATCTACTTTCATTCGGGTTATCTTTGTCTTCTGCTACAAATTGCTGTCAAATTATGGAGTAAGATCGCTGTCAAAAAGATGTGTGCATGACAACTCTAACATTCATAGTTGTATTTACATGTCAATAAAGTTCTTGGACCCAAAACTCTGCTGAAATATTTGTGTGTCTGAGCAATTGTGTGGATTATGATTGATTTTATGCAAGTATGAATCTAAGTCCTGTGAATACAACTCTAAATTCCACGACTACGAAGTCTTCCTTTCTCTCTAGACACAAATTCAAGTTTGTGGGTACGAGTAGAAAGTACTATCCGCGATAACATCAAACATAGCCCGCTCCAAAGTCAAAGATGGACAACAGCATGCTTATTATAATGCTAATCTGCACAATTTCTCAGACTCAGATATATTTCAGCAGAGTTTTGTGTACAAGAATTGACATTTAAATTTGAATGCGAATGTATAAGTGTTTTTGACAGCGATCCTACTCCATATAAAATCCAATACAAAGACAAAAAAGCCCAAAAGGACTTCCTACATTTTCACTTTAATCTTAATAATAATAATGCAGTACAAAACCCCCCCTAAAAAACAGGAAGGTCTGGCTGATTAAAACTCAAAATAATGTTTCATGACCCAAACTCACATATCTGAAGTGCATCCCTCATAAAACTGAAAACTAGTTATTTTCCTCTGCAAACCTCCTTCCATCTACCTTTGATTGTGTTGTGTTTCTGCTCAATAGAACCTAATTTGGCACTTTCATGTCAGCCTACTTTGTTCCACTTGTTTTCTAAAGCAGAGCTAATACCTTTAGAGACAGGTGTTCAAGAAATGACTTATGCTATGAAGTCTTTGAACTTGTCTAATCTTAGCATAAAAAAACAGACGTCTGATTGTCTTTCCTCTGGGGGTCAAAAATAAGTAGGACTTGTAGCATCAAAAACCAGACAACAAAATTTGATTTAAAGCAAAAATCCCAACATGGACTCAGAGCAGCTTAGAGAGGATGAAAACCAGGAACGTTGGGCTCAAAACAAACACAACAAATGAGATCTATGCTCACATTCATAAGCAAATGCGCATATTTCCCTCAAGAGATTTGAGAGGGAAAGAACAAGCGAGGGAGGGTAGAAGACAGGGAGCTCACCTTTCCTCATAATGACTGTGCTCACCTGTTGATCCCCTCACCTGGGGCAGGGGGAATCACTCCACCCTCCTTCCCTAAACCTCCCTCCGCCTCCCAGAGATGGCCGGATAAAGCCATCCTTTCAGCAATGGCAGCCATGACGCGGCCCTGCCCGGCCGGCCCCACGGCGCGGCTCTGAAACCGATCCAGGTACACTTTCTCATGGAGAACTTTCTCACACTCGCACCTGCTAATCACACACCTCCCCAGAGAGTAGGACGGGAGGCTAACGCTACGAGATCACGCATCCAGCACACTCAAATCTAAACTGTACACAGATAAGGGAAGATAATAGGCTTTGGGATGGCAAATCTCACAGGTAAACGGCCTGATAACAATCACAGAGAAGAGCCTAAGCTCTTCCTGTGTAACGTTCATGTGCGCGGGTGTTTTAAGGTGACGAAAAGCTTCATCCTCATCGGGTAAACAGTTTTAGTGAGAAGACCCTGAGACGCAGGAGTAATGGAAATATTTTTCATCACACACATCTTTCGAACATGCGATGATTAGAGCCGAAACCTGGAATGCATGAAGATAAATCAATCCGCTGTGCAGGGAGGAAACTAAGAGAAAGACAAAAAGAAGAAGAATCCTTCTTGCCAAAATAATCAAATAAAATCTCCAAAGTCCCGCTGTAAATTTAAGATCAAGCAAGACATTTTAGAGCGATTCTGTCGACCTTTCAACGAGCATTAGCTGCTAATGGAGTCTCTAAAGGACGCAGCCTCTGTGTCTCTAATTCACCCAAGCTGTGTTTGTGTGTTTCTTTTATCTTAATAATGAAAACATGAAGAAGAAAAACAAAGAAAAAAGTCATCTGGAGAGACAATGAAAGAGCAGAGTTCAATAATCAATAAACCTATTGGCCACTCTGGTGTGATGCTTTGTAATTAAGTCACTCTTTCATTCAAGGACATCAAGTCTAGCAGCCGGGAACGTGAAGTTCAAAACCTCCCAAAAGACCAAACTTGAAAACATGGGTCAAAAACATTCGGATGGAGGAAGGACAGAGAACAAAGACCAGAAACGCAAGAATCGAGTGGACAGAAAACAAGCTAAAGTTTTTACAGACGTCCATAGAAAATATTCTTCAATGCATTAGATCAAGAAGTCTAAAGTCTGAGGTTGGTCTCCCTCCCAGACTCGGAAATCATCTTCAAAAATAAAAGTAAACACAAAAAGTAAACTAACACAGTGACTGTGGTAAAGCATATGTATGCTATAAATGTAAAAAAAAAAGATCCAAGCAGCATCTGCAAATCTGTAAAAGCAAAATAAACGTTGTCAGTGGGGTTTTTGTTGTCCTTAAACCTTCGTCAAATTAACTTAAGCAGTAAGACTCAGTCAGAGCTGAACTCCCCTGAAACCTAAGCATTAGATTGTTATTTCCAGTCTACATCTAAAAAACTTTTCTTGTCACAAACTCAACACTCAATACTTAATGCTGGTCTATCATATGTCTCTTTTGTTAGCTGCATAACTTGTGCTTTTCCAGTTTTTAACAATCCTGAACCCACTTTAAAGAGCTTTTAACAGAAAGATGCACAGAGAGTTTCACAACATTAAAAGCAAAGCAAAAGTACATTTCTGTTGTACGGTTTTCTCAGATGAGAGTAGCTGGAAACTCATTAAAAAATGCCACGAGCCCAAATATCAACAAGTCATACAAACACAGAGAGTAAGCCTGCTAACGCTAGCCTAGCACTTAGGTAAATTGTTCCACTGCAGCAAAAAAAAAGAAAAGCAAAAGCATCAGCTTGGTTAGATGTGAACTAACTAAAAACTGCAGCTGTGTCAGTGAAGTCTGGTGAATAGAAGACCTCCTGCCAATATGCAGTTAAGTATCGACAATTTCAGCAACTCTGTTTTTTTGTGGAACTAAAATATTTGTGCAGAATAGAAAGATGAAATATAAAGGCATAATGCTGCTCCACACGCTACTAACGAGAGTTTAATTTATGTAATAAAGGTTTTCATTATAAAATTCACCCCGAAATTATTCATACCGCTGACATATTTAGATTCAAACCTGTTTTTATCAAAATCTAATCATATTTAAATAATAATCTTTATGTTTGATTGTTTGATTCTATCAAAAAGTATCTTTATTCCACCAGTATTATGACTACAATCGATGACTTTCAAGTCTCAAACATAAATGAGGGACTTCCTTACCATCATCTTATTGTTTAGCTCCCTCCACAGTTTATCCATCAGATACAGTTGTAAACTCAGGCCACTTTAAAGCATAAATATTGCTTTAATTCAGAAGAAATGTGTTGATAAAATTAAAACACTATGTTTTAAACCTAAATCGGGTAAGAATTTATTAAATTGTTTGGAGTATTTTCGCTGAAATGTTTCATTTATAATGATGAATATCTGAATAAGGAACAAAAAAAATCGGATCAAGGCATCTCTAGTTTTAAGGCAGACCAAATTAATATTCTAACAAGAACTTGGCAGATTTCTAGTGTTAAAAAAAAACATTTCCCGCAGCTGCCGCAAAACAGGATCCAACCCATTTGATATGGTTTGGTTGATAATTTAGTGTTTAATTGGCATCTATTTTAAATTCAGCTGAATGTAGGCATTGAGTGGCATACAGATCAGGAGGTTTATTTGGTTAGATTTTATGTTAGGTTTTAAATGCCCAGAGGAAGCAGCTCAGAAAGCAGCGGTCACTACCCCAAGAGGCTTTCAGCCAGTGACAGCTGAGGGCTTCCCAGAATGAATTAAAGATAAATATGAGACACGGATGAAGCTGATGGGAAAGTTGTTCGTTTAGACATGGCAAACATACTCACTTCAAAATCCAAGCATATATAAAAAGCCTAGATTTAATTTAAAAAAAACAACAACAACAAAAATCCTCTAAAGCATAAAGCTAGTTTGGATTCAATTCTGCATATGCAAAGTCAGAAAGAAAAGACTCAAACAGAAGCCAGTATTTGTGTTTAATGTTTTTCTTTCTGAAGAAATGGATTTCTGCTTTGCCTCATGCAAGCACTTTGTTTCTTAAGAGGAGGCGTCTCCCTTAAAACATCCAATATTAAGCTGAAATAAGCGAGCTGTCGCCGCCACATGTGATGAAAGCTGCTATAATGGCTCCCAGTAATAGAAAAGCAACATCATCTGAACTCTGACAGCAAGGGGTTATCATTACTCCAATCTAGCCTTGGTTTGAGAGGATTGTATTGTACTTGAAGCTTAGCCTGTTCCCTTGGTAACCATACTGGTAACGAGCACATCCCCCAGTACTTACTGGCCAGGCATATTTGAAGTGAATGGCGATGTGTCCGCTGGTCCCATCCTCTCCTCCTCCTGAGTCGTGGCCTCCATGCCTGAGCGACTGGGAGTTTCCGCCTAGGACGGCCGTGGCGCCCGACCCGAAGGTGCAGGGCCCGTTTGGGAGCACCCGGGCCTGGTACTCCTTGAGGCAGGCATGGAACAAAGTGTCACACTGGTCCCTTGCGGAGCAGCGCTGTCCCCCGCCAGTTTGCAGGTCGCAGCAGTCTCCGGTCTGCAGGAACCCGTGCGGGTTGTGGAAGTGACGGATCTGAAGCTCGAACATCCCGGCCGTGCACACCGTCTAAATGCAGAGTGGAGACAAAAGGAGAAGGTTTTTAACTTAAAACAGCGTCCAAACTCTCAGCAGAATCCATTTGGATGCAATAGAAGTTGTTTCCTGAAACTTGTAGCCTCTCCTAAGCGGTTTTAACCAAGCTGACAGAAGGCTGAAGCACTTTCAGGTTAAGTTTGATATGTTGCTAAGTCTGCAAACCTTTCAGAGACTAAACAAAGCAGGATCCCCTGCAGAGGACCTTTGCTGCGTATGCCATCTAATCACAAAGCGAGCTGCTGTTTGCTCCAACTCCTGCTGGGGTTTCCAACAACATCAGAAAAGCAAAGCTCTGTGTTGTCATATTCAAAAATAGGAGGCAGCTTTCCAACCGTGCAGATGTTTTTTATAACCCTTGATCTTTTTCAACGTTTTCTCTTACGTTACAACTACAAATCTCAAAGCTCAGGTGACAGAACAAAGTGTTGCATATAGCTGCAAGTATGCCTCTACCAGCTTTTCTCCAGTCTTCTTCACAAAACAGCTCAACTCCATCAGGTTAAATGAGGACAACTGAGTGGATTAACAGATTTTCAAGTGGATTTTGACTAGAAGGAAGGTGAAGCTCTCTGTCTTTCATCTTTTTCAGCATCCAAAAAGGTTTTCTTCCAGGTTTTCAGCTATATGCTGCTAAGACCAAGTCTCACTCTTGGGATGCTGAGTTCAGGCTGATGAGTTATTAGTGATAGTTGCACAAGCCTCTGAGGCTTTTACATTTTGGAGGTGGCTTCTGAAACCATCGTTAGTGGGTTTTTAAAGGGTATCAGAGGTTGTTTGGTTAAAAAAAAGCTTTGGAAAGCTGTAATTCATCCCTTTATTTACGAGACACTCTTTCAACCTCATCAGCCTTTACGGTCCTCAAACTGCCAAAGACAGAAAAAAAGAGAGACAGCGAGAGAGAAATGAAAATACTTTGATTCCCACAACTCTGTCTGACCTCTGGTGAGGAAAAAACAAACTTTTCCATCTAAATTATGAACAGACCCACCAACACCCCTGCCACATAATCCTCTAGCTGTTTATCTCTCGACTTCCTTTTGTTTGCCTCGTCTCCTCTCTTCCTTTTCTATGTGTGGCCGTCACTCCCTTCATATTCTTCCCTCATGTCCTCCCCCCCAGGGAGAAGATGGGATTCTTCTCCTCCTACTCCTCCTCCTCCTTCTTGACTTGCTTTCACAACACGAAGCCGTGATGTTCCCGTCATTTCTGTCCTGACGGCGACAAAAGGCTCCTCTGCTTTGTGTCTGTCGTTGTTTATGAGCGAACCAGGGATTTGCACACACCCATACAGACATGCTGCAGTTAATAAGATCCCCTGAGATTCCCGGAGCAGCAGGGTCAGGTATGTGCGTGCAGGCAAAGGAAACGAGTGTGTCTCTTTTTTGGGGGGTTATTTTAGAGCTTATAGAAGTAAAACTCACTTTAATCTCATCTCTGATCTTGTTGATGGTCTGAGTGATTCACAGACATCATGGCTGCGCAAAGAGCTGCTATGAACTCAAATCATGAACCTATATGCAACGCAGACCCAAGCTGGGCCCAGAGTTGGGCCATTGTTAATGACTGAGTGTCCCCCCGCTGCACCCTGTCCCCGGGGTGGTGAAGAGAGAGGGGGGTGGTCGACTTGTCTACATCAAAAGGCTCGCGGAGATACAGTGGCGCTCATCACTCCACATCCTCCTTTCTTCCTCTCCTCCGCTCGCCGCCGGAGTCATTCCCGACATACCAGCGTTTCAGCGCTCAGTCAGAGCAGAGACAGGCAGACAGAGGGGTCTGAGCCGAGGTGTATGAAAGGCCAGGAGTCGCACAAAAAAGTCCCCACCATTCAAGAGATGGATATTTACGGCTCGGTAATGGAGCTTAGGTTGGCTGGTAAAGGAACAGGAGGCTGTGTAAAAACATGCAGCTTCAAGGATAATGTGAGGAACGCTCTGGTTTTATTGGATTTATGTCCAAATTTAGAGCAAAGAAATTAACAAACTTCCCAGAACTGAATTAATGTTTGACTTGAATGCTTTCAAAATTTGGTAATTTTTTCTTTGCATTTTGTCACAAATAACTTGTTTTATTAGGATTTTTTTGTTGTGATAGACCAACACAGTGTCATGCATAAACATAAAGTAGATGCGAAAGGACAATTTAAAAAAATTATTTACATAAAAGCGTAGAATGTATGTTCAGTCGTCATATTCAGAGCCTTTTACAGAACCGCACAACTAGAGTGATTATCGCCAAAGATCAGAACACTTAAATTTCTGTCTCTGATTCTGACGTGGACTTAAGTGCCGGACTTTGACTGGTCCATTCAGACACATGAATGTAATTCCATCTAGGTTTGTGGTTGTGCTTGTTGTCCTTCTGGAAGACGAACCTCCAGTTTCAAGTCCTTTGCTGCATCCTGCTTTTTCTCCCTTCAGGATTCTGTTTTTAACCTCATCCACCTTTTAACCAACTCTAATCAGCACCACAGTGTTCACAGAGAATCCCCACAGCATGAGGCTGCCACCACCTTGTTTAACAGGGATGCTTAGGGTGCCACACAAATGTGTTTTATAAATAAGCCTAACACTTAAATATTGATTCTATCTGACTGTAGCATCTTCATCTACCTGCAGTGTCTCACAGGGTTATGGCTGCGTTAAACTCCCTCAGTTGTTTTAGATAATAACATCTGTGAGAGGTTCAAAGCTACAACACAAACCCGCTCATTAGGATATCTCCTAACTTTATTCCAATTGCATCTCCTCTGAAGCTGACAACGTTTATATTTGTGCTTTGACTCCTTTCAGTTTGACTGCTGCAGCTCATCGTTCACTTGTCCTAACAAGACCTCCTTGGATCGCCCGCAGGTTGCTGAGAACACTTTAGTGAGGCCTCTGACTAAGTTTTCTCCAAGTTTTCACATGTCACAGCTATTTCAGCTGCATTAACTTCAACACAGCTCCAGTACGTACGTTAAGATCCTGGTTTTTGACTTTTATGGCTTCACATATGCCTAAGAAATCATGGAGGGTGCGAGAATTAGCGCCTACTGGCTGATAAAAGGGAGGATGAAGCTAAAGAGGACGAAACCTCACATCTGCAAACCTTCATAAACAGCATAAATCCAGTCTTTAAAACTGCTTTAGGTACATTTTTAGTTCTAATGTTTTCTTTAAGTGTTTTTATTCTCTTTTTCTGAACCTTTATTTAGCTATTTTTATTTATAAAAGTGCTTTTTTTTGTATCCATCCTCATTTTTACATGCAACTTAATGTTTACTGAATTGATTATGTTTTGACAGTTAATTAGAGCAATTTATTTGTCATCCTTTTTTTACGATACTAAAGCGCACAGAGGAAAAAAAACAGCCTTTGAAATCTGTAGATATTTTATTTCTCTGACACTGAAAATCATTTTTCTTGTTTAGTTTAGTTGTTAGCACAGAATCTGTTTTTTTTTGCTCTGAAATTTTTAAATAAAAAGAATTGTTAATTACGTTTTGAATTGTAAATTTTGAACCATTTATTTTAGTCTTCTGCGTTGTTTGTGCAATTCACTGCAAATGAACTTCAAAGATCTGCAATGAGGCAAGCTTTCCTCTCATCTCACACTATATTTGCACAGTGACAGTGTGTTGGTTTTTCTCTGCTTCTACATTATAAAACATAATGCAAGGCAGATAAGACTGAAGGGACTCCTAGTCTGATGAATCACAGGTTCCAATGCTTCTGCTCTCTCCCCCTGCGTTATAAAGGACATCTGCAGAGGATCTTGACTGCAGTGCAGTCAGGAGGAAGCAGAAGAGTGTTTGTTGCTCAGCTGTGAGTGAGGCTGCAGAGGTGCGGAGATGCCCCGCGGTCGAACATTCACACGCCCCAGAGTTTATTCGCCTGTGGCCCCGTGCTCCACACACGCCCAGGAGCACAGATGCTGTTTGTGAGCTCAGTGCTTGGAGCAAAAACAAAAATGTGCACACACATGCACTGAAGAGCACCTCACCGCCTGGTGGGCCCTGTCACACATCACAGCTGTCCTGTCAGCTCGCAGCGTAAAAGGTGCAAAGATAATGTGTTTTTTTTTTTTTTTTATGTCTCAAAGACACTTTACTGGCTCTCGGTGGTTTTACGCAACCAGATTCCTGAACACTGTCACAAAAACCATAGCTGCACTTAAAAAGCCTTCCAAAGGCATTTAAATGCCTTGGACTTTCTCATGTTTTGGAAAGTTACCACCAAGCATTTCAATGTGCTTTCTTGATACAGAAGCAGAGCAACACAAAGAAGGCTGAAGAGGAAGAAAAAGGATGAATAGTTTTCAACATTTCCTACAAGTAAAAACCTGAAAAGTCTTCTGCGCATTTCCCTCTGAGGTAGCTAGAACTGTTCTTTTCTGGGACATTTCATCGCCAGCTTTGCACAATCAGAGTCGGAAATGTTTGCCCATTCCCCCAAAGACTCAGTCAAATGTATTTCTGGACTTTGACTAGGTCATTTCAACACATATTACGCTTTGAACCATCTATCTTCCCAACAACACTGACCAGCTTCCATGTTCCGGTTAGGAAGGAGAATCCACACAGCGTGATGTTGCCACCATCTTCTTTCACTGTGTTTGTGGCCAAAATGTGTAATTTTAGCCTCATCCAACCAAAGCAACCTTAAATGTATCCTACATGTGGACAACTATAAATGGGACTTAAGATATATCTTCTTAGCTACTCCACAAAGGGCACATTCAAATTGCATCTGATTAGACAGACTCAGACAGACAGATTCTCTGCTTCCCTGAATAATCTTCTCCTCACTCGACCTGTCAGCTCAGCAGGTTGGCAGATGAGAACAATTTATTATCTTCCTTCCCTTTCACTATCACGCACTGTGTGGTGTTGGCCTGGCAACTAAAACCCCAACAAAACAGTGTGAAATAATGCATATGCAGCTAGAAGGTCCAAATCTGGATCTGTGTTTCGCACATTTGCTCCATTCATGAGCAGGAGGGGAAAAAAACAACCGTGGAAGTGAAGAGCTCCTTTATGAGCCAGTGAGGTGGACAGCAGAGGAGGTGTAGTGAGTAATTAATGTTTTATCTATGCTCTATTGATGAATCTCAGGAGGATTCATCAAATTACTTCAGACA
The DNA here is from genome assembly GCA_032876305.1 of Orestias chungarensis. Lineage (NCBI taxonomy): Eukaryota > Metazoa > Chordata > Actinopteri > Cyprinodontiformes > Cyprinodontidae > Orestias > Orestias chungarensis. Next base: position 333,538 of record JAVLVB010000423.1, on the reverse strand, counting down.
GAAGAAGCAATTTATTTGGCACATAAATCATTGCATTGTTATTATTTTCTTGCTTTCTGAAAACCCTATCACACACTCTTCTCTCTGACAAACAGTTAAATAGGCGTACATGCATGTTTTAATATAGGCCGTGCATTTGAATCTCTGCTTTGTGAGTCTGATTACGCGTGGCCTCAGAAAGCTTCGGGCTGAAACAACAGGTGGGCGCTTCCCTCCGGGTGCGGAAATAGATGGGGGGCCGTACTGGAGCTTGGAGTTTATCAGTGGACTTTTTTTAAATTAATTTTTCCATGCAGGTCCTCTTTAAAATGAGGTCTGAACTACATTTGCAGGGTTAGTCCGCAGGCTTTAAGGGTTATGCCGCCAGAAATAGTTCTTAATCGTTTGCTTACCTGCGGCTGCACAGCCAGGACTGCCAGGAGAACCACAGCCGGCCGCAGGTGGAGGCGCGTCCACCTGATCTTTACGCTTCCTCCGCTCCCAGGATCCATCAGAGCCGCCCTGTGCGCTCTGGTGCTCTCCATCCCTTAGTCCACGGGTCTGGCGTTGCGCTGTACGCTCCGGCGATGGTTGGCACCCAACCCTTCCTCTCTCCTTCTCTCTCCTCCTCCTCTCTCCTGCTGCGTCTCTTCTGCGCGCAGGTCTCCTCTTCGTCGGACTCAAGACCTTAAACTCCCATAAGGCAACTTCATCACTGCAACCCACATCTGCCCGCACCTCACCAACCAACCCTCCGCTTTCGCATGAAAAACTGTCCTGATCGCGCTTTTTATTCCTGACACCACCTGCCTTAAGAGGATTTAAGGGTCCAATCTGCCGGCTCACTTGACTTGAACTCTCATCCCAATTAGATGACTCTCTGTCTCTCTCTTTTCTCTCGCAGTCTTTCTTCAGCTTTGCAGAAATAACCGCTTCTGGAGGACGGAGCGTTCATCCATTGCGCGCAGCCTGTAAAAGTTGCTTCTCTGCGGTTTCTCTCATGGAAGCGGCTGCATGGCTGCAATTTGTGAAGCCTGGAAGAGTCAATGTGCAAAACAATGGGAGGGAGTGGGCGGGAGTGGGAGGGAGAGGGAGAGGGAGAGAGGGAAGGGTGTGTCCTGAGGCAGGGAATATCCTTGCTCCAGCTGGGATGGTCTCCAGAGCGCACGGAGCGCTCTCCTCTGTTACTCAATAACTTTACTCTCTTTTCTTTTTTTGTCACATTGTAACTATGAGGTTTCCTGGGATTCGCTGTAACATTTCAACACAACCCTTTGTGACATCTCAGCTCTTTTTCTGTCCTCCACTTTTACTGTTTTGTGGGGTTTTTCAGTTTGGAGGGGAAATTTTTTTTTACCACAGAAGCTATCTTATAATGAAATTAGGGGAAAACACAAAAGTTGATGTATTATATCCAGTGTTGGTTTTTCAAAGTGGAATATATAGCTTTCCACCCAGTTTGGCATAGCTTTGGGGTGTCACAATTCACTCAGTACTCCTGTTTTACAAAGCCTTTTTTTAAATCTTTTATTATGAAAAAACAAACAAACAATTTTTAAAATATATACATAAAATAAAAAACATTTAACAAAAACAATTCAAAACACTAACAAACTCAAAAATCATTTTTAAAAATAAAGTTTAGAGAGTCCAGTCTTCAAACTATTCACAATTTTTCAGGGGTCCAAAGATGTTGTAACAGATATCCGGGTTGAAAATGATAGACAGTCCTACAGTGATTTTTCAACAGTTTCCAGCGCTCTATTGTTTTTTTTCTCATAAAGTTGGTGATTCCTGCAGATGTAAAGTGAATGTCTGGCAATGGAGAGGATGGTGTTGAATAGCACACGTTGATTGTTGTTGAATTTTTGAGTCACAGCCAGGGCAGCGGAGGAACAGGTGCCTTAACCTCTCGGGGTCTGAAGGACAAACTGAACCATCTCTGCCGTATGATTCCTTGTTAATTTGGTGCAGGATGACACCCGTAAAAAAAAAAGCCTTCAAGGTGGGATTTTTGCACCTTTTTACGTCCCCTTATGTCTTGTGAAGGAACGATTTGGCAAGGTAACTGAGGAAAGTTGATCTCAGGCCTGCATCAGGTGACACCCCATTCAGCCATCTTATTTCATTATGGGCACCTGATTCAGTTGGTCATTTACATTTATGCATTTAGCCGGCACTTTTATCCAAAGCGACTTACAAAAATAGGTTAAACGTTGAACTACGACACAATTTACACATTATAAGTCACCTGCAGTATCCTGGAAGAGGAGTTAAGGTCAAGGATTTGTCATTCACCTACAACATTCAATTAAAAAGCACAGATTCCACAAGCAACAATAGATAAAGCTGTCTGATAATTGAGCTTGTCAAAGGTCAGCGAGCCTAGAGGCTGTGAATTTATGTTGCTTATAACCAGGATTTTTTTTCTTTGGTTAATGATTCATGTCTCAAATATCACAGGATCAGGGCTCGAATGTAAAGAAATCAGTAAATCAGGAACTTTCCTATTTAGCTTAATAATTTCTTCTCCCTCAGACACAGAAGTGTTCTCTATGTTTGTACATGTGAGGCCACCATCTATCCCATCCATATCAAACAAGGAATCAAGGAATCAAGGAATCTTTATTTGTCATCACATCACATGTGGTACATGAGGTGGGACGATTTCTAATCCCCCGGTCCAGTTTACACCCTGAAAGCAATTTTAAATACTTTAATAAATTATAATACCTCTGCGAGAATAGGATTGAACACAGAATCTACAATATGGGACTTCGGACATAGCAGCAATGAAAATTCGGAGTGCAAATAGTATAATAAAATATAAAGAACTACACGAGAATAGGATTTAACTACACAGAATCTACAATATGGACACAGAATCTACAATATGGGACTTCGGACATAGCAGCAATGAACATTCGGAGTGCAAGTGACATATTATTTGACATTTTAAAGTGACATTTTAAAGTCTTTCTCCATTTCAACCAGGAAGTAAGAACAATGGCTTTTGAGAAGAACCCTCTGTTGAATCCCAACCTAAATTTGTTGGAGATGTTTCCTCACCCTAAAATCCTAGGAAGTTTTGGCTTCTGGGTCTCGTCTGCATGGTAAAACTCAGGGGAGGTGTTGAGCTAAGGGGCACCATGATGTTGATGATAGATAATAATCTAAATCAATCATATCAAGATAAGACAAACAGAGGAGCTTTCTTGGACACGGACCTGAGGGGGAACCATGCCGGTGAGAACCGGACCTACGAGCAACAACTTAGCCCATAGCCAGGCCCGGACATACCGATTGAAGGTGTCACAATCTGGCTTTTAGGACAATAAATGTAACCTCTAGTTACAAATCTGAAATATTCACACTGTTAAGACCAAAATTGGATTTTTGGATTGACCATAGTAATCAAACAACAAAAGAATGATCCAAACTAAATGATTTATCCCCAATGATGCTGCTTAGATTTTTTGGACTGTTTCTGAAACAGCAGGACCGTATTCAAGTAACAAGAACCTGTTATTGATTGGTTGGTTGCTCGTATAATAGGCCATTTTAAAGTTTCTCTCATGAGTCTAAACTAAATTTGACTACTGCTTGTTGATAATCATTCATCATTAAAGTGCTCAAATGTCTCCTGCATTTTTTTACCATCCTTTATTTGGTGATTTTTTTACATGAACCAACTAAGAATGGGGAAAAAAAGCAAGTCGGGCAACCAGCATTGAGCAATTTTTGCAATAGCTGCAGATCTAGGTCAACCTATATTATGTCAATATTTATTTTGAGCTTGCATATAAAGGCTTTAACACTAAGGGGTTGGCCGTGTGCAGAAGCAGCACCGTGCACAGTGACCACATCCTCAGGGACGGCCCGGCTCCACCTGCAGCGGGACTTCCCTTGAAAATGTTCCTCACATTTGGACGCTGGGTGATGAAACCCGTTCCGACAGCTGCAGCTATATCCTGCTGTTTGCATGCAGCTGCACGACGGAGCTGCCGGGCTCCCCCGTAGCCGGCTCAGCGCATAAATATAAAAGAGAGATGTGGAGTGTGAAGGCATCTTTTGAACATTGGCACCCGTCACATGGCATGTTTTCCACATCTGACCTCCAGTGTGCGCGTCTTGTTGAATTCAAGGCCTCCACACAATGTTGCTTCTTCATCGGAGGGCCGTCTAATGAGATTCACCCCTTCCTCCTCCTCCTAGATCTTGAGGTCTATCGCGGGGTTTGTTGCTTGAGAAGCTTCCCTAACAACCGTTGGTGTTTCCTGGGCTCAGCCATCGGTGGTGACCCCGCAGAGGCCTCTTGAGGAGGAGAGCCTTGATTTGCATATGGGAAGAAGTGACACTCAGGCATGATCTGAATCAGAAACACCGAAATCTGCTGGGTTTTTTTCAAATCATAATTAATATGTATGGCTTACCTTAGCAGGATGGTCAACAAAATATGAAGACTATGGAGACATAAATGTAAGACTTTTGACCTGTGCTCTTGACGCCATCTGGTGGCCACTGGTATAATTTTAAAGGTTAAGGATTATTCTGTTTCAATAAATCCTCACTATTCTCAAAGATTTGAAAAACAAATTCCTTTCAAAACTTATAAATTAGACAATTTCTGGCAATATTTCTATAAAATGAGTGGTTTTTGGACTCCGGCGGCACGCTTAGTGCAGAGCCTGTTGCCAACACAGCATTTAATCCTTCTTTACTTCCAGCATCACCATTATTTCCACAACAAACTATCAAAATGAGGCAAAACTGTAAACACGTACGCTGTGTACTCACAGTATTTACATAAAGACAAGCTTTACTCACTGTCGGACTTTTCCTCAGATTGAAATGTTTTTAAAATAATTTGAAAATAAACTGTACTCGACGCAATGTTTGATAATAAGGATCATTTCAGACGTATGTATGATTGAATTTAAATTATTCTTCTACTGGAGTGCTATGAGATGACATGTGTTGTGAGTTGAGGCTATGTAAATGAATTTAATTGAACTGAATGAAACTAAACTCTCTCTTTTATAGGTTTGCTAGGATTATCAACATCCTAGAAAAAATAAAAGCTCATTTTAATTCTATGTTAAAATATAATGTTGTTGTATTTAAAGGAAATCTCTGAATCTTGCTCGTTCCCTGTGTTACTTCATGGAGTGAACTGTGGGCCACCACAAACCTGGTTAATCCTTAGTTAAAATGTCCCGATGCCTGAAGATGCCACAGTCGTCTGTTCAAACAGTTTGGGAATATCAAGCCCTGGATGTTTTTGAACATGTTTTTTATGTAATTAATCGCAGAAGAAACGCAACAAAAAAAACAACTGATTAAAGCTTTTATAAAAAGGGAAATTAGTTATCAGACATGGGCTGAAAGGATAAATCAGTTGTGGGTTCTCTTGCTAGTTTGTATGATCAGAAACTAATGAATGATTCCCTCTTTAGTATAAAGGGGCCAGGACCAGTTCTATAGTCCCCCTCTGTCTAGAAATAAATATTCTCTGGACTGATGAAGCAACGTTTTTGAAACATGTGCGTCCAGATCTGCAATAAAGTCTAACTGAGGAAAACAAACATCATATCCACACAGTCGCAGTTTGACGGTAAGAGATTTATTTCCTGCAACGAGCCCTGGATGGTTTGCAGTGATTGATACCTTGAATCATTCTCTGCATCAGAAAACCCTCAAACGGGTTCGTCAAATTATTCAAACCACATCAGCTACTGTGAAAGGCACAAGATAAAACGTTTCAGAGAGGCCTAGTTAAAGTCCACTTCCTTTTGAGAGGCTGTGTTTTGAGCTTTAACAGGATGTTCATTATCCAAAAACGCACCAGTGTGGCTGAATTAGGATCCCATTCTTAAAAAAAAGAGCATGTAAAACACTTTCTGTAACATTATTGAACATTTTTGTAAATGCTAAGTTTCTGCCAAATTTGGGACAACCGCTCTGTAGGTTTAGGTTTATTTTGTATTTGCTCAGCTTGTCTTTGTAACTTAAACTTAATGAAAGTGAAATAAAAAAAAAAGAAGCCAAACCTGAAGAAATCATTAAATGAGTAGAGCTTCTTCTGTTGACTGGGAAGTCCGTCTCCAAGAACATGCCCCACACACACACTCCCACATTAGGCTCCCTGGTGGCTAAGGTCAGCGTTTTCTCAAGGCAAAATATGGGAGCAAGGAAAGGCTTGGGAAACTGCAGAAGAATGTGAATTTCTGTGTACTTTGCTGCTCTGACCTGCAGACAATTACCCAGGCCACAGTTTAGGTCCACAACAGTGAGGCCCTGTGTGTGCACAGCAGAGATCTGACACTGCCCGGCGAAAATAAGGCTTTCAGGCCTAATTCACACGTCACTCTCGTCAGAAGCTCATGAATCTGGCCTTCGATAGGAACGGAATCTTTATTGGTTTGAGATTATGTTGCAAGAATGATAGGAGTGCCTAAAATCGGGGGATAACACAAAAAAGGGATTTTCTAATCTAGCATGATCACCTCTTTACTCGGTGCAATAATTTTCAAAACCAGAGGAATTTCAATCGCTTTTTTTTTTTTAAGAAAAGCTGTAAATTAAGCAATGTTATATTTTTGTAGTGATTTTTTTCTCCAACTTCCCCTGGGTATTCATTGCATAATTATTGCACTGCATCATGGGACCAAATTTTGAACTCTTTGAATCTTTCTCCCCGACCAGTCTGCTTCGTTCTTGTTCTAATTTTCAACAAACCTGAGCAGTTCATAGGATTTATATACACAGAATAGACTTCCAGACAAAACTGGATTTTATTGAAGTGAAGCAATAAAAAAAGGGGGGGACAAAGAAATTAACAAAACATTTAAAAGAAGAGGAAAGGAAGAGGAAAAACCCATTCCTACCAGTCAAATCACCCAATTTATTGGTTGTAACATCCAAACGGTTTAGATAAATGTTTTGCAGTGAGCGACACAATAATGGCAGTACCACTGTTTGAGATGTTTTTAATAATGCTGCATTAATTACCTAGGATAGATTTCCCTGAACCTCTACCTGATAAAGTTAGTCTCATAAAAGGGAAGGGGTTGGTTAGACGGACCATCTCAGGAACAGGGATACAACGAAAAACAATTTCTTAGAAAAGTAGAGTTGGAGGCAGAAGCTGAAACAGAAATCCGTCAAAAACAAGCTTGCACTGAAAGACACACAGAAAAGTGTTATATAAAGTCATATTTTATTTAAAAACAAAAGCTCCAGGTACAGTGTCTGGTCGCCCAGACTCTGGGTGCAATGCTTTAAGGGTTTGTAAAAACAACAAAAAGAAAACAAGGTACATCAAGTTACTTGTGGTCTTAAATGACAGCAGAAAGCTTAAAGATCTGCTCTTCCTATGAAGTGTTTAAAACCAAGCAACTTGACATTTGAGTTCATACTTACATGGTAATCCTGGAAGACGGATCACTGTCAAAATAATCGACATTCAAAAAAAATAAAACAGATTTGAAAGCACCTAAACCCTGGACCTGTAAGGAGAGGCTATTTCTTAGCAAAAGAGATCTTCATGGCATTCGTCTGCGTGATCTTGAAGCCCTGCAGGGCGTCTCGCGCGGCGCTGGCCTGGACCTCGTTGTCAAACTCCACAAAGGCGATGTCGTGGCGCCCGGGAACCAGACGCACCTCTTTGAAGCCAGGAAACCTAAAGAAACACGACATGTCAGGTTATGCCTTCATGGTGTCGGACTTTTTAATAAGATTAATAGTTTGAGGTGACAACTCTGATTTAGTTCCCTTAATAAATTGGGCAACAGAAGAAAAAAAAGCCGATACTGACTGGTTGAAGAGCATGGAGAGCATGAGCTCGTTCGTTTCTTCAGGCAGGTTTGTGAGGAAGAGGATGTGATTGGGGGGATTTTCTGAAACCTGCAAGAAAAATGTCAACATTTTAACTCAAAACATCGATGAGACTAAAACCGAGAAACACAAAAACTCTACCTGCTGTGGCATCTGTCCCGGCATCATCTGACCAGCAATGCCGCCTGGAGGAATCTGGCCAGGAGCCATTCCAGGTGGGGGCATCATGCCTGGCGGGGGCATGTAAGGCGGCTGTCCGGGAATGTGCATCATCCGTGGCCCCTGGCTCATGGGAGGCATTCCCTAAGGAGAAAAGTAGCGGTTTTGTGCTATCTTTACATGTCTCAAATAACCCGTATAAAGTGTCTGTCCTTCAGAAGCTCAGAGTCCCACTTACCGCCATAGCTGCAGGGACACCAGCCACCATGGCTGCTTTCTTACTTCCACCAGTCTCAGGCTTGGGCTTCTTCTTCTCCTTTTTACGGTCTCGTTCCACATAAGTCCCCTTCATCTTGGCTATAATGTCGGAGTCTGTCTTGGCATACTGGATCCGCTGTTAAGAAAAAAAGACCATCTACAATTCTGCAGCTCTAAAAAAAGATAAGGTTCTTGTTTAAGTTTTCAGTACAGGTGATTAACTGGGGGTCATCGGTGGGTGAGGGCCATAAAAGTCACTCTCCGACCTATCCCAAAAAAACAAGTTAAGGAGTCTTTTAAAAACCTTTACATTTATGATAAAGTTATACGGACTGTTGGTTCTGAATTTCAGGAATTTTAACTTTTCGGCAACTGAATCATAAAACAAAAATTAAGGAAATGCTCGATTGTCCAATCGATGTGTCAAAATGCCACTAACCATAACCTGATTTTTATTAAACTAAAAGAAACTTTAAGAAAAAAATTACCTACTTGTTGGGTATTTAACTAAAATTTATTTTATGGCAGCATTTCCCAGCCCTAGACCTCTAGACACACTACCCGGCCTGCAACAATAATCCATGGGGGATATATCAGTCAGAATCAGTTTAAATTAGTAGCTCCTGATCCCTGGTTTTACACAGAATAAACTAAAATAAGTGTTTCTCAATCCTATTCCTCAGACAGAGGCCCTGCATGTTTTAGACGCATCTTTGCTGAAGTACGGCTAATTAAAATTATAGCACTGGCTTCTGCATGGTCCAAGTGCTTCAGATGTCTCTTAATCACTCACTTATTCAGGCTATGTGTGAATAAGGAAGAAAACCAGATTGAGAAACGCCAACTTAAATCAATGACATTTTAATAAACCCAGACAATTTGTATATCTCTCAAAAGACCATAGAGCCAATTGTCGAAACATCCTGGAGTAAAGGGATGTGATTTCCCCGAGCCGCAGCTTCTTGTGTCAAAGCCAGGTGGAATGGAAATTGAAATACTTTACATTTTTCTTTGATTGCTACAGCCTAAACATTTAAATGGTGCAGATTTGAATGTAAAAATTAGTTGAATGTTAGAAAGATGCTGATGTTGTGCACCTAGGCTAATAATGAGGACGGTCAACATATTTTAAAGTCACAGACACAAAGTTTTTCAGGGGCTAAATCAGCCGGATCAACAGAAAGGTCGTCGTCTCTCCACTTCCAACATCTTTTACCCAACATTAGTATTCTAATAATACCAAATGAGTCATAAAGTCAGACGTATAAGGACCAAAATAAATAGAAATTAGGTGTAGTGAAAAGTTTATAAATATATATGAATGAATTTAGCATCTTGAAAATAATTCATCCCCAGATTTGAGGGCAATGTAAAATAAAAAAAATAAGGCTACACAAAGATAAATCTTAGCTTTTTAAGGGTTCAAATCAGAATTGACCAGAAGCCTCTTTTATGAATCATGTGTAATTGTTTTATACCAATAACTTGGAAGCATGAACTGAAACTCTTGTTTAAAAATGTAGTAGTTTTATCCCTCGTTAATATTCTATCGATTAGAAGCAACTTACCAGTGTAGAGCAAACTGATATCACGACTTAAAACATAAATGTAAGCATTTCTGAGCACAAAAATGACAGGAACAGTGTTTAAGAAGAGTATCATTAACTAATCAGGATTAATCAGGTTTTAGCTGTTATTTGGAGAGTATAGTTAACCCACCATAGGCTTATCGTAGAAGGGAAACCCCTGCATGGACCTCAATGCGTTGGAGGCGCTGTTAATCTCCTTAAATATAACAAAGGCCTGGCCCTTCATCTTCAGATTTCGTGCCACCAAGATGTCCAGAATTTGCCCAAATTGTGAGAAGATGGCATAAAGCGACTTTTTCAGCTCTGCGTAGACACAAGAAGACAGAAGAAGTAGTGAAATCCCCACAAGACAAACCTTTGGATGTGCATGTGTTGAACAGGAGGCTTTGTAAAAACTCACCATCTTTTTTGATTTTCTCATTCAGGTTGTTGATGTAGATGGTGTGATTGGGACGAACCTCTGGAGTGGTCATCCTCTCATCTATTTGTGATCACCTGGAGTCAAATTAAAACTCAACTTAAACATTAATAAAGCTTAACAAAAGGGGTTAGCGGGAGGCTAGCCGAGGTTAGCAAACAATCACCTAACGTGCTAGCTTGTTAGCCGGGTAAGCTAAGTCAATATTCCCAGCACAATAATTTAAACTAAACTAACAATGATTTTTTTCTATCACGAACATATAAAGACAAAACATTAGCCTACAAAAACATCGATTATATAAGTAAAAATTACTTCAAATTCACTAAAACAGGTTGTCTGAATACAGCTGTAACACTAACCTCGATGCAATGAATGAAAACCCGGGCCTTCGAAATCACGTTTTATCTTCTCGCGTTAACATAAAAAAATGCTACTTCCGGGGTTGTGTCGCCATAGTAATCATTTTTCACTCTAACGGTTTTGCTACAACGCATATTTTGATGTTTTTAGATAAAACTCTTCACCAAACGCACAAAAAGATTTACCTGCCTTCTTTGATGGTATTATTTATTTATTTTAAAACATTAAAACTTATTAGTTTCGATGTCAGACAATGAACAACCACCGTGTATTTTTATATAGTACATATTTTGTCTGTGTTAATGTCTTCAGTATTAAATAAAAACAAGTATATTGAAATGTACAAACTCTTACTTTTTGGCCTAATAGATTTTTTTAAATATCGATGATTATTGCACACGTCCCCACTTCCACAGTGAAACTGTTCCACGTTTGTAATCCACAGACTGAAACCAGCTGCCACAAGGACAGCTTCTTCCCCCAGGCTAACTGTATGAACACAACAAACCCTTTACAGTCAGAGTAGGGAAATTATCTGCTGTAAAACAAATAACTACAATATAACAGTATTTTTATGTGAAGAAATGCTGAAACTACACATTTATTAAGTAGTTTAGTTTGAACATTAAGTGATCAACAACCACTTACAATTTCATTGTTATTGTTTTAAACCAACATAATGAGTGTAATTTTGGAACACAAACTTTTTTGAATGTTTAGACATGTGTGTTTGTTGTTGTTTTTTTCTAGCAAGTCAGAAACATTTAGTGCATACATTTTTAAATAAGTACCTCGTATACTGTTGTAATTTTTAATGGTTGCTGTCTGTATTAAGAGCAATTTAACCAATTCTGGATCTACACCTCTACACCGTGATTCACATTTGTATAATGAGAGCAGAACAAAGTGGTTAATTTGCGATAATTTAATGTTTTGCCTATTTTTTGTGTGTATTATTGTTTGCTTGCTGGTCACACAAAAATTAAACATAAAAGAAGAACTCGTCAAGCAAAATACTGGTTAAGAAATTGGGTATTGGTGTTTGATTTAAGAAAACATGTAAAGACAAAGAAGACGGAACCAGAATTTCCCTACGCCAAATATGCTGTAGAGAAAAGAGAATTTACAGGATAAACAAAACTTTTCAAAAGACATTACCGTGCTGATCTCCATTAACACCTGATTTCCACTGTGTTTTGTACTTTTTTTGTTTTCCACAGATTATAAGCTGCTATATTTCTTATCAATTTGATTTTGTTTATTTGTTGCAAAGTTATACATAAATAATAGTGTAAGTATTTAAATAAAAAATTGACCCTAACTGTAACAGATAAAATTATTTCTAGAAACAATCTCTTGTTGTAATGCAATGTAACTTTGTAACTTGTGATTAGGCTTCTCTTATCTATATATAATTTTTATTTGTTAATATTTTTCCCCAATTTGTAGATATGCAATATTTTTACAGACCTGTATAAAATGCAAAGATTTAATCAAAAATAATAATTTACAAGACAACAACTTACTGTTGAGCATATAAAACGTTTTAGAAATGTACTTTAAATTTTTATATACTGTTTATTTTTGTTATTGTTCCTTAAGACTAAACGAATCATGGCATCATGAAGGACCCCACACACCCAGCACACTCACTTTTTGTCCCGCTCCCCTCAGGCAGGAGGCTGCAGAGCATCAAGTGTAAAACAACCAGACTGAGAAACAGCTTCATTCCTGAAGCTGTGAGACTCTCAAACACACGCAACGACAACCAGAACTGAAAAACTCTTTCTCATTTAACCGGCACTGTTCACTTTAATATCACACTTCAAAATGTCACTTTAAAATGTCAATGTAATGGTTCACTTTAATGTTCACTTTAAAATGTCCCTTTAAAATGTCAATTAATATGTCACTTGCACTCCGACTTTTGATTGCTGCTATGTCCGAAGTACTATATTGTAGATTCTGGATCAATATTGTATATTCTTGTGGAGTCAAATCACATTTCTCGTATAGCTCTTTAGAATTTACAATGTATTATATATTTGCATTCCGATCCTCAATGCTCCTATGTCCGAAGTCCCATATTGTGTTATTCTGTGTCCATATTGTAGATTTTGTGTAGCTCAAATCCAAGTCTCGCATAGTTATCATATTCTTATATTTTATTACATTATTTAAAATTGCTATCAGGGTGTAAACTGGACCGGGACCTCCAAGAAGCTCCAGACATCATAGACATACATAAAAAAGCCTTTATCATGGATATCGATGCCAGACATTATATTTTATATTTCATTGACACATTGAAGGCCTCAGTTCAGTTTCTTTCCAGCTGGTGGCGCTAGAGAACATAACGTTTCTTTTTAACCAAGAGAAGAAGCCGGGAAGCGCTTTCTGCCAAATATGGGCATACCTCCGGTGAGTGCTGGCTCACTCTCACATGCTCCTAAGTCGTTGTTGTAAAACAATTTTTATTTCTCGATGTAAACTAGTTTTTGGGTTTTATCTCTACATAAATGCCTCTCATGAAAGGGTTTAGCCACTTCGTGCTGCTTTGAACGCTGCAGAGCGGCGGAACCAGGAGCAGGTTGGTGTTAGCGTTAGCCTCGATTAAACGATGCGAAACAAGCTAACAGAGACCGCTTTATCTGTTAAGGTGGAGCAGCTAAAGATGGCTCCTCCTCCTCCACCACCTCCTCCTGGTCCGTGTCCCCCACCAGCAGCAGCAAAGCAGAAGCTGTACCAGAGCATAGCCAGCAGCAGGAGTCCAGTGGAGGGAGATCTCACCGAGGCTCGTCTGCTCCTCAGGCAGAGGGAGAGCTGGTGAGGCTTGTTATTGGGGACAAACACAAGCCCTACATGTCTGCAACTGTCATAATATGAAGCACTTCATGGAGTTATTAAAGTAACTTATACGGCACAATCAAGATTCGCACAAGAACAACTGATAATTGTACTCACTAACATAAATAGCTAAGCATCATTAAGGTGACAGAGCAGATCTTCTTGCTTATGTGACCTGACCAACCCAACAACGCCAACATCTGTACCCTGCTTTCCAGATATTCACTTGAACCCGCTTTCCCTGCTCGTCATCCGGAGGCATTCATTTTAAATTCACCTGAGATGCCAAAACTCACTCTGCATTGTCAAAGTATTAATACCACAGTGTTTTCTGTCAAAACACACCTGAAGTCTTCAGGTGAGAGGTAACTTTGAACTGAATATGTTTTGGCACCATAAAAGAGGACGACAGTGTTACAATGAAATATAATCACGAAGGATAGAAAACAAACAAAAGGATCTTTCATAGATTTATATTTAAAAAGTAATATAAAAAAAACAACATAAAACAATATTTAATAACAACGAATATAAGAAAAGCTTTTATGATCAGTTGTCTTTACTCTGATACCTCTACATGAAATCCAATGCAACTAAGTTCCCGCAGAAGTGATCTGTTAGTAAGCGACGTCCACCTGTGAATGCCTCAGAAGTTTGTTAGACAACATTAAACATTAAAAAGAAAATTATGGGGATTAAAGAGCAAAACGTTTCAATCTTATAGTTTTCTAATTAATATTACAAACACAAAAGAGAAAGTATCGCAAAACTCCAAACCAATCACACATTAAACCTTCAGCTAACGTAACAGGCCAGACATTAGGAGAGTTGATCAGAGAAGCTGCCATGAGGTTAGTGCCAACTTTGGAGAGAGAACTGAGCAAGATTATTATTAGGAAATAACATGTTGCGTTTATAGGAAATAAGGATGTTTTCTGTTTTGAAACATGGACTGAGCTAGAAAATTAATACAAAAAATAGACCTTTCATTGCCTGACCTGATTATAACTGGTCACAGCTGATTAAAGGGAGGAAAAAAGTTACATTTTCGACAAATATTTAATGGGACCCAATTCTGACATAATCCTTTTTGTGAAGATTAACTTCCCTCATGCAGCGTTTACACAAAACTAACAAACTTTTACACACAAAAAAAAATCCAGCAAAGGAAATACAAAATCTCGTATTAGTCTCCGGTTGTTTTGAAATACTGTGCAACAAAAAAAACTTGATTTTTAACTAGGTTTTAAAAGAAACTAACAACTCCACTCAAAGTTGTTCTATAGAAGTAATTTGCTTCTATTTGAGGCAATGCTTTCTCCTCAGTTTCAGGCAGGATCTGCAGTGGTTGCTGGTCAACGCATATGTTCCTTCCCTCATCCAGGAGGGCCCACAGTAAGTCCCCGAACACAAGGCTGCCATCTTTGTTTCCCTGAAACGACTCGTCCTCCCCGCTGTCAGAGTGTTTCTGTTTCAGGTGTGGTCTGGTGGCGTTGTGGATGGCTGCTCACCTGCGGCAGCCACAGCTGAGCCTCGACATGGAGACGCTGACTCAGACGGCTGTGAGGAGGGGCTACACGGCCCGGGGCGAGATGTTCTCAGGTAACATTTGGTGCCTGAGCATTTTAAAGCCATTAATACTCACCGTATATCAATTCGGTTCGTATTCCATCAGATTTAATTACACGGTCATTAACGTTCCAACATGATTTCTGACATTTAATTTCAAGTTGCTGCATTTCATTGTCAGGGTAACTGTTTTTTATTTTTTTCTTCTTACTGTACTTTTAGTTTAACACCACAAACCTTAATGTGATCTGTGACAGATCAACATCAAACAGAGATTAGAGGGAAAATGATAAACTTAATGTTCAAAATAGTTTATAAAATTCTGGAAAGTGTGGCAAACATTTGAATCTTATCCTCCTGGTTCCCTGGCACTTCCGAATAAAATCCAGCACAGCCCCACCAAAACACGGCCATCCACCTAAACTGACAGAACAGTCAAGGATAGCAACAAGAAAACCACCAAAGAGATGCGTGATGACTCTGGAGGAGCTCCATAGGTCCACAGCTCAGGTGTGAGAATCTTTTGAAAAGGCGACCGTTAGTCTTACCTCACAAAATCTGCCATTGTTGAAAGAAAGCCTGGATATATCCTGTTTCGAGTGAGTTGTAGAGCGTACCAGGGACACAGTGAACATAATTGAAGGGTTCCTGGTTAATGAATCAGAGATAAAGATGTATGTTTAATAAAGTTGCAAAGCTAACCGTAGATCCTCAAGATTTAGTTCGTGAGGCAGACACCCTGTCTAGTTTCAAATCTAGGCTTAAAATCTTTCTGTTTGATAAAGTTTATAGTCGGGAAGAGGTAGAGAAGACAGCCTAATACGGTTGGGGGAGTAACTCAGTCTTGACAAACGGTTCTCCTTTGCTGTACCTTCTTCATGTCTCCCTCTATAGGGTTAAGTTATTTCTACAGTTGCTATAGGCTTAGACTGCTGGAGAACAATCTGACCACTTCTCTCTCTGCTACTTTCTTTCTTTGTCCAATCTGCTTAGTTAACGTTATTTCAACCTTGCTAACCTTTTGTTTTCTCTTAGTGTTCTTCTCTCCATAGTAGCCACACCTGGTCTGGTGTTCTGTTAGCTGAGACCGCTTCTTGGAGGAGAACATGGGCTGAGATGCTTCCAGTGACGTTCTACAACTGCTGCTATAAACTCTTTTATTTCAGTATCCTCTGCATCTATTTTAGTTTTCCGTCTCTTCAAACCCCCAGTCGGTCGTGGCACATGGCTGCTTGTACTGAGCCTGGTTCTGCTGGAGGTTTCTTCCTGTTAAAGGGGAGTTTTTCCTCTCCACTGTCGCTACATGCATGCTCAGTATGAGGGATTGCTGTAAAGTCAACGACAAAACAAGCCATTGTTTCTGCCTGCTGATTCTGTAGCAGTGAATGCTGCAAGTCAAAGACTTGATGCAATCTGCTGTGTTTCGTGAGATTGGAAAATAAATTTAAATAATTTAAAAATTTGAAATTCTTTTACATCTTTTGGTAGTTTAGCTGCTAGCGTCGCTGGCACATGTCGATTTCCCCACAGTGGGATTGTTACATTTATTCCCCTTTTGAGTAAATAAAGTATTTATGATTGATTAATGAAGGATATTACTGTTCCAGTTTTAAGCTGGAACAAAGGCAGTAAAGTATCAAAAAAAGTAATGTACTGAGCTCTACCTTAGTGGGACACAAACCGCTGCATTTAAATAAAAAACCATCTTGTTTCTGTTTTCCAGGACTCTGACCCTGGCGCTGTAACGTCTTATTAAGCTGTCTGTTTTTTTCTGCAGCTCACAACATGGCTTTGCTGGCAGAAGAGCTTTGCGTCTGTAAGGCCGAGCTGCTGTCTGGAGGGTTGAGCGGTAGAAACTACGCAGCGATCATCCAACACCTGTGGAGCGGACAACCTGCTCTCGTGCCGTATCCTGCAACCAAATGAAACCAAACTAAATTTTTTCGCTTTACCTGCAATCTGTGGTTCCTTGACGCTACGGGCAGGTATGACGAGGACTTCAACCATGAGCCGTGCCAGCGCAGCGGCCACCGGGCGCACTGGGCCGTTGCTTCGGGTAAGACCCGATCGCTGGTGGGCGCATTCTGATGGTGCTCTGGAGAGTTTGCGTGTTTTAACGTCCGACTCGCTTCCTATGATGCGAGGTTTGACATGAAAACAATCAAGAATAAAAATGCTTCTCTAGATTTAAATAATTGCATGTTTGACAAATTTACAAAATAAAAATGATTATCAGGATTTTCAAACTTGTTATCCTGTTAGGCTGCCATGCAAGAGCATTTATACCCCTGCAGGTTTTTCCTGATAAAATAAGTATAATCTAGTCATATAGAACTAATCCTGCACGTTAGCATGAGCAAACTATCCCCATGGTGACAGATGGCAGTGGAACGGTTTAGATTAAATACGTATTCATCGATTTAATGTCCTAGGCAACGTTCAGACCTATATCCAGTGGTACAATTTTAAATGTGAAAAGTTTGTTTAACCCTTAATGAAGCTTTTCTGACCGAGCTTATCCACTGATTCCAGGTGTGCTGCTGGGTTTGGACCTGGGCAGCATAAATGCCGAGAATGCTCAGCCTGATCCCACTTTACCGTGGCTCCACCTTGCCAACAGGCTCCTCCTCCCTTGTCCCATCAGCAGCACAAGCCCCGCAGAAGTTTACATCCTCGCCAAGCAGGGAAAAAGCCTGCGCTACCAGCTGTGGAGTCTGGACAGCGTCGCCCAGAGCAACGGACAGCTGAAGGCGATGGACCCCGGGAGAGCCAGCGATGGGAACCAGTACGTGGTTCCTGATGCAGGAGTTGAGGCCGGGCTGGCAGGACAGGTGGTTTTACTCCACACAAGGACGTAGGAACCATGATTTCACCTGATACTTATAGTATAGTATTGACGAGATATGTTCACTGGAAGATTCACGCGGAGTCTAATCGAGAGCAAAAAAGTGTCACAACACATCAGATATTTTAATGTGAAAGTTTGAGTGAAAACACAAAACATCTGGAACAGGGAGAGCGATCTACCATCCTTCAAGTTTTAGATGCATCAGCGCTTTAGGTGGCTCTGAGCTTTTAGGACGCAGTTGCAGTACGGTTCAATTGTCCAATACAAACTAATTTCTCTCTTTTTTGGTCTGAAGACATTAAGGGTGTCCTGATGCAACTTTTTAATCATTTATAACAAGCCCCCCATACATAAGTCTTTATTGCCAGATACCGATTTTGACTCGATACGAAATAAGCAACAATCATCCAGATCTTATAACGTTTGTAGTGGAATGTTAGAAAAGGCTTGATTAAGTAATAATACTGAGAACTATGGTTAATAGACTGAACTGTGTTGGAGTGATGAGAAATTTTATATGTAGACTGATTATTATCGGACTGATTTCAGTATTGGATAAGGAAACCCCTCGGTTCAATGTTTCACTTTTGTTGGTAAACCTTAAAAGCTTTCCCTTTAACAGTTTTTGCTCTCTCCATTGATAAATATCCTTAATATATTAATACTATTTTACTCAGTACTTGTTATTAAAGTTATTGAAATATTCAGAAATGTAACATTTAAAAATGTTTGTGGTCGCTTTTACTTTTCTTGCTTCAAATCTGCTTTAGTTTCTCAACAAACCGGAAATTATTGAACAAAATTTTTTTTTTTCTTGCATTTGTTTCTCTTTTCTAGCTGCGAGAACTGCTCTTACAAAAAAAACTATACTAATACGAGCTCTTATTTCCAGTTTATTGCAATCCATAATGTGGACAACTCAGTGATTAACAATTTCCAACAGTAAAGCATTTCCTTTAAGGAACACAAACACGGTTAATATCCAGTTTTCTTACTTGGAAAGCTGCACAAGTCTGAGAACCTGATTATTTCCCCACATTACAAACACAGAATCTGTGAGCTGATAATACTTTGTAAATCAATACTACATTTTGACCTGATAACTGTATGGTGATTATACTTTTTTTTAAATGTATTTTAATTTCATTAAGCCAGATTTATGCAGCGCTAATTTACATTTTTGTACCAAGTCAAAAAAGATAAAATAAAAGCACTTAGATCTGCCGGACACTGGTTAATTATATTAAATATAAGGAATATGATAATTAGCACTGCTAAGCTATAGTACAGTCTTGTTTACTCGTAAACTGTGTGCTGAATACTAACATCAGACCCACAATCGTCCAGCTTAGTATACCCTAATGTGGCTTATAGCAACATTTTCGTGTTTAAAGATCCTCTTATTTCAATAATTAACCTTAAATGGACAACGATCTTTCCAGTCTTTAGTTCTTGTGAAGCCTCTAAAAAGCTTTAACGCACCAATCTTACCTCTAGTTACATTTCCCCCCTTTTTTGCCACCAGTTTGTTATAGAAACCTACAAAAAAATAAATAAATCAAAGCTGATTAGAGAAATTCATGTTAAACTGTAAACCAAGCACAAACACGGAGGCACTGCTCGCTTTGTTCGATGACTTTTTGAGACTTCAGAGTGCAACAGTTTCCAAAGACATGCTTAGTTTCATTAGAAATAAAAAAATTAAAAATCACTGCATCGTTTCATACAACAACAAAAAAAAAAAAGTACCGAATACAGTTTCCCGTAAAAGCAAATTACGGATGCAAGTCGGTTTATACTTGGGCGAACTCTTCGGAGAGAGAGTTGTTTGCACTGGAATGATCGGTTACAAAAGTTGTTAGAGGCACAGAAACTTTACAGATATTAATATTATCCCAAGGCCAAAAAAAAAAAGATTAAATTAAGCTATTTACATACAGAGTTAGTTTAACACTTGGGCTCACCAGTGTTGTAGTGTTACGTCGTGCTTAATCATAAGAAGTGGTCCATCAAATCTAAATTAAAAACACTTCTGTAAGATCAAGTCCATGCATAAGACGAGTTGTGTGCAACATCTCCAGCAGGTGTGGCTGTTGAGCAGACTAGCGCTGTGTCGGAGGCGGAGACCAATGTCTCATTTAGTTTGAGGGTTTATATTCTCAGACAGTGAGAGTATTTAGATTTTTTGTCTTTTATGGGTGCTTAGGTCGCCACCCCCCCAAAAAAGCTTGTAATGCGAATCAAGTCTCTTTCTGCTTCATCCTCGCCCTCATACAGTCCTCCTATTTGGATTAAGACACTTCGATGATGGCTTAGAAGGATTTAAATACGTCATGCGTCCTCTGAGGTTTCGTCCCCATCACAAGGTGTCCGTGGCAGCATGCTGCTCAGGATGTCGATGAGGTTGTCCATCCCCCACAGGTAGCCGTCCTCCCGGTTGCCCTCCACCCACGGCGTCCTGTGGTCCAGCGTCCTGTGGTGCGGCAGGGGAACCGTCTTCCCAAAGTCGATCATCCAGACGCTGGCCTTTCCGGATGTGTCGTGCACGAACAGGAGAGAGCTGCCCACGACCTGCGACAGAGTGGGGGCAAAGGTGAGCTCAGGTACGCGGGCGACACGGAACAAAATCAAACGCGGCTGGGATAACGGGTTCGGAAAAGAGAGCGCGCCTCACCTCGTGCGTCTTGAAGAACTCCGACTCCTCAAGGACGGAGCGCAACTCCTCCAACCGCTGCAGGTAAACTTTCTACAAAGAAAAAAATAAATTAAACAAGGTGAGAACAAAAACAGGAAGTTCATTTCCTGTCAGACCAAATCTGACGCTTCATATTCCTCTGATAAACTCCTGCGAGTAAAGAGCTGCTATTTTGACATCAAACAAGCATAGTGACTGGAAACCAAGGCAGCACTACTTCAGCTTGTTTAACAGTTTAATGCTCTGAACTCGACCTGACCCGACCTCACTTGCCAAACCGTAATTTGTTCAGACTAGCTGAGAAGGAATGACATCTGCTCTATAAAGACGATTTAGTGACACATACATTACATTACCTGTATATCCAGATTGTATTCAAGTGAAAGTTGTGAAATGATTCATCCATTGGCAAAAACTTTGCATTAAATTATTGAAAAACATTTTTGTGGTGATTTCGTTTGTTTTTTTCCTCTGAATTATAAACTTTTTGGGTGACATACCAGAATCTGAACGTTGCCGTCAACAAAGTCCTCCAAGGCCTTCATCACCTGCTCCCTATGCTTTGTCTTCTTGAAGCTGGTGTTGCACGTTCCATCAGATTTCTGTTGTAAAAGAGGAAAAAAAAAAACTTAACTCCTTACTCTCCTCTGCTGTTACACAGTTTTTCCATAGTTTTATTAAGTTACTTTCAGATTATCAATGATTAGTTAGGATAAAGTTAGTAAAATATTTTTCTCTCAACCTCAGTGATTTATTCTCAACAGATGAAAGTAAGACTTGGGAAACTATTACTGATCTACTTCAAACAAGGGTTTGACTTTCTGAGGCAATATTCAAACACAATTTATATTCAAGTTAACAGTGAGCATGAGTTTGTAAATAATTTAACATTACTTCTTATAAATTTATATTTTTACCAATAACTTAAAAAACTGTAACTTTGTTAAGTTATATTGTTTTAAAATCCGACAGAAAGTTGTGTTTTCACGCCCTTCTTATATAGTTATATAGTTTCCGGTAAGCAATTATGGGATGAAACCAGCAGGAATAGGAATGTGAGTGAAAGAAGCGTTAGATAAAGGATTGCAGATATTTGCAGTGGATGTTATTTAAACGGCAGAAGGATGAATGCAACTTTACTTCTCGTCTCACCTTGGGTTTCTTAAGTGGACCGTTTCCTCACATAGAAATTGGAGAGGTAATGAAAATTCACTTCTAACCTTTGAAAATTACTTTTTTTTATTTGTTTCAACTGAGCAGTGTAAAAAGTATATAAAGTGTATTTTCAGTCAGATTAGACATCATTCGCTTTAAGTATATAAATAAGTCAGCTCTTCTTTAGCAGCTGTTTAGGTTTCCTGTTAGCATCTTAGTAAAACCTTAACATACATTTTTTTTTAAATCAGTACAGGTTACACTCGTCATTATGTGAATGGAAAAAGAAATGCTGTGTTAATAATAACCGTTTGTATAGAACAAAAGAGTATATTTACAGTTACACCGGCTTACGTAATACAAATGATTTAACAGCGTTCTTCCTAAAGGAGTGCCTCATTTC
Source organism: Orestias chungarensis (assembly GCA_032876305.1). Classification (NCBI taxonomy): domain Eukaryota; kingdom Metazoa; phylum Chordata; class Actinopteri; order Cyprinodontiformes; family Cyprinodontidae; genus Orestias; species Orestias chungarensis. The sequence goes on along the minus strand of JAVLVB010000423.1, from coordinate 311,419 downwards.
TCAGAGAAGGATTTTAACCACATCCCGGATAAAGTGCTTCCGATAACTAGAAGAATGGATTCAGAATTGAGTAATGTTTAACTCCCTCATTTTAAAAGTAAAGTAAAGTAAAGTAAAAAAAAAACGAATATCGGATTATATGAACCTACTACTAAAATCTTCGTTATCCTCACACTATGACAAGTGGTCCATCCCAGCCTTTGATCTGTGCCACCATTGAAAAACTATTTATTTTATTAATTTGTAAAACCTACTTTGTTTGAAGAAAGTCTGATATATATGTAACCCATAGATTTGACCCAATGATACATTTTCTTATAACTATTGTGTAGCTGCTGTTCACTTAATCAAGTCATTTCTAACATTCAAAATTACAAAAAGAATAAAAGTTTGTATTATTCCTGCCTTTATCGTATTGGGTCAATATCGGTTTAAGGCAATCCTGAAAACTGAAATATTGGTATCATATTGGGGTGAAAAGGCTGTTTTAGGAAATCTTTAGACCAAAGTCTGGTGGTGACATCCTGTTTTTTTCTATAGAATAAACCGTTTTGAACTTATCTATTAATTAAGATTTTGCTGAATTTAACTGAACATCTCTGCAGAAGGGTCACAAAGTTTAAAAGTTACAGCAGGAAGTGTAATTTTATTGTATCTGCTGTGTTTTGTCACAGCAGCACCAGTTTTTATCACCGTCAGGTGATTGATTTACTACCAGATGATTTGCTGAAGAAGCAGCAAATCGTCACTAAAGAATACGAGTTTAACCTTCTTGAGGTGAGCCAAAAATACCTGTTAGGACTGGAAATAAAATTTAAAAAAAGCCACTGCAGACATGCTCCTTGGTTTTATTCGTTTCATAGTATGCAAAAAGAGCATTTTTTTTCAGCCTCATATTTATTTCTCCTGCAACAACAAACAGTCTTTACAGCTGCGTGTCTAAAGACCATTTTCCATTCCCGCTGCAGTTTATCTTGTCAAGAAAGAAGAAATCCACTCCCTTTCTGTTTACTTCTTGTAAAAACATTATAGCTCGCCCCCTCCCGAGCGACTGACGGCAGCAGTCAGACATGCTAGCGGCGACGGCGGCTCAAAAAGACGCTGACCTTAATGCCCTCGATGCGGAAGCCAAGCGTGGCGGTGGAGCTCAGCGTCTCCCTCCACTGCATGTAGCGGGTTTTCAGGATGCCCTGCTGGGCCCGCTCCTCGACGGTGGGGGCGCCGGGGTCCACGGAGATCATCTTCTCATACATGTCCTTTCGGAGACGGGGGGACTCTCTCGCCTTCATCAGCTCCTCCTCCAGATAGGTCCTGAAATGAAAACGTTTGCTCATTTCAAAAGGGCTCAATTTGGATTTTCTTTCTCGGTTCTACAACTTTTATTTTCAGCGTCTTACAAACTTTTAAACTCCTAAGATATTATGATAAATTGTCAGATCTAATGCGTTTAAGCATGCATTTGCTTCATTTTCTGGTATTTCTGTCACTTTTCGAATAAGTCCCTGTTAGCTTCACACCTGTGAGAAGGGTCTGTGAAGTTTTCAAGTCTTTCAGCGGAAAATCAGTTAAATTCAAGTCTTTACTTTGACTGGGACATTCCAACATGAAATCTAAGGTCAAGAAACAGGGCGTCATAAATTTAGCAGCATTATTCTTGCCAGCTTCAGTGACCCTGGTAAGCATCCAGGGACACGGGATGCTTTACCAGCATAGCACTGCAACAAGCAACATAGTACCACCACCACCAACACGCTTTAAAATGCTCACCTGCTGCCCATCTTGCAGTCCATAATGGAGGGAGAGACAAAGTCGACCAGCAGGTCCTGCATGAGGTTGTATGTCTCCCCATCTTTTTGCACCACACCGTAATAGCTGGGCACGTAGTGACACAGGGAGTCCAGCGTTAGCTTTTTCAAACAGTGCTCCTCACACTGGCAGTATCGCTTCATCAGACGGCCGCCGTCTCTGGCCTGGAAGTTGCCTTGAACGGAACAAAAAAGGTGATTAAAAAAACGATTTGACATTAAGCGTTATGATTGTGTCTGCTTTTTCTTTTAAAAGAGAAGACTGACTATTTTCTTCAGGCTGTTAGGAGATAGTTAGCAAGTTATCTGGTCTTCAGATTAAAGCAAGGCTGCAGAGAGAGGCTGTTTGGCTTGTTTTGTCACCTTTGGACACAGATAGGCGAGCTGCTTGTCCTGTTTACAGTTGTTTTTTTTCTTGGTCGGCTCAGCTGACAGGCTGCTTGTTCTAGTTTTGTTTATCAAACAAATACGATGGATGTTTCCATCTTATCTTCCAGCTAGAGGTGAGAAGTATGATAAAAATTCATACCTGCATGGCCAGCCAGCTGCACCCATGAGTGGCGGCTCTTTATCGTGAAGGCTAAAGGAGTCCAGTGAACCATGCTCTTCAACTTGGTCCAGGATTTATTCTGAAAACAGAAAAGAAAAAAAAGGAGTTACATGCTCTTGTTAAAATGTTTAAAAGTCCAACAATCCCAACCCTGAGAGCCCGACTGCAATACGTTTAAACTGAGGTAAGTCCAGGCCGCAAGAGTGATTACTGATCCCCCACACACAAACACAAATGTATCAGCAGACATTGGACAAACCCTCCGCTCTAAACCAAGGCCAGGTTCCCAATGTACATAACAAAGGCCATTCATAAAACATTTACCAAAGCCCAGCGGTGTCGTAAGCCAGAACCTCAGTGTCTCAAAGTTAGCAAGTGTGTGTGTGTAACGGTTATCAGTGTTGGGAAACATGAGATCGAGGACAGTGTGCAACGGCAGCTTTGACGCAAGTCGTTTGAGGAGAACCAGACGTTTCTAACAGGAATGTGCTCTTCAGAGCGGCACAGATACACAAACAGAGCGAATACTTCTTCGGCAGAACGGTGAAAAGAATGTGATTAAATTGTAAAATTGTTTTGTTTTTATTACGTTCATCTTTCCTGTCGTTCTCTGCATTCTTTCACCAGCTGCTTCACCAAAGTCGCAATAAATAACATCCAGATGAGCAAATAGCCACACGTGCTTCATCCGGGGCCAGAACATAAGATTTATTTGAGTTTATGCAACGATATGTTGTATATGAATATTTTTACAGCTAGAATAAACCAGTTTTTAAACAGTTGGTATGGCAGCTTTTATTTTTAGTTTACATTAGTTAAAGTTTTTCTGTTCTGTCAGCAGTGTTAACAATGACCCAAAACGAAATAAAGAAATGGAAGGTCAAAATGCACCTTTTAATGTAATTGAAGCTTAACTGGTTGAATTGTGAAAACTTCTAATTTTCGGATGCTTTTTTGACACCCAAACTAAAATAGATCAGTACTAAAGTATCCAAAACTTTATTACTTTTACTTGTAAGCAAATGCGATCCTACAGTAAATGCAAGTTCTGTAAAGCTAAATATCCTAATATTATTGGATTTATTTAGAAGACACAGAAAGAACACGGGTTGTATTTGCATTGTGTAAGGTGCCAAATTGTGCCCATTTCCGATTTTATTGATCCCTTATATGGGTATTAAATAAAAAATGGTTAAAAGTTAGATGTTTAAAGAGAATTTCTTCTCTGTTCCATTTCTTCTTTCATTCAACTTTACCAAGTATCTTTCAAACGGAAGAAGGAAAAGCTCTTTCATGCGCATTTCTACTTTTCTCATACACAACTCTCAGATTTTAGAATACCTGGTACATAAAATGCACAAAATATATAATTTTGAAGAAGACAATTTGTTACCTTTTGCGACACGTCTGTAACATATCAAAGTATTTTCAGGTATTTCATCAGGAATGCAGACTAAGGTAAAAATGACTCGCTTGCAGAAGCCTAGTTACCGTACAACGTTTGGGGTCAAAAACTGATGCAACGACCGCAGCGTTACACCAACAGTGCTACACACGATCACCTGAATTTGTAACGGGACACAAATTCCTTTTTCTTGCAAAAACCTGTTTTACTAATCAAACCACATACCGTAAATCTGACCTGTGCATCAACATTGAAAAAAACAAGAGATCAAGTTGTGAGGCCATGGTTTTGTTGTACATTTTAGGTGACAGAGACATTCGTGTATACATACTTTATCTGAAAATAACCCCTGATTATCCATCAACATCTGACTCCTTCAGATTTAATCTGTAGAACAGGAGGAATGTTTTTCTCTGCTGCTGGTGGATTGAAATCCTGCATCACCAAAAATGTAACGTTTCAAGAAATCTAAACAAGACTTCCGGCTTTTAAATGTAAATTGAACCTGTTTAGCCAAAGTTTTTAAAACTTTAAACAGGAAATGCAGCTTTCATTTCCCTAAAGAAACCAAAAATGACAGAGCTAAGGGAAATGATATGGGCCCCCCGGGTCTGTTTTACTTGCAAAAAGCATGATAATATTTTATTAAACCTTAACCTCATAACAAAAATGAAAGCTCAACTTAACCCACCTAATTTTTTAGAATACACAGATTAAGCATTGTGACTAGATTGGGTGTCCTCACTGGTCTGCAGCATGCAATGAAACCTGGTTGTCCATTATTGATAAAGGTTGTTGTTTTTTCCCTTTCAGAAAAAAAAAAGGTAGATTATACAGTTGTCTGTTTCTCTGCTCTCTTATTTTTGCCTCTTAGGAGTAATAATACTTCACCTTTTGGTGTATATGTGTTAATTTACATAAAAAGAACATGAATGAACTCTAAAATGCCATGACCTTACTGGTCAACTCCTTTTCAACTTTACTTTAGCTTTGTTGTCGGAAACATTTGATTAAAAGTATTAATAATAACTTTTCATGCTTCTCTAATTTGGGGAGTTGCTTAGTTTTGCTCTGTAATGCTTATGTATGCAAATATGATTCTTTATTATGTAATTTTTTTAGGTTGGGAGTACATTTTTATGTGGGAAATGCTTTAAAAGGACATTTTCCTAGCAGCTGCAAATTGTTATGTGGTCATTCCACACATCATTGTTCATACTGTGAACATCAAACTCCAAATTTAACCTGCTGAGGTGGCATCTACAAATACAAATATTTTTTACGTGTCAAAATCTGCAGCCTTTTTCCCCTCCTTTCAGCTTTTATTCGCAGGGCATGTGTCGACCTGAACGAGTCCTCCGAGGCGGATGAAGGCCACAGAAACAGGAGGGTGAAGCTTCAGCCTCTCCTCTTACTTTCAGGAGTCTCCAATTACTTCATGCCGACAGCTGGATGTGCTCGACGCTATAAGATCGGATTTACCGCTTTAAACTAAGCGGCTCTGCCAAAACGGACCATTCTGACGGACATGCATGAGCTTGTAAGGGAGTGGGGGCAAAATATTCGCAGCTATGTTCAAGATGCTTGCTTCATTTCACCCAAAAGGGAACAATGCTCAGCTGCATCTCGATCCCATTTTAAGGCCGAGCTTTGAGGTCATGTTCAGTCGGGTCGCTTACTCTTTTATGCAACTCGTGACGTCCAACGCAGAGCCGCATTTCGTGGTTCTTTGTCCCCTGCGCCTCCAGCTGACTTCCAAGAGCACTGACGTTCATTCTGACATTGCTCACTTTCTGCAAACTTCCCCTTTCTCTCCTAATAGTTATTCTTACTCAACATTAATTAAGCTCAGTCTCTCACATGCCAATTTCAAAGTGCTTTTTCCATGTTTTGCCTACATAATATAAACGCAGTCATTAAAAACCGTGATAAATTTTAAAAATTTGAAATTCAAATCCAAGTTTGGGTAATTAAATGTTAAGATTATGCAAGATTTTTAATTGCTACTACTTAAAAAGAATCTTTAGGCTGTAAAGTCTTCAACTCAGACTTTTAGAGTCCGACAAACCAAAACTAGTGCAGTTCAGTTCCCCAGCTAAGTACCTCATTATGTAAATCAGATGTATTGAAACTAAGATCGATACAACACTCTTTTGAAGGGTCTTTATTTTTTTTCCACAATCAAGGTTGCGGTTCTCAAAATTGCCCCTTTTTCCCCCCTCCACTAAACTTTCTACTTCCCTGATAGCGTAGCTTCTTTAGGGATAAGATTTTATGGCTTGCCCTTGTCGTGAAAAGGCGTCTGCTGGAAAGACGTCAGGTCAACAGTTCCTCCAATAATTGTGCAGAACACAACATAGCATTACTGTAATACAAATGCATCCCACTCATCCATTTAGAAACTGTTTTTTAAAAGCAAAATTTACACAAAATTTAAACTACGTCACTCTGTAATGAAGCTACAAGTTGTGAGTGAATTAATAACAAAAAAAGAAGGGGACATTTTTACTGAGATGTAGTTCTGTTGACAAGACACAGCAATGACCTTTATAACCGTTTTCTAATTTTGAAAAAGGTTTAAAACAATAAGGAACCTTTAAAACCCTCTTAAGGACTTAAATGCCTCATAACCATGGTATTTTGCTCTAAGAACAGTTAAACAATAATTAAGCAATCAAGCCTTTCTTGTCTCTAATCAAAGAATGACAGCCATGTTCTTGCTGTTGGTTAGCTTAGATGTTTATAACAGATGCAATGCTACAACAGCAACATAAACTAGAATGAGGGACAGATCTCCATCTGCGTCATACTGATCAATTAATCACAACACAAATCAAAACCAGTCAGCTGTTATGTAATCTAATCTCACATCTTTTCACTTAAGAAAATACCTTCCCTGTCACCAGCAGAAGTAATGCTGAATTTAATTCTGTATTTTTTGTTGCCATCGATTCATTTCTTACCCGGCGGACAAGGCAGCGGTTCAGGAGGAGGCAGATGCGGACGAAGACGCAAGCGACCTCCGAAACAAAGAGAGAGAAGTTCTGAGCCATTAGGACAAAAAAAAAATAAGATAAAAATCTCCACGATCAAGCAGCACCATTAAGATCCTGATGCTCTGAAAGCAGCTATTAAAACCCTGCCTTCACCAAATGGACTCAGTTTCACGCTAATGTGCTGCTGTGATCAGTCGGGACGTTAGACGTTTCATGGCGATCAGACTCGGCTCGCTTTGATGACTCCTCCTCTCCCACAACCACTGTAAGACATCCTAATTCACAATATGTCCGGTTTCAATGATTTCTCAACAGCTGAATATGCGTGGCTGTTTTTTTTTTTCTTCAAACATCTGCTTGCTTGAACTGGTCGTTTTACCTTATTTAAACCCTTCATCCGGATGAGGGAACAACGATCCAAACAATGAGCCGTGTTCTTCCTCTCTATCATCCTTTAATCCCCCTAGCGAAGCCCAACTAGCCCCACATGGGGCCAACCTCCCCTCAGATGAACGACAGCGTGGGGGTAGGGCCGCTCCAACCGAACCCTGCGCTTCTGTTTGTCTGCATGGTAAGTTCCCTACTAAAGTATGGAGGAGCGAGCATGTGCAGAGACAAAAGGAAAAACCCGTCAGACGACTACCCTGAGTATAGGAGGGACGGCATTTGCTTTACAATAACGTACTGTTACAGCTCCCTCCTTGAAGCATTTAAAACACCACATCCCACTTCTCTAAACCTGAAATCTTCCGAATCTTTCTGCAGCTCAGCCATGTTTTAGTGGATTAACGTACGGCAGTTTGCCAGACAGTAGAAAAACCAAAGAGCACAAATTAAAGCAGTAACAACACAAGAGTGTGCTCCAAAAATGCACCTCCGGTGACGTTTATGATTCATTTTTGATGGCTGATGATTCATCATCTAAATATATGTAGAGTTTAGATTCTTGTAAATCTTCCTTGGAACCTGGAAACCATCATGGGAGGAAATGTTTTGTAATGAACTCTAACATATAGTTGTCTCTGGATGTCTGGAGGATAAACTCTGCTCTCATTTATTAGAAAAATCTAATTTTTGCAGGACTATTTTTACTAAACGCCAATTAAATGTTTATGGTTAATTCAAATTATTAACCATGAAACAACCCAAATGTTTATATAACTAAAACAGGGATATTTGGCCTTCAGCCAATATTATTAAATAAAATAAAAAAGACCCAATCATTTTACTTTTTATATCCTATAAAACAAATCAATGATCATTGACCTCCCGTCCAAAACACCCGTGTGAATATTAACGCTTTTTCTGGCTGGTGTTGAAAAAGTCCCTCAGACTTCTCACCGAGTTCAGATCTGCACCGAGTTCAGATCTGCAAGTATTTAGAGAATTAACAAAGACACTCAACGCTGATATTGTTTACCTGTTGCAAGAGGGAGAGACTGCTTGCACCATGCACCCAGCAGCTCTGCCTTTAGACTCAGCAAACAGTTCTTTTATTTAGAATCAAGTTTCCACCCCTTCGTATTCCATCACATATGATTGGTACACGTGTCTTATCTGGACATACACATTTCACCTTCACATTTCATCACATATGATTGGTACACGTTTCTTATCTGGTCATAACATATTTCACCTTCATATTTCATCACATATGATTGGTACACGTTTCTTATCTTAACACATTTGACCACACCCGAGGGAAAAACAGGTTACGCTCTTGTTGTTCTATCACATGATTATCTTGTGTTCTATCACATGATTATCTTGTGTTCTACCAAATGATTATCTTGGCGGCACACACAGACACTCCCCACCGCTATCTACACACCACATGAACATATTTATTCAACACTGGCCAAGCAGAATATTGTCCAGTATAAGAAGTAGAAAAGACGCGGACGTCTTCCTGAACCACTGCCGGAAGAAAGTCTCATCTAATAACTTAAAGCATGTTTCAGAAGTTGAGTTTCAGCTCATCTTCAACTTGAAAAGGTCCAACAAGCTCATCTGTAATAATCTCAGGAGCCCAAACCATTAACCCGCCTCCAACTTGCTGGTATGTTGCAGAATGAGGAGCTCCGTCTCTTTTACAGAACATAAGCCTATCCATCTTGTCAGTCAAAAAGCCACTCATTTAATGAGTGCATATCTTTTTAAAAAGTGTCTTCAGATGTCCTCTTCAACTTTAGTTGCAACTACAGGAAGGTTGCAGGTATGGATTGCAACCCTGCTGACTATTTGCAACAAAAATGGTTCACGTGCAAATATCTCAGAGATTACAGGAGCGCTGCTTCCAAGCAGACTTCCTATTGCTATGGTATAGTGATGGACTGATCTCCACCTACCCCACCTGTTTCTGTACACTCCAGATAATCAGGCTAAATCAAAGATAAACAACTTGTCCTGAATAGAAATTATATATCTATATAAAAACATGTGAGGAATCAAAATAGGACATTATTTTCTTTACATCTAGGCTGGACAACTACAAAGTATATTTAATGCGTTATATGATTTTTTTTCTTCTATGGAAAGTTGTACAACTTTTTTAATTCCTACAATTGTTTCCCCAATAACCGTTTAACTAGTTTTGCATGAATGAACCAGTCGGCCGGCCCATTCTTTCCAATTAGAATAATGTCTGTATTTAATTGTTTGTCACTAAAGCGTGGACCCAACTCCTTTTATAACGTTGCAACATGAACTGTTTTTTGTTTTGTACAACAGCTCTGGGAGTGCTGCGTGGGACGGTGGGACATATCGGCAATGCATCTTAGAGCATAAATAGGAATAATCATGGTGAGTAGGCTTGGTGTTCCAGGTTTCAACTCAGTTTTTCTGAGCTTACCCAGACTTTCCTCTTTTTCTTCTGTTCCACGGCAAAAGTATGCCTCATATGTTGTTTCAGTGGAAAACATTAAACCTTTTCAGAGCCACTCGAATGTGAAATATCCACTAATCAACAGTGACAAACTTGAAGGAATTTGATTCTCATACCATTCAGATGTCAGCGACAGAGTAGATACAAACGAAAAAAAAAAGGAGAGAGAGAAGATCCATATATGGTAAAAATGTCGCCTAGCGACCGACTCAGCCTTCAGCCCAATTTTCCATGACACAGAAACAATCAACTCCGAATGCAAGACGGCGTAAGGCTCGCAAGCGCAAGGATCCCCACTCGTCACGGGGAGAACACGTGGAGTTAAAAAAAGACACTCAACCAACAAACACACCCTCTGTGTAGTATTACAAAGAACAAGGGTCCTTTTAATTTAGCTGCAACAGAGAAGAGAGAGAGACAAAACAAGACGATCAACAGCCACACTTATCACAAACCACAAGCCAGTATCATCCTGTTTGTTTCGACAGTGAGGCTGCAGCTCCTCAGGTTACTCACTTCTTGGTTGTAACTATTCAACCTCTGAGAGTTAGACTCTGGTTTGACCCGTCGAGGTCACAACTGTAACTAGGATTGACGCTATACGCAGAAATGACAATTTCACATGCATATTTTTTTCCTCCTCCAACTGGCTGACACAAATGATCGTCTCAATACAACAGTGACAAGCTAAAACACAGCATGGTAGCTTTTATGATAGTTTAAAGAAAATATAAAAGTAATCAATTTGGTTAATCTCTTAGATAAATATACATTTGGATCCTGTAATTGGAAAAGGTTTTACCATAAAGTAATTTTACTAATTTCCCTGCATAAAGCTAATTATTAGATATTGTAATACTAGCCTGCCAACCATAAGTAAAAAATACATTTAACTCCAATACATCTTCTCTGGGGTTTTGTTTAAAACAAACAAACAACAAAAACAAAAATAAACTAATATAAAAAGCATCTAGTAGGGGAAATTACCTTGTTAACTAACCAACATAATCTTTTTAAATGGACTTGAGTAGCTTGATGTTCATTTTCTTTCTGTTTTGCTTCTAAAATTATGAAGTGATTTAGGGTTGCTTTTTCTAATTTGTCGCCTGAAAAAAGAAAACAATGCCAATAATGATATGTTTTATGTTTGTACACTGTGTCTCAGCAAGACTTGTTCTTTTAATCCATGTTTTTAGTTTGAAACGACAGCTTCCACTAACTTAGACTACCAAATTAGTCAGTGTTGTCCTTTTGTCATCCCGACTCAAATCTGTTAACAAAACATGTAAAACACTTTGACGACTGTAAGCTGCCATTGTGTGAAAATTACACAAAGAAATAAGTTCGAGCTCGACCCCAACGCAGGATGAACAGCTAGATGCACAGTTGTCAGACGCCTGGATGTTCGAGATTCCTGTTCCAACAGGAAAACAAAAAGCTCAAGAGATGCCGATGCTAGCAGAGACATCCTGTTTTTAAAGCATTCCAAACATAATGAACGGAGCACCAAAGCCCTCAGGAAGAAAGTAAAAATGAATAAATAAAACGCCTTCTCAATGGAAACTTTCACGTTAGAAGGAGAGCCAACAAAAGGTTGTTTTATGCTCTCCTTGACGGATTGGGTAAAGCTATTTTAAAAAGTTTTATCTCAGAGAATAAATGGCTCATTACTTAGTTTATCAAAACCAAGTCACCCTGGGGGGTGGGGGTGGGGAGACGAGAGGCAAATTCCTCCCATTTGAGTCAAATATTTTACAGTCGGCTGTTGTTGTCTCAGCAGAGTGAGTCAAGCAATGAGACTACTCAAAAACAGTCTGATGACCTCAACTCTCCTTTAGTGCTCCCTTTAATTTTTAACTAAGCACCAACGCACTGAGACAATGCAAAGAGAAACCACTGAGCCAAAAACACTCAAAAATGTCTCAAAACAGAACAACACAGTGTAAAATGAAACCATTTACAATACAATAAGGTTTACTGGTTTGTAAATGTTAGATTTGATAGTTGCTCAAATTAAAAGGACACTAGCTTCTTTATTATGGTAACAAACCAGACCGAAACATCTCGACTTAGAATTCAAAGACAACGTCCATTTAGCTACCCGTTACAAATATTAAGTTTCCCTCTGATTTATATAAAATAGTCGTTTTGTCATGATATATTTCGGCTAAATAAAAGGCGACAACTTTTGCTAGGAAAGATTTTAGCTGGTCTGTACTTTAATAACGGTAAATAAACCTGTTATCAAGATGGACGACTTGAGGCTGAGGCAGCTTTTGCAAATGAGCAATAAAATGCCTACATATAATCTCAATCTCACTGATAAATTCTCCAATTTATTCAAATACAATTAAATCTATCTAATTGGATTATATGTAAATGTACTGGTTGGATGCCAGCATGTTGCTTTATCGCTGTAGGAACTGTTTGTACATCTCTGACTAAGAAAGGTGTGTCTGCTGATGACTGGTGTTTATTGCATTGGGAAAATCCTCCAAAACTTTAGAAATCTGCAGTTGTGTATGTTACACAGGGCATGTAGTTCATCCTGTTGCACCATGTACAGGATTTCTATTTGCACCAGCTTCCTTTATATAAAAGAATAAAAAAAAGGTAGAGGTTGCCAAGTAGCACATTTTAAATAAAAATGTCATGTTGGATCGAAAGTTGTGCAATATTTACATTGCCGTTTCTGACTAGTTTCTGTGTGAATAGATGAAGTAAAATATTCATTTTGACAGCAAAGCATCGAGTTAGCAGGGATCGTGGAGGGACCGACTCACCCTTGTTGCCTCGGCCGCGCTGAACAGGGACCTGGTCGGGGACAGGCTGGACTCGACGTCGCTCCCTGTGAAGTCGTCCTCAGACTCCTCGAAGGAGGACGCGGAGGACAGGCCGATTGAGGAGGAGGAGGACAGCTTCCTGCAGACCCGTATCATGGTGGGGGAGCCTCCGCAGCCGCTGTCCGAGCAGGGGGACTCGTCGTCCCCATGAGGCTCCGGGCTGCACTCGTCCTCGTCGTCCTCCTCCTCCTCGTTGTTTTCGAAGCCGTTAGCCGTGGTTATGATGAGCTTCGGGATCGGTCCATGGAAGCGGTGTCTCCGGCGGCTCTGGTCGGCCGGGTCTGAGGGCTTGACGCTTTCCCCGCCGCCCGGGAAGCCATTATTCTGGCTCTCGGCTGCAGGCTCGGTTTTAGTCATGGCTCGTTTCATGCGGTCGTCGCGGATCTTGAGCCCGCGACCCAAATCCTGATCCGGGGGAGAAGTCTGTTTAGCTTCCGGGTCAGAGGTGTAGAGGAGGTGGGGGTTCACATGCAGATCGGCCTGGTACTGTCGCCCCCCTGGCTGGTCTTCCATGGCCCTGGCTGGGGGTTCCGAGGCATCGTCCTCTCGCTCGCCGGCTCTCGGCTCCTCGCTGCTAACTTCGCCGCTCCGCGTCTCCGCGGCCTCGAGCTGGACCACCGCAGCGCCGCCGCCGAGGTCGGGGGACGTTTCGAAACAACCCGCGGCCGACGCCGCCTCGTCCTTGGGCAGCTTCACCGCTCTGTGGCCGCAACGCGCTGCCGGATCCCCGGCGTCCGCTCCTGCGTCGCCCGAGCCCTCCTCCGTGTGGCTGCAGTGTCGCTTTCTCCCTCCCAGGCAGGACAGCACGTTGTTGCTCATCGGGCTCCTGCTCAGCTGCTCGCTCCGCGGCTTCCTTTTGCTCCTGAGTCTGGAGATACTGAGGCGGTGACGCGCGCTGCTCGGTTTCCACGTCGCCAGGCCCGGAGTGGCGGCGCTGTGCGAGAGGTCAGAGCGCGTTTGGCCCATCCCGCATGCCGTAGCGCACGACACACCCTCAATTTGTAATCCAACAGTTCAACTCAGATCTCAGCACTTCAGTAAAACATTAATCACCAAATCCATTTAATGAGGTTGGAAAACTGGAATTTCTTCACACCTTCTTCACCCACAATGGGACCTGAAAAATCTGCAAGAAAAAAAATCAAACATTAATTAGTAAAGGTAAAAAAGGCAAATACTCCAATAATGTTAAGGTTCAAGTCACCTGGCAAAAATTATCAGTTTATATGGAAACGTATGAAAAACTAATGAAAAGTTTGTTTATATTGTTTATATAGTTCAAAACATCCAAATCACTTGTGTCAAATCCACCTTGGCACTCAACACTTAAGAGTACTTCAGTAGTAGACTTAAATACAATTTTATCTGTTAAAATTACAGCTCTTTTCATCGGTTTACAAACATTCAACACCAATGGAAAAGATATTCAACATCGTTTAAAAATTATTTAAAGCAAACCTGAACAAACTGCCAAAGGTCCTAAAAGCTGCTTCAATGAAGATGGTGTTACAATTTTTAAATGTTTGGCAAACTGGCCTAGAGTTTATCAAAAAACATTGTATGGAGGAGCATTGTCAAGAAGACGCACGCGCAAAGGAACCAGGAAAGCTACTAAAAAAAGCAACCAAGGGTTCCTTAACACATCAACAGAGCCACAAGCTGATCTTCTCCATGCCACGCTGCATTGATGCAGTAACTCAAGCAAAAATAAGTCACAAACATGCTTTGAGAGTTATACAGTACAATGAAACGCATCAGTATGGTGAGGAGTACGCTCTAGAAAATATTTTCATTGGTATAATGTAACATTACTACAACTTGTGAATGATTAAACCTACTGTTTGATGATATTCCGTTTTAATAACTTGATTTATTGTAAATTGAAAGGCTTGCAAAAACTTTTAGGCCTAAAACTAAGATAATCAAATTAAGGAAAGGTTGTTCACATCAAATTATAACATTCTGAGGAAATAAATGTTCCAGGTGTTTCATCATCAGTCTAAGCTGAATTAGTTTACTACTGCCATCATGTGTCCAGATAAAAGCCACAGCCATCTGCAATAACTTTTTTCTTTAAAGATTCCTAAAGCGTATATGCTAATGTTTGATTAAAAAGACTGTAGTAAAAAAAAAAGCTTGTTAAGTAAATCAGCCTGTTTGGAGTTAAGAGACTCGACACCTTCTGCTCTGGTTGTGACTCACCTCCCAGACATGGTCACGGCAATAAATTGGGCCAATATTTGCAAGTAATTATGTCAATATTTGTCACTCATTAAGAACCGGCCCTTGGCCCCGCCGTTACCTCCAGAAACCTTCCTGGGCAGCGCTGTGTTAGGCCTTGTAGATACGAGTCAGGCAGTCTACTTATTCAACAAGATCCCTTTCAGTCAGATTTTGTTGAATAAGTGGTGAGTTACAAGCTAGCAATGTAACCCAGAGCGAGTACCTCCAACATCATCGTCTGTACTGACAAGCCCTGACAAAAGTGTTACTATAAGTTTCAATAAAACAGAAAATGCTCTCAGATAACTATTAACCATTTGCTACAATGATTTTTAGATTGTGGTCACAGAAAAGTCAGTAAGGATCAACAATTAGGTCTGACATTTGGCATCGTGTAATCACCCCTTCAAATGAGCAAAGTTACATTAATTATTAAACAAATAATATCTTTGACCGTGTTCACTTTGTTTACTTTGACAGTCCTACATAAAATTCAGTACCACCTTTTTTTCCCCAGAGTTCACAACACTAATAAATGGAAACCACTTGTTTGTTATTTATATCCCAGTATGAGAGTTTTATTAGAGAAACTTTATCTGGAAAAAGCATAAAAGGAAAAGTTAAAAAAATAAATATTAACCATGCATAATTGGCAGGCAGAAGGTTATTGTTAAAAATAAATCAAACGGTATTACATCTGAAGTAGCCATAAAGTAAAAGAAAAAGTGTAAAAGAGGTTGCTACAGTTAGGGGAGTTTAAAACTGAAATTTAGGGTTTAAATTTTTAATTCTTGTGGAAAACTAGCAAAGCAAATCAACCTAAACACACCATCCCCATGATGAAACATGATGATATTCTTCAGCAGGGACAGGACCGCTGGTGAGGGTTGACTAAAAGATTGATGGAGCTAAATACAGGGTAATTCTGGAAGAAAACTAATTTGTCTGGATGTCCGTTCACCTTCCAGCAGGACAACTTAAACATAATATAGTCTGAGCAACTATACATAGCTTTAGATCCCAGATGTAAAACTAGCTGACGGAGGCCTCTTAGATAAGTCTTTAATACATCTGAACTAAACAATCAGTTCCCTTTGCAATCCACAGTAGAACTAGAACACATCCTGAGGGGATCATTCAGACATCTGGCTTAGGCGTGTTGGACCAGCGACTATGCTAAACAACAGATCTTGAGAACGTCAGTTTGACAACCCTGGATTAGATCATAGAGTTTAAGACCAACTAAATTATATTGAAAATCTGGGGCAAGATTTGGAAACCAATAACACACAGACACACTGACTGCGTTTGAGCCCGTTTGCAAAGAAGAACCAACATTTAACCTCTAAATGTGTAAAAATACTCACAGCTGCATCCGTTTTCCCATGGTTCTTAAAGAAATCATTGACTCTTAGTAAAATTACACACCACACGTTCAGATTTATGGTTGTAAATCTTTTGGAGTGTGTGTGTGTGTGTGTGCATGTATGTATGTATATATATATATATATATGTAAATAGTTATAGTATACAAATAGTATAGTAGTCGTAGTAAATAGTAAAAGTGTTTTTTTTATTTTAAACCTTGTTTTGCATTTTACAATAAATTGTTTGGTCATTTATTTTTGCACAATTGATTTATTTTGTCATGTAATCGGATTTCAATCAGAAACAGTTTCAATGAAATGAATATTTTAATCAGTGAATTATAAATAACAGTTCTTAGACTACAAGCACAATCAGCTAAGTTTGCATGAAAGCAAAAACTATAATAATTATGTCTTTGACAAAAGTTAAGCATTCCTCACAGGTATTCAATCAAAACATATACAACAACATATTTTCCTTGTTATAATAGGTATTTTTACTTCTGTTAAGGTTTTTGTACTTTATTAAACACTGCAGACATACTCTCATGTCAGGTAAGTAAACTTGTAGGGGAAAGTGAAACAAGTCGTTTTTGCACCAGAAGCCGTTCAAACTGACTTACCCGGCTGAGATGTTTGGAGCTACATGAACCACGTGACCACCTATTGGCGAGTTCAAAGAGTTAAAAAAAAACTCGCCCCACACCTTTGAAATCAAAATTTCGTCCATGAGTGAAGTAATCAGTAATCGGTTCTGTACGAAAAGCGTCAGTGCCAGGTCTCCCACTAAGGTAGGAAGTGATTTCATTTTTTCAAACAGAGATCGACCTGTTTTTTATCTGGTTTATTTTTCTGTTTGGTTCATATTAAGGTCAGTTATGGCTATTGCGTGTTTGAGAGAGGACGGGTTTGCGATGTGATGTGTAATGGTTGTATGACGACAACAAAACGTGTTGTGAGGGTAGTTACTGCAGGCTGGAAATGATCTGTGGGGGTTTGCGATGTTGACACTGGACCGGTAGATCTCAGGAGGTTGGCTACTTCAAAAGTAGATCTTGGGACAAAAAAAGGTTGGGCACCCCGGTTCTAAATGCTTTTAAACTCTAAGGTTCACTCTGAACTGCCATTAAAACATAAAATATGGTGTTCCCTACAAAAATAAAATGATAGTGTGCAATTATGAACTAAAAAACTGTTTTTTGCTCCAATAAAAAGAACAATTTTGTGTATTAGACTGAAGTTAGCGTCGGATGAATGTCTCTTTGCTGTCATTTACAGTGACAGCGGTTCAGTGACCTTGTTGTCAGCAGGAAAGCTCACAGAAAGGAAATGGGGACAGGAAGTATAACAATGGAAATACCAACTCACTGTGAAGCATGCACAAATACAGTCAGCTTCAATATTGTGTAATATTTAAAATCATTAATAAGCTTTCAAACTGATACATCTCTAAAGAAAAGATGGGCAAGGCCGGATGAAAGCAATTAAAACATCCAGGAACAAGTACGGTATCTCTTGTTTTAGAGTTGCAACAGGTTGACATGTTATTCACCTATTGGGGAGAACTCGTTGTTCATCTGCTTTCATTAAACGACATTATTGATGAATGTTAGTCTTGGGTCTTGCCGACATGGACTGAATGTTCTCGTGAAGATAGTCACCACCCACATAAATAAAAGAGTGACACACGGTTTATGGGAAGTTGGTTATTTCATAACAAATATAAAAAACTGACAAAAAATGATCCAAGCAGACAGTATGAGGAAGTTGCCGTCACCAATGGCTTTATATTCACACTTATCTATTTGATTGTCATGTATTTGCCTAGTCTGCCACTCCTCTTAAGCAAAGCCCTAAAAGAGTAAATTATCCTTTTCAAACACAGTGTTTTAAATGAATTATGAATGTATTGTTGTGTATCTAAGTGTTGTTTTACTGGAAAGGACTATTAAACCAATTTTTTAATGACGGTTGTTTCACCAATACAGATCTCACTGTTTTTGATCATAAATACATTTATAAATCATATTACAGATATGAAGGATCTTAAAAACCTTCGGTAAATGGAATAT
Organism: Orestias chungarensis; assembly: GCA_032876305.1. Taxonomy (NCBI): domain Eukaryota; kingdom Metazoa; phylum Chordata; class Actinopteri; order Cyprinodontiformes; family Cyprinodontidae; genus Orestias; species Orestias chungarensis. The sequence continues at coordinate 293,274 of JAVLVB010000423.1, read as the reverse complement.
ATAGAAACTTACCCAAGAGGTGCTCCTCAGTAGGCTCCGTGTAGCAGCTGTTGAAAAGCTGAGACTTAAAAAAATGGAGATTCACCTCGTATGGGATATGTTTTCTAGCTTCTCTATCCTGGGATTTACAGAGAAATGTTGATGAGAGTAGAGGGCAATAACATGTGGTTTATAATGAGTGGGGGGGCAGCACAGAGGAAGCGTTGAAGCTAACGGGGGCAGGTCTAACTGACGCTCAGCGCTTTAACTGGAGTCAGCTGTTAGCTTAGCATCCCGCCCAGCTTCTGTTTAAAAAGCAACTGAACTTTATTACCTACGACGTTAACGGGATAAAAGACAATGAAGAAAATATGTTAAAACAATAAAATAAAACAACAACAACTAAATATCAAACTTTTTACCTCAACCTTATCATTTATATTAAATCATTTATATTATTTATATTAAAACCTTTAAGAATCAGCTGAAATAACTTTGGTCACCTGTTGACCGTTGGTGTTTTCTTTTTTTAAATAAATAATTATCAATAATATTACGTTTAAATAAATCTACGTTAAAACGCTTTTTGTATCTTGAACTTACAGTTTTGATAAAACTGTAAAACAATTTCATAGAAATCTTTCTTCGGAAAGCGAAATTATACTTTCCTTGCTAACATGGTCCGCAGGAAAGAGACGTCAGCCCGACCGCCATCTTGTGAGTGGCAAAAGCGGTTTATAATAAAGTAAATAAAGAAACCACAACAATTGTCCGCAATAACATTAAATTAGATTTTTTTTTGCATTACTGTGGATCCATGTGTTTTTTTTAAATATACTTTCCTTGCTAACATGGTCCGCAGGAAAGAGACGTCAGCGCGACCGCCATTTTGTGAGTGGCAAAAGCGGTTTATAATAAAGTAAATAAAGAAACCACAACAATTGTCCGCAATAACATTAAATTAGATTTTTTTTTTGCATTACTGTGGATC
>JAVLVB010000423.1:266680-288792 GCA_032876305.1 Orestias chungarensis | reverse complement strand
ATATATATATATATATATATATATATATATATATATATATATATATATATATATATATATATATATATATATATATATATATATATATATATATATATATAGACTTTTCCACGTTTACATTAGTTATTTTGCCTTTTATAAACGTTCCAGCTCCAAACCACAGATCACATCAAGTCTGCTTACAAAATGATAAACTTTTCCTGTAAATAGAGGTGTCTTGATAAAACATTTTAAGTTCTGACTTGATGCAGATATTTTACTTTTCAGAATTGCCCGAATCATTACATGTTTCATTACTTTTGTAGTGTAGAAATGATAGAAAAGGCTTGATTAAGTGATATTACCCATACAAACTCAGTTAATAACAATAGTTAGGACCACTTCTCTCTCTGCTACTTTCTTCCTTTGTCCAATCTGCTTTAGTTACTGTTATTTCAACCTTGTTAACCTTTAGTTTTCTCTTAGTGTTCTTCTCTCGATAGTAGCCACACCTGGTCTGGTGTTCTGTTAGCTGAGACAGCTTCTTGGAGGAGAACATGGGCTGAGATGCTCCCAGGGACACTCTACAATTGCTGCTATAAACTTTTTTTCTTTTCAGTTTCCTCTGCGTGTATTTCAGTTTTCTGTCTCTTCAAACCCCCAGTCGGTTGTTGCAGACGGCTGCTTATACTGAGCATGGTTCTGCTGGAGGTTTCTTTCTGTTAAAGGGGAGTTTGTTCTCTCCACTGTCGCTACATGCATGCTCAGTATGAGGGATTGCTGTAAAGTCAGCGACAACACAAGCCATTGTTTTGGTCAGCTGATTCCAGAGAAGTGAATGCTGCAAGTCAATGACTCGATGTTCCTTAGATTGGAAACTTTTTCAAACTGATTTTTAATGATGTATCTTTGATTTTAACTGATTTTCTTGTAAAGTGCCTTCAGACTACATCTGTTGTAAATTGGCGCTCTATAAATTAACTGATTCTTGATTTTTAGGAGAAAAACGGATCTGTTGATTATTCATTGATGGGTTACACAAATACTCAACTTTTTTTAAAGACAGAAGGTTCTGAAAGCGATAAAACAAATAAAAAAATGTTGGTCTCCTAGATCAAATCCTGGAAATGCTGGTATGGACTGCTGATTCCTGAGATCTTAGATGTTGGCCAGTATAATTTTGATATTGGCCCGATATCCAGTAACCGTATTGGATCGGGACACATCTAGCTGCAGATCAGTTTGCATTCTGAACCAGGTCCAGTTTCTCTGAGAGCAGCAAACATGACGCTGTAGCAGAGAATGACTAAATACGTTTCTTGTCCACTCTCAGATCTAAACTGAACTACAACGCAGCCTTTGTGAACATCCCGATGGGCCTGGAGGGGAACATGCGGGGCATCATTGACCTGATAGGAGAGCAGAGCATGTACTTTGACGGACCGTTTGGGTGAGGCGCCCTACTTTAAATAACTGTAGTTTGTTTTTTGCTGATTTCCTTTCGCTGAAAACCTTTTCTGTAGAATATACTTTTTGTGAAACGTGTTTGAGCAGTTTCTTGTTTCCTGCAGTCAGAGCATTCGCTACGACGAGATTCCAGCAGATTTCCGGGCAGAAGCTGCAGACCGCAGACAGGAGCTGGTGGAGTGTGTCGCTAACGCCGATGAAACCTTGGGGGAAATGTTCCTGGAGGAGAAAGTTCCTTCCACACAGGACCTCAAGGTTGGCGTCTTAGATTTAGACGTCTGAGGTTATAAAAGTTGGCAGCTCCTGACAACATTAGGAGACTAATAGAAATCTTAATATTTAAATTTAGCTGAACTTACAGTGCCTAAACTATTCATACCACTTAAACTTGTTTACAATGTCATGTTAAAATAACAAACTACTGTGAATTTTAGGGGGATCTTACGTGGAAGAAATATATTTTGGGGAACAAAACGGAGGATAGAAGCACCGTTTGTTGCAATCTTGGCTGGAAATCATGTGGTGTGTGTCTCTTTAAGCGTTGTCATCTAGTGACTGAGACATTTGCTTTATCTTTCCTTGCGTAGTAAACTGTAAATATCTTGTACGTTCACGTTACCTCCATTTATTTATCAACGCACTGGTAGTGCTGAGCTACTACGCAGTAGCCACATTCCTGGAGGCAGTCTGACAGAAGCGAGGCTCCCCTCCATTGACCACCACCAGTAACCGAGGAGGGTCAGATGTCCTGCCAAAGGACACAATAGGGGTTTTCAAACTGGGGACCCATCGGTTAGAGGATGAAATCTTCCTCCTGAGCCACATTTGCATCAATAAAGCTCAGTTAGATTGGATTGGCATTGCTTTTCAGTTGAACTCAAGTCTGGGCTTTGACTAGGCCATTCGAACTCCTAAATATTCTATGATCTAAAGCAGATTTTCTTCCAAATTTCTACTCTGATGAAAATATTCTATATTGAAACAAACATAGTAATAGCTGGGAAGAAATCGACCCAGCATATCGGTCCCTATTGAAGAAAAGCCTTTACTTCTGGTAAAATTAGGGGATTTTGGGAGCTGTTTCTTGGATCTATACACAAATATAATTGTGTGTGTAGTCTTATCTGACTGTGACGCCCTCTATAAAAGCTAGCTTTTTAGGCGGCGTACATAATAGTTGTCCTTTGCACAGATTCGTCTGTCTGAGCTGCCGATGCCTGCAGCTCCTCCAGAGTTACATGAGCTGCTTGGGTGCTTCTCAGATGTATGGCTGCCTTTTTAAGAGACTTAAATACCTGGTTTAGACCCTTTCTCTACGTATATCTGTGTCTCAATGCTTTTTGTGTATAAGACAGTTGCATCATAAATGTTTCAACGGCAGGACGCGATCCGCCGAGCGACAGTTCAACGTCTCTTCAGCCCCGTGTTGGTGGGCACGGCACTGAAGAACAAAGGCGTGCAGCCTCTCCTGGACGCCGTCCTTGATTACCTGCCGAACCCCAGTGAGGTCATAAACTACGCCATCCTCAATGAAGAGTAAGTATTTCAAGGCTTGTCAAGTGTAAAGATGAGGTTAGAAACCCTTGAAAATTTAGTTTTATGTAAAATAAGGTTTATATTATTTTTAATTCACACAGAGAAACGGTCACTGCCCAAAAATACGTTTTCAAGGTGGAAATTATGAGCCCATTTTGTAGATAAGAAGCAGGCGGTAGTTTTCATCAAGTCTCTTGCCTGACAACCAGTTCTTCTTGTTTCGTCAATGTTGAAGAGTCTGTGAAGATTCACGCGTTGACTGGGTTGCAGAGTTCATCCAGTTATGTTCACCTACAGCCATGTATTTTTTTTTGTGTGTCCACGCCTACGATCCAGAATCCCTAACAGACGCACTGAAGCATCATCACAGCACAATACTCCCACCACCGTTTCAGCATTCATTAGGTTATGCACCTTCTTTCTCCAATCGTAAATGATGTCTTTATGGCTACATGAACACTGTTTCATCTCATCTGGCCAAAGAAAAAAAGAAAAAATTCTTTCTTGCCCAAGGCTGCTGTGCAAACTCCAAATTATCTTCTCCAGTATGGAGTAAGATCGCTGTCAAAAAGGTTTATGCAAAACTGTTAACATTCATGTTCGTATTTATCTGAAGTATGAGTCTAAAAGCTGTGAGTGCAAATTCTTGTGAATACAACTCTAATTTTTACGACCACTAACTCCTCCTTTCTCTGTGGACACGAGTTCAACTTTGTGGGTACCAGTAAAAAATTGTTACGATGACGTCACAGGGCGGAGTAATCGATCCGCCATCTCATCAAACACAGCCCGCTCCGGGTGTAGTAACCACTTGTTTATATAGAGATGTATATTGATCTTACCTGTGATGCTTCACCTGAGACTGTTGCTCCAACCGGTACACTGTCTACCGCCATCTTTAAATTTGGAGCGGGCTGTGTTTGTTTTCATCGCGGATCGATTACTCCGCCCTGTGACGTCATCGTAACAATTTTAATTACTCACAAAGTTAAATTCATGTCCACAAAGAAAGGAAGATTTTATAGTCGTAAAAATTAGAGTTGTATTCATGACTTTGCACTCACAGCTTTTAGATTCATACTCTCAGACTGAGAAATATTTCAGCAGAGTTTTGGGTACAAGAACTTTATTCACATATAAATACTAATGTTAGAGTTTTGCATACATCTTTTTGACAGCGATCTTACTCTATACTCCAATCCCTAATTTCTAACTCATTCATTGGTTTCTGTTCAGGGGGATTGAAGCTCTTATTCCCGATGAAATTCTTGAACCTGCTTTATGAACTTCTGAGACATTTTTAAATAAGTCTAGATTTTAATTACATGAAAGGTCAAATATTTCCTGCTGTTTTTATTCTGTGTGTAAAACAGAAGAAAATTCCATTTTAACTTGATGTTGAAGGCTTGGAGGAATGAAGTAAACAACAAACATGGTGTGTTTTAAAAAAGAAACGTCCAGTTGATCTAAAATACAACAACTCTATTCTGCGCTGATATAAATCTTTCCCAATATTAGAGGTTCAACAGAAAAGTTGAAGATTGAAATGGACCCTACCAGGGATTCTTCAAACCCTTACGTTGGTCTGGCCTTCAAACTGGAGGTATGTGGTTTTTATTAAATTGATTATTACTGTCTTACTTAAAAGGGTGAGGTCCGTCATGCTTTGCTGTCTCCTGCGCTCCTTCTTGTTTATAGGCGGGGAGGTTCGGTCAGCTGACCTACGTCCGGGTCTACCAGGGCTGTCTGACGAAAGGAGATTACATCTATAACACGCGCACGGGCAAACGAGTCAGAGTCCAGAGGCTTGTGTGCCTCCACGCCGACCAGATGGAGGTGAGGGCCAAGTTTGGTGTGTCACAGATATCAGTTTATTCCCATCTGCAGCGTGGAGATTAAAACTGGAGAAGTGCATGACTGGTCAAAGGAGTGAAGTTCCTCTTTTGGCTTCAGCCAGCTGTGTATTTATAAGTGATAAACGTAAGCCTGTCTTCCTCTGTATGGTCCTGCTTTTGAAGGACGTCGATGAGGTTTACGCAGGAGATATCTGCGCCCTGTTTGGGATTGACTGTGCCAGCGGAGACACTTTTACATCCAAGACGAGCGCCAACCTCTCCCTGGTGAGACACTTGAACTTCCCAGGGGGAAATCACACAGCGAGTGGCTGACAATTTGACACGACTTGGCTGATTTTTTGTCTTTTTACTGACACAGGAGTCCATCCACATCCCAGAGCCCGTCATCTCCATGGCTATGAGGCCAGCAAATAAGGTAAAATAGGCATAGAATTACTATATGAAATCAATGCTTTAAGTTTTTCTTTTAAATTGTCTTTTCTTTTTATCAGAATGACCTGGACAAATTCTCCAAAGGCATCAATCGTTTCACCAGGGAGGACCCCACGTTCAGAGTGCATTTTGACACAGAGAGCAAAGAAACCATCATCTCAGGCATGGGAGAGCTGCATCTTGAAATCTACTCCCAGGTACGTAATGATCTAATCTCTGATAGTTTTTATGATTAATGTTTTCAGCTGTTTTTTTTTTCTCCTTTTACTCTGCAATGGTTGCTCCTATGCCATAATTCAAACATCAAAACACAGAAGATGTGGAGAAACTAATTTGACCATTTCTACCCCTAATTGTTTTATTAATATTTGTATTTCTAGGTGTATTTAAATCTAAAACACTCCACTTAAAGCACCCTTAACTGTTTTATTAGGAAATTGGTTAGCAATTGATGGGTTAACATGTGTACAAAAAACATTTTAAATAGATTGATATTCAATCTGCAGCAGCATATTCCCATTGGAAAAATTAACATAGGTGTCCCTAAAGCGCACTGTTGGGGAAAGTTAAAAAACTTTCCAGTCATGAAGCCTCCAGAACAACCAGTAGACACAATCTGCATGCCAACCAGTTGACTAGGTGGCCTGTTAAGAAATAGTCACAAACACGAACAGGTGGAGTTTTATCAACTCTACAGGCAGGTTTGGCATAAAGCAAAAGAAAACTGATAAGCATGGAGGAGTGTCTGTGATCCTGTGGGCTGGTTGCTCTTCCAAAGGCCCTGGGAGCTCTGTTTTGATTTCACATTCAAATCTTTAGCCCAGATAATAACGATCCAAATCAACACAGAAATCATTCAAACGGAAAAAAGCTCTCTTTTATTATCGTGGTAGTAGTTGTTGTTTTTTTTCTCCAAAAGAAATGTATTGAAAGTGAAAGTTTTGTTTTATACATAAAAACACATTTAAGGTTTTTACTAATCTTTAACAAAACAACTAAAACGTGGGTTCATCTTTTGTACACATTTTCCTTTCATTGAGTAGTTATTTTAGATTGTTTTTTTTGGTAATCCTGCAGGTTTCTTTAAATCTGAGTTGCTTTTAATCCTAACCTTCTGTGCCTTTTTTCCCCAAACACTTTTCCTCTAGAGGATGGAGAGAGAATACAACTGTCCCTGCATGATGGGGAAACCTAAAGTGGCCTTCAGAGAGACGATCACTGGTCCTGTACAGTAAGTCTGGTTAATCTGAGCAGTTCAAGGCACAGTAGAAACTTTATTGAGTATAAACTTCATATTTTGTGTTTTACATATGGTTAATGCTACACGAACATCATCACACACACGGCTGCAAAGAAATACCCGATTACTTCAGCTGCAGATGAGTTAGTTGGCTTTTGCGTCTCTTTCCCCTTCGTGAATGTGAGGCAGCTGCTCTGTGTGCAGCACCTGAACTCCCTCTTCTAGAGACCAGGTGAACAGTAGCTTCCATTGAGGAATTTCCTGCACAAAAACCCAGACAAAAAACACAAAACCTTTACATCAACCTAAAATCTTTATAAAACACATACTTAACAACATCGCACTATGTTGAGAGATCAGAAGTTCCTTTTAAATTAGATTATCTCTCTCTTTTCATATTTGCTTTATAACTGCAGCCAAATACCTTTTTGGGTGCTTGCATGATTCAGTGAATATTGTTTAGGGTGAACATAAAACTAGATTTCCGCTTTATAAGGCTTTCAGATTTTAAAGCATGTTTTTTACCTGGGACACCATGTCATGCAGAAGGACGTGGCAGTCGAACTTCAGCTGGTTATTTTCTGTTGCCTGTAGCAGAAGAAACAGACATGTTTAGTTCAACTGTTGTAGATTCAGTCTTGTGTTGGTCTCTGCAATTATTTGACCAAAAAAAGGACAATGAAAGGTGACACGCCAGAAACGTAGCCCAGAAAAAATCTCGTAGAGATGAAGCACATTTGGTATCACACTGACCCTTTCTGCAGTGGAGTTTTCTTAGACGTCCCAGTTTACGCTCTTCTATATCTCGTAGTTTTTTGTTTACTGCCACTTTTGGCTGCTTATGGAGTCAAAAACGCATTTTTTCCACTGACTTATAGTTAAAAGCAGATATGAGGTTTGTTTACATACGCTTTACAAATTTGGGAAAGCTCACATGATAATTTAGCAGTTTTGTAAACTTATGATTGGTTCATTCATAATTTACTGAGTTAAATGGAAGCAAATCTGTAGATGCGTTCTGAGGCACCAAATCCAAATCGTGCTGCCTTTGGGACTAATTAGAAAAATCTAATCAGTCAAGATATTTGGAGAAAAAATATTGACTTCAACAAGTTTTGAAAAAAAAATCTATGGATCTGCCAAAAATAACACTTTTTATCTACATGTCTTTATTCAAATAGAGAAATTTTGAACTGCTATTGAAAATGACGTGAAGTTGCTTGAGCATTCTGATTCTAATGTTCAATATTTATATTTAATAATGTGAAAAAAATTGCTTCAGTAAAAGAAACCATGCAAAATAATTTCCAAATAAGTTGCCTGGTGGATTTGCTCAAAACCAGCAAGTGGAAAAAATCCATGTATATATATTTTTTTTTTTTTTGCGCTGTTATTGCTTCATGTAGTTTGTTCTAGTAAATTACACTTATAGGAGTCTTTGTGCTCCAGGTAGGTTTACTTAATTCCTAAAATAGTTGACTAAATTTAAATATTCTAATCATCCCAAATAAACCAATTGATAGTTTCAGGCCCAATTTCCAAATCCCTCAATGTTACATGTTCATCTGTTAAAATTACAAACAACAGGAAAATATTCTGCACAGATACTTTTTAGGACAGGTTCATTCCAGAGTGCCCCAGAGATGAACATGTTTTGATGTCAAATATCAGAATCAGCCAAGTATGGGCACGCTCTTTAGAAATGTAACTTTGGGTACGCTTTGCTCTCAATGAAGACATTTTTAAAAAAAGTGAATAAAGAAGAAACTTGATCAAATGTGTATATACATTATAAAACCTAAATTATCATCATGTTAATCTTGGCTGTGAAAATATGGGAGAATTATATGCAAATTATATGTGGCAAAAAAATAGACTTTATGAAGATGGCAACTTACACTAGTAAGAAAATGTAATCATCCACAATGAAACAAGTCCTGTATGGAAAGGCAGGTCATTGAGGAAGAAGCCATTACTCAAAATGAACATGAACAATTTGATTAAAAAAACTTGGAAGCTCACAAGCCTGAAAAATATTAAGAAATAGCATTATGTTGAGAAATGGAAGCACCACCTAAAGACATCAGACTAAAGGATGGGCTTAATTTTAGTCTTGCAAATTGATAATTATCCTAAGCAGATTGGCAGATTAGTTACCCAGTGGCTAAAAACACAAACCAGTCATCACCAAGCCCTGATGTCAGTCTTTTAGAAATCTTATGGGCAGAGCCGAAATCGTGTGTTAGAGAAGAACGGCATGAATAATTAAGAATCATCCACTGCAGTTTTATTCCTAACAAACGTTTCAAATTTCATCTTGAGACCCTCTCAGTTTCTGGGGATGATATTGCATTAAAGACACTGGCACACAAAATGTGAAGAAAACAAACAGTGCAGGAGAAATTATGGGTTCAGCCTAGATGAGTTCAGGAGGAGAAGCTGAAACAATGAAAAGCCAGAAAATATAAATATAGAAATAAAAGATGAGGCGTCCTACCAGCTGTGTGATGTTGGCCACCTGAGCCACGTTGTACAGAGTGTTTTCTGTGGATTCGTTCAGCATGATGAAGCTGGACGCCACAATCCCAAGGTGCCAGAAAGGAGTCATCTCCGGGTCGACGTGACCGTAGCTGTCTGGAACACATTATCAAAACAAAAAATTATCACAAAAAAAAAATCGCATTGATTAAACAAAACCCTCAACTGAAAATTTCAGACTTCCTGCGGTAATTATAAGCAGTAATCTGCAGTATTTCTGCTACTGAACTTACCAGGTAAGCGCTTTTCCGTGCGCAGAGTTTTATTGTTCTTGTACTGCTGATATAAGGCCTCTTCTTCTGATTTTGCATCAATCTTTAAAAGCTCACTGCATGAAGCGACCGGGACTTGAGGCGGCAGCCGCTTTTCTCCCCTCGGGAAGAAAACCTCAGCTGAGCACCTCTCTTCCGTCTGAAAAGGAAAGAGGCCATTAGGAAATAAGTTGGAGTCGAGTGGAAAAACGTTTCACCCTTGTTACCAGTGAGTCAAAGGTTATGCAACCTGTTCATAATAATCCTCCTGTTACTGGCAGTCACTTCTCATCAGGCCCGGTTAGACCTGCTAACCAGATTTACCAACTATATAAACCTAAAGGTTTCCCAAGACTTGCTTAATATTGCATTTTATACAGACTTAGGAAACCGAAAACTGCTGGATTTAAAAAGAGGAAGTTGGATTGAAGCATTAGAAACGGATAGATAAAAGGTTGCATTATCCTATAATTTATTGTCATCGTGATAAATGTCTAGGCATGATATGAATTGTAATTTATCATCACAATGATACATTAGGATTATTCATGTTTTAAAACAGAATTATTTTTTTCCCCTAGAGTTTGTTACGTTAAAGCCATTATAAAAATATGATAAAATTTAGTGATAGAAAAAAATGTCTTTATCTAACTGGTGTCATAAAGTAACCTGGTTTAAATTTGTATGTTTTTCAAGAGCAGAATTTGTGTTATTACTTTAATGTTATCAGGATGTTACCAAAAATAAAGCGATACATTTTTTTATCTGCATCGTCCGTCGCCAATTCCAATATATATTGTACATCCCCATTATTCCGCATCTGCAGGTCTACAAAAACCCATTGGAGCAAACATTAGCTTAACTATCAAAGTAAATGTCTCTCCTACATTGCTGATGATCTCATGCACCGATATGTCCAGCCAGTACTTCCTGCCACTTTCTGCCACATCCTGCTGGGAACATTCAAATAGATGGTTGGATCAAACATACACACAATAAATTGGTAGCCAATGAACGGTAAAGTTAAGCTGACCTGTGCGTTGCAGCTGTGTACCCGCTTTAATCCGAACAGCTTGTAAGGGGAGCCGTGGCGCGTGTTGAGGTAGTGTTGGACCACCTTGGCAGCCCGCTGAGCTGGGTAGTGATCAGGGTTCAGCTCGCCTGACGCCATTGCATCCTCCTCAGCCTCCTCCAATGCTTCTCCTTCTTTCTGTGCACACAGAGAAACTCCTTATGGACTTTGACCCTTGGGTGTTGGCCGGTTTGGGCTGCTGTCTTTAGTTTAGACCCATTTAGTCAGGACAGAAGGAAGCAGACCAAATATCTGAAGGACCGAAACGGTGATCTTAGAAGGTTTCTTGCCTTTGCTGCAGTGTTGAACGTTTGACTGGTTCAAGGTTTTCTCAGTTCAGTCCTCCAGCTCAGGTGCTCCTCCCGCAAATGAACACATTACTTCCTACTTTGGCAGCAGTGCTGCTATAGGTCTACCCCTTTTTAAAGAGACAGTACACTATTCTGTGGACAAGAGTTTCCAAGAACTCGCAGTTAAAGTAGTTTACATTTCAGCCCACATTGTCTCATATCTGTTTTACTTGTTTTTATTCATATGCTCAGAGAAAATTGAATTAGGATGTATGATGATTTATCCCCTTCACAACATTAGTTACAAAATCTGAATTTGCATCATAACAATAAAGCCCAACGTATGACCCTGGCACACCCTTTGTGCATTTTTCTTCTGCTAATTTGACCTTTTTAACTTAGTGATGACTCTGTTAGTAAAACTAAGATTTTACTTTAAACATAGTTCTGCCAGGCCAAAATACAACCTATAACTTTTCAAACATACTAGAACTTACTTTTGGCCTACTTGGCAATTAATATTCTCATCTAACTTCTCCATAGTTTACAGCTCGAAGGCAAATATTTGAAAAGAAAAGGAAAATCTCCCCTATAAAAGCCTGTTTTTTTGGTGCATAATGTTTGTCATACACAGAACCAGCACTTTAAAATTTTAGCCATTAACATACAGGGACTGTTTTCCAGCGTACTGAGGCTATTACATCAGTCTGGGTTTCATACTCTGACACCACCTGCAGAACCACACCTTTTTTTTTTTTTTAGATAATAGGATAACATAATATTGGTAAAGTGTCAAAGTTTGTTGAGGCAAGACCTAAAACAAACAGGAAACCGATATAGTAAAAAGCTTTTTAAAATCCTTTTAAAGTCTAAAATGGACTCATTACTTCTTTCTGTTTTTAAGTAGATTTATTTAATATCTTTTTTTTTTTAAGTTATTTTTTCATAAACACCATAAGAAGTTAAAAGTGACTCCATCATGCCTTGAATTTGGCTCATGCGGATTTGATTTAAGGCTGGCTTTGTTCTTTTTTTCATGGTATTTTCTGTATAGTAAAACTATTGATCTATGGATTGTTGGACAGATCCATATGCAAAGGTTTATGTGTGTATTTATATTACATTAATGGGGTGTACCAACACTTTTTTCCACACATAAAGCCCTGATGCCAGAGGACAATTTTACTTCTTAGCCTTTATTTAACCAGGTTAAAGATTTTAAACCTTTTTTGCAAGGAAGAATAGTCCAGGAAGGCAGCAGCATTTTAGGAAGCATTAAAACTCTCACATAAAACATTTAAACACAAAAAACGTACATGCCAATGGTTTGACAAGAAATTTAAACTTTCGTAGTGTCCCAAGGGCCTGTAGGTGACGTTCTGACTAGTTTGTTCCAAGTATTTGTTGCCGTGAACCAAAATACTTTGGAGACAAGATATTGTAGAACATCCTTAGATTTGTGGTTATAAGGTAAATGCTTTTTTGTTAAATGACCTGACAAATTTGATGGAATAGTACCCAGAATGGTTTTATAAGTGAAAACGTACAAGCAAGGCTGTAACTGTAAACATTTGCAGTTCAGTAGATATGCACAATGACAAGTTTTACTACGGTGTAAATAAAGACACTTTGAACAAGTATTTCTGTTCAATAAAGCTTATGTGTAAAATAACCAGTTCATGTGAAACAGAAATTTTACTACCATAAGACAATTATTAAATAAAATGAAAGCATATCTATCTATCTATCTATCTATCTATCTATCTATCTATCTATCTATCTATCTATCGATCGGTGGGGTCAGGTTAATTTAAAGGTTCAGTTTTTGCAGATAAAAAGTTACATTATCTGAATTATCCGCATGTTTGTTGCGTCCTCTAGCTAACTGATCTATCTGTCTATATATATATATATCTCAGTGTCGAAGATTAATTTTATAAAGATTCTTTTATTTTGCATTCACCTAAATAAATCAAAGTAGTTTTCAAGGCTTTCAAAAGTGTGTAATTTAATCTTTGTTTAGATGTAGCTTTTCTATAAAAAGGTAAACAAAGTGCATCATGAAGACCAAGGAACACAACAGAGACATCCCGGATGAGGTTGGGGAGAAATTTAAGCCTTATGTTAAATTTAATAGGTTAAACAATTTTGCTACTTTCATCTCTAGAGCTTCAACATAAATCCAAAGCTCAGGTTACTGACTTTTAAAGAAAGTTATTCCAAGCCTTGTTTGAGGTTGGTCAGTTAGCTCGAGGACGCAACAAACATGCGGATAATTCAGATAATGTAACTTTTCATCTGCAAAAACTGAACCTTTAAATTAACCTGACCCCACCGTCCCCTCAATAAAACATGGTAGTGGCAGCAATACACTGTTGCGATGCCTTTAATCAGCAATTGCTAGTGATAGTACGTTTTAAACTCATGTTTTACTGACACAGCTCTACAGGGTTAGCTCTGGTTTCAGTCCATCATCCTGCTTCAAACATGTCTTTGTGTTCAGGTTTGACTTCACCCATAAGAAGCAGAGCGGCGGCTCTGGACAGTACGGTAAAGTCATCGGGGTCCTGGAGCCCCTGGAGCCGGAACATTACACGAAGCTGGAGTTTGAAGATCAGACTGTTGGAACGAACGTCCCCAAGCAGTTTGTCCCAGCTGTAGAAAAGGTATGTGCTATTATTGATTACAGGTGACTTCTACGCCTCCAGATAGTCATATAATTGTTATTTTCACAGGGTTTCAGGGAGGCCTGTGAGAAGGGACCCCTCAGTGGGCACAAGATCTCAGGAGTCCGATTCCTCCTGGAAGACGGAGCTAATCACATGGTTGACTCCAATGAAATCTCCTTCATTCGTGCAGGAGAAGGCGCCGTGAAACAAGGTCTGCATGTTCCTCTCGTCTCTGCAGCTCACAACGCAAAATCCTCATTCTGATTATATTAAAAAGTTTTCTTATTGTGTTGATTGCTCCCTCCACAGCAATGGAAAAGGCCAATGCCATAATCGTGGAGCCAATCATGTCCGTGGAGATCGTTGCTCCTCAGGAGTTTCAAGGAACCGTCATTTCTGGGGTAAACCGGCGGCACGGCGTCATCACTGGCCAGGACGGGGCAGAGGGATACTTCACTTTGTATGCTGATGTAAGTCTGGTTTCCCTGCTTGAAACTGCAGCATGCATCTACAGTCTTTATAAGCTCTATTCATATTGCTTTGTTCAGTTTTAAATGAGCCTTGATTCCTCCCGACAGATTCCTCTGAACGACATGTTCGGCTACTCTACAGAGCTGCGCTCCTGCACTGAGGTACGTTTAAAATGCAGAATCTAGATTCTTGTAGGCAAATATTTTTAAATAATTTTAGTTTTTTTTGTGTCTAAGGTTGAGAAATATTTTAGACCAAAAGGACCAGCAACCCATCTAGGGATTTATAAGCGTTCCATGGCATCAACATTATCCTTACAATTCAGCAATCATTGTGACAAAGGTGTAATAATAAGAAAAACACAATGATCTGGAAGTATTTGAGTTGACTTAATATTTTTTTGCTCCTCGTTTGAAATTGTAGCAGAAGTAGTGAATGGAAGAAGCTAAGAGTCACATTTTGCGGCATGGGTTCAGTTGTTTTACGGCTGAGAGTTTTACCTCATGTTGTAAGTCTACAGTCGATTTTTTTTTAACCGAAAACATTGGTCAAAGCTAATTTCTGTAACAGTGGGTAAAAACAGAGAAATACAGTCAGTGTTCATTTGGCTCAGACACCTAAAAAAAATTTGTGAGTAAATACAAACGAGTAACGCTAGGAGAGAGCTTCGAGGATTCTTTTGTTTTTTGTCTGAACATACAAACACATGTTACCTAATAAGCATTATGCTCAAAAACAAGCCTACTGTTGCATCTGTGGTCTGCTTGTTGACGTAGTCATAAGTATCTGTCATTGGTGTTGCATAAACTTATTCACTGGGTCATTCTTTCTCTTTGAGACATTATTTAAGTTTTTTGTTTATAATTGTAGTCAAAACTAGTTTTTAAAAAGTAACATGTTATTTAGTGGTAATAAAAAATGTTGCCCTCTTTGCTTATTTAGTTTCAGAAAGTCCACTCATTTATTCTCCATAGCAGATCTTTAGGGCAAATTAAAAGTAATTTATAGATAGATAGATAGATAGATAGATATACATTTGAATAGACGTCAATTTGTGAAAGTGAATATTGTGTTTAAGTTGGTATTGATCCAAATGTTTTTTGGTTCTAAATTTGAATTAATCATTACTTTTTTATTTTAAGATTGTTTTTTTGTGTGGATGCGTTGTTCTTTATACCACGGACTCACGTTTGCCATTTCTAACGTCTTTGAAGTCTGCGCTTTTTCAAATTCTGAATAAATAAGATGCAAAACACAAAAGGTTTTATATAATTCAGACAGAAGACAATGTTCATATTTTTACTAAGAAAAATTACATACACTAAAGAATAGGGTCTTGTCTTGCCGTTTTTTGTAGGGAAAAGGTGAGTACACCATGGAGTACAGCAGATATCAGCCCTGCCTACCAGCAACACAGGAAGAACTGGTCAACAAATACTTGGAAGCAACAGGACAGCTGCCTGCAAAGAAGAACAAGTGGAAGAGCTGAAATGCTCCCTTACTTGTTTGTTGTTGGACTCTACAATCACCCTGGACAATGTTTAAGTTAATGGAGCAAAAAAAAAAAACGTTAATATACTTTCTTTTATTTTATCCCAATTTGTCTTGTAATCTTTTAGGAAATCTTCTGTTTTTAGCACCGTGTGATCTCAACAGCCTCCATCCAGTTCTCCAACCTTGTTTGTTACGGAAAGCTGTGTGTTTTCACTCTAACATAGATTGTTTTTTGTACTATGTACAGACGGATTGCGGTCCAACAATAACTGAAACACAATAGATATACTTCTCCTCTGGTGTGTGTCTCATGCAGGAGTTTTAGTTTGATCTTCCTCACCTGTCCTGCGTTCGCCTCGGCCGCCGCAGGGTCAGCCGACGCGTCCGTGGAAACGGTTTCAGGTCCGATTGTTGTCACATCCAGGCTCCATGTCACCCCCAACAAGGCAACCAGAACAATCACCCTCCTCAGTTCCATTCCTATCTGCCGTGGAGCTAAGAGCTGTGTGAACAGGGACAAAATGACTGGTGTGGAGGAGTGCAGGAAGTGGAATGACCCTCCTGTTGTGCAATAAGAAGAAGAGGAGGGGAAGCAGAGACGAGATTTTCCAGATCCTGCCGCCTTCCAAGCACAATCTGTTTTCTTTTTCCCTTAAGCTAAACAAACTGCTCCACTTTAGCTGGTTGTGTTTCTCATTTTTTTCTCCAATGATACTCCTAGTTCCTTAGCCTCCAAGCCTCTGAAGAAGAAAGCAGCTGCTTGGTGGGAATAATGACAGTTGATGGGTTGCAGCTTTGCTTCCTCCTGACTGTTTGCTTAAAGAAAAACTAAAATCTTTCAGGTAAACTTAAAAATGGTACTTAAGAGTAAAAGACAGATGGACAGACCAGTTTTTCAAAAAACTAACACCATAAACTAGCTGAAAACTGGCCAGACCTGGAGGTTCAGTTTGCTGTGATCTTGAGTAAAAGTTTTGAAAGGTTCTCAACATTTTCTGAACTCTTTAACTATTCCTGACCGTTCTTTGTTGTTAAACAACTCTTACACAGACTAAACATAAACCTCACCTGGAAGCTGAGGCGTGTGTATAACCTCAAACTAAGTGTATGTGAAACACCCTTCTGTAAATAAAAACTTGGGATTGCTTGACCAATCCTATCAGAGCAGCTGAAAAATTGTTTAGAATAGACTGTTCTTGCTAATTGGCTGTAACTATCAAAGGTAATGATATAATTGCAAAAGCTACAATGACACTTGTATGGACTGAACGAAGAAAATGTGAGCGGATCTCAGAGTAAAAATCACAAGTGAAGTTATTTCAGTTTACAATTTAAAATGTGAAACAAATTTAGATTCACACAGACTGATGTGGTCCAAGTGTTTATTTTGATGATGTTAATGAAGATCCTAATACTGTTTGTCAAAAAAGTATTTTAAATACATAAATGTGATCAATATTTTACAGCAAACATGATTGTCAGGGTGATTATGTCTTGAAAGACATCCGACAGATGATCATTAATAAGCTTGCAGTGGGCTGTATTCAATACAGTAGAGGAAAGTTTAGTGGAAGGACAAAAATGCAGAACTAACACCAATACCTTCGGTCTAGAAACAGTGCAGCCGATTCCAGCCTTGAGTTAGGCCACTATCTGAGACAATATCAGCGGTTGCTCTCCCAGTTTAATCCTAATCCTAGACTTTTTCAGCCATATAAACAATTAACATGTTTGGGCTTTGGCAGTTGTTGCTTTCTTCACAAAAATACAAAACTTGCTGGAATTCAATTAAACCCCAAAAACTACACTATCCACCTTTTTTTCTTGATTCTAAAGAAACTTGTGATTAAACACATGAAGGAGAGTGAGATAAAATGACATTTCTCTTTTAAAACATTTAAGAAACCGAGCAGATCTTCATCAGCTTGCTCTTCCTCCTCTTTGCGTGAGGCATCTGATGGACGGCTGCAGTGCCTCGAGGCTCGTGCTCCCCACCCATCTCTCCAGCTTTCTGAGGTTCTGAGTCAGTTCCCAGCGCTGCGTCTCTCGGCAGATTGTTTATCAGCTCGTAGAGGCTGAAGATGCTGAAGGAGATTTCGTCATAGGCCGTTTTAGTGCCGCTCTCAAACAAGCAGGCAAAGGCCACGGCCGGCGTTTCTCCAGGCGAGGGAGACAGCTCCAGGTAGGCCAGGTCAGAGTAAGCACTGGGGCCCTCGTAGATCACCCAGGGGCCGCGCCAGCTGTCGGGATCTCGTGGAAACAGGCTGAGGAACACACCCAGATCTTTGCGCGCGGTGGTCAATGTCGGGTGGGAATACGCCACCCAGGTGGGGGTCAGGAAGTCCGGGGAGGGACTGCTGGGTGAGTTGTTATCAGGGGGCGCGTAGAACGATGTCCAGTGTCTGCAGAGGGATGTGTGGATGCTATGAGTTTTGCAGAGATGTAACGGGGCAGGAAACCCAACCACGCTCCCATGACAGCCGTTTCTTGGCTCCACCAGGCTCTGCACCAGCTGGCCCTCCTGAAACACGGCTCCATCATCAAGACTGAGGGCCTGCACCCTGTAACCCAGAGGGCTGCGGGCGTTGCAGTACAGTACGTTGGTCCCGTCTTCTTCGTCCACGGACACCATCTGACACTCGACGCTCTCCGGCGCTGGAATGGGCTCGCCGAAGCGCCAGCTTCTGCCGTGGGTGTCGCTGTGGAAGCAGAAGGCGCGCGGTGTGGTCAGGCAGAGCTGGCCGAAGCACTCCTTACAGTCGATGTGATAGGCGTAGGCAGGGACCAGCAGGCGGCCCGACTTCAGCTGGATGCCATGACCCGGCCCCAGAGCGAAGGTGGCCCAGTCTATCAGGAAAGACGAAATAAATGAAAAATAATTCACTTTTGTTTTTCAATGACGCTATCATGCTATGTTCAGTTTGAACCAGATTAATGTGGACGTGATCTGCAACAATCATAAACAGTCTGTGTGTGTTTTAGAACAAGAAGTCGTTGTCTGAACCAGTCACAGCGCCGCGCCTATAGCCTTTAATCTGTGTACAGTCAGCTAAACAAGCAGGTCACAGGCTGAGTGTCAAATAAAAGTCTGATAAAAAATAAAGAACATTTTAGATATAAACCGTAAAAAGCACGACAAAGATATGAAAAGAAAGCATAAATCAGCAAATAAAATTTGCACTGACACACGTGATGCTTCTACGAGGCGTTTTTCTGCTCAGTATTACATCACCTCTGTTTGTTCCTCTGAAACGTTATTTTCACATTTTGTCATACTAGACTAATTTTTGTTGTTGAAATGCAATTCAACAGCATAAAAAATACATATTTGTGAAGCGGAAGGAAAATATGTTCCTTCTTTTTTAATTAAAATGTCTCTGGCTATGAATGTCTTCTATAACCTCTAACGTGTTTTCCCCCAGCATGATGCTGCCACTGATGTTTCATCACAGGGATGATGCTTTCCTATCTCTAATCACCTGGTAGTACGCCCATTTTCTTTCTTACAAAGAAACCACACCAGAGGTCCATCCATCTATCAATACATCCATACATCTATCCTTAAATCCATTCATGCATTTAATCATCTCATTTTTACAACCTTTTATAACTATACCTAAATCAAAGAGTGCTTTGCAGCAAAATAACATACAAGACAAGATAAAATATGTCTATCATATCACCATGTCAAGAAGTCGCTGTACTCATATGCATTAGAGCAACAGAAAGCTCAATACATCTATTTGTTTTTGTTTTTTTTATGTGG
Organism: Orestias chungarensis; assembly: GCA_032876305.1. Lineage (NCBI taxonomy): Eukaryota > Metazoa > Chordata > Actinopteri > Cyprinodontiformes > Cyprinodontidae > Orestias > Orestias chungarensis. The sequence continues at coordinate 269,731 of JAVLVB010000423.1, read as the reverse complement.
TGCCGATACTAGGACCGACCCACCATAACCCCAAAGGAGGAATAATTTATTTCATTACTGGGGAAGAAGATAAACAGGGAAATTTTGGCAAAGTTATAGTTAAATTTACAGATGGAGCCAGATCAGCACTTATAAAGAATATTAAGAATGATCTTTGTTGACGTGGCTAAAATTTATTTTAAAAAACCCACTAACATTAATATTATTTTTACAGAAGTGTTTACTATTAGTTAAATTTCTCATATAATAATATATGAACACATGGGTGAATTATTTTAATTAAAAATAAACTGATTAGACTGATAGAAGCCAAACTCAAATTTAAATATTGCTGAAATCTTAATTTGTATTTAAAGTTTCATGTGGCCAAGAATTGGTTAACCATGATTTTTTTATGAATTAAGTTTAGTTTTATCAAACAAACATCATGGTCGCTATTTTACTGTATATAGGTTGGAAGGTAAATAAAATAACCTTAACACACAATGCACCAGGTTTGTTCTAGAAAAATGCTCATGTTTGTTTTAAGCTTTTTAATTTGCTTTATTATATATATATATATCTATATATATATATACCTTTTTTTCTTGGATGAATGGTTGGTGTGTTTATTTTATTTTATTGTTTTATTTTTATATTTATATTATCTAAGTACATCTTTATTGATTTATTAAGGAGGACAAATCCACATCATCCCAAAAAAAGGTGTAGGTGAAAACCCCGGTTTAATGCCACCCTAGGAATCTGCCCAAAACTACTGCTAATGAGGTTAAAGTGTGTTTTAGCTGCTCTGTTACCCTTGATGGTGCCTCCTATCACTGCCTCGGTAAGGTCCAAGGCTTGGCTCCAGCTGTCCCCCCCGTCAGAGCTGGAGATACAGCAGAGTCTGGTCACATTGTCGCCGGTCACCAGCTGGTAGGACTCCGAGGTGTGACCCAGGACAGCGATGAAGAACAAGAAGAGCGTCCCAGTGAACTCGTCATACACAGGACACGGGTTCATGGACCTGTGACCGGGCAGTGAGGCGGTGCCCAGAACACGCATGTCCATCCACTGCAGCAGCATAAAGAAAAAATTAACATTATCTTAAAAATATTTATAATTTTTAATAGGTCACTGACCTCCACATAGTTTCTGTAGAAGGTCCCTTTCCTCATCACGAGCAGGTGAGCCTGAGAGTCCGACAGACTCAGTCTCTCCTCGCAGAACGCCAGGAACGATCTGAAGCGAGACAGGTATAACAAGGCCGGGACCCTGTAGGTCACTCCGTTGGGCTCCTTGTGGAAGAGAACCGACCTGGCTGGGAAGTAGGGCGATCTCATTCTCACTGTTAGCTGATCTGAAGTCTAGAGATCAAATTTAGTAAAGATTTAAGAAGAAAAAATTGGACTACGGACTTGTAGATCCATCAATAATCTCACAGTAGACGGACCATTTAATTGTCCTATATAAGCCATTCATACATTTAACCCTTTTCACATTTGTTCACATTATAACCATACTTTTTATTAGGATTTCAAACAATAAACTAATCTACAGATTTCTGAAGTGGGAGAAAAAGAGCAAACACTAAACACATAAACACTCAGCCCTCCATAGTTCACACATTTAATTCCCTTTTATTACAGATTTTTGGGTTATTTCTATACTGGCTTTCCAAGTTATTTTACCTTGAAAAGTAGCTTAAACAATGTAGAACATCTGTCTTGCAAGAAAATCTGAATTGCATTTACGGATGAGTTGACTGACAATATGTTTCAATCTAGGCTATTTTACTAAATATTCACATTTTCTATGTTCTGCCATATCTGTGCAAAAATAAGTAAATATATTGGCTGAAGTCGATAATGAACATCTTGTGAACAAAAAACACACAAATGGACATTAACAAGCCAAAAATGGATTAAGATCAAACATCATTAAATGTTTGGTAATAATAATAAGTATTGTGTGACCTTTAAAGTGATAATACCTTTAAGAAGCTCAGATATTATATGAACTAAAGTATGCAAAAGCTAGGTGAGATGCAAATACCTTGCATTGTACATCTGTGTGTTAAATATGAAATTATGCACAGATTATCGAAACTGTCCAGAGGGGAAACCACTTTCTGAGTCACCCTGCTAAAAGTTTAGTATTGTAAGTATTGTAAATTAGGCTTGTCTTACTTTGGCCCTTCGATCGTTTTTACCATCAAGCATCCTGCATATTTTACAAAAACCAAGAGTTTATGAAAAAGAAAGTCAGACTCATGAAACTGGTTTGTATCTGATGTCACGTGCTGAAAAAATAATCATACATATTTAGCAGATAAACTCCACAAGAAGTGAATTCACACATTCGCCATCATATATCCCTGTGTCCCCTAAATAAATTCCTCTCGCTCCAGACATACTTACAATCTGAAAGCTGACCGAGAACAGCAGCAGCTCTGTGAGGGTGCAGAGACCGTCTGAGCCTCATGGCTGCATGTTTGTTGGGTTTGTGTTTAGTTAGTTTGTGTCTAAAAAAGCAATGTTTGCTCCTCTCTGTTCACCATTCAGAGAGGCAGCATTGCGTGCTGCTCACTGACCCAGAAATGAACACTCATCAGATCTACAGCTTTGGATGAATCAGCGAGAGAGAAGCCATTGTGGAGAAGAAGACCAGGTGTGTGTGTGCGTGTGTGTGTGTGTGTGTGTGTGTGTGTGTGTGTGTGTGTGTGTGTGTGTGTGTGTGTGTGTGTGTGTGTGTGGGGGGGGGGGTTAGGGTTAATGAGTTTGCCTCCCTTTCATCCTCTTTGCTTCAATTTTTAAATGGGTGAAATACACAAAAATGCTTTTGCTTACAGTATTAAATGAATCTTTTATAATTTGGCAGTTTTTGTTTCTTTTTAGCTGTACTCTGTACACTTTAAACTGCTTGCCAGGACCTTAGCATAGGACTGAATATTATGCCAGTAACCATCCTTATTATATATATATATATATATATATATATATATATATATATATATATATATATATATATATATATATATATATATATATATATATATATATATATATATAT
>JAVLVB010000423.1:210963-266580 GCA_032876305.1 Orestias chungarensis | reverse complement strand
ATATATATATATATATATATATATATATATATATATATATATATATATATATATATATATATATATATATATATATATATATATATATATATATATATATATATATATATATATATATATATATATATATATATATATATATATATATATATATATATATATATATATAAAAGTGTGTGTTTGTGCGTAAACAAAATTAAGAGGGTCTAGGGTCGTCGGTCTACGCTGTCGGTGATGTCACCACTATGCGACGCAGCCGCGTACATGGTAGCATGCTAAAGTTGTGATTTCTCCTTGCCAAGGTAGTAAAGTTCTCACTAACGGAAGCTGGTTTTTGTGTTTTCTGAGTTGTTTTTAACTGTAAATCCCACCTGCTTTGGTTTTTAACTCCTGTCATCAAGCTGTGACGGAAGCTAACAGGTTAGCTTCAAGGCTAACCACGACTTAGCTAGCAAAGCTAAAGAAGTTTGGTTTGACATTTTATTCTATGTGGTTGAGCTTGTCTAAAAAGTTTGTTCATTCCCTCAAACTGGTCCAGTCAACAACCTGTGCGAACATTTCTGTAACTGATCAACAAATAAAAACAACATAAAATCCCAATGGGAAATAACATAACTCATACCATCCAGATCATCTCCAAATCATCTGTGAGCACTACGAATCTCCAGTAGCAGTCAGTATTGCAACAAATCTTAGTCTCTGAGAGAAGACAACGTAATTGGACAGTCAATATAAATTAAGTAGTTTTGTCATGATATGAATATGGATTTGCAAAAACAATAACTTTGGATTATATCGGTCTAAATCGAAAATCTCTGATATTAGCACTCTAATGGCATTTTTATCAGAGCCGTGATAACTTCAACTGTGTTTGCAAACAAGTAGCAATGAGTATAAGTGATGTCGATCTTCTCTATTTGAGTAATTTAAGTTTTTCCTAACATTTAACAGTAAAAAAAAGTAATGAGTTTGATTCATGAGTTGTTTGATTCATGCTGATATCGTTTCAGGTCAGTATCTGTATCCGACAATACTGAAGACTGCAATATCTATCAGAAGTGAAAAAGTTGTATTGGATCACCGCTAGTTAAATCCCCTGACTCAAGTTTTATGTACACATTTAAATTAAATAGAGGAAATCAGAGCGGAGGATCTTTATTTCGCATTTTGCTCAGACACTGAGTTCTGTAATTATGAGTGTTTATAAATGTCATGTTAATATGTCATCATCTGGTTACACGATCTTTTCTCGATCTAAATGTTACATACAGTTACATAAAACTAAAAACCACAAACTAATGTTGATCTCAACGCACCTGTGTTGTGGACAGTATGAGCCTTCTGTGGTCTGAAGGCCATGCCTCCTCCATCCTCTGTGTCGGCGTCTCTCCAGGCCCGGATGGTCTGATTGCTTCTGGAGCCGAGGGTGGCGAGTTGACGGTGTGGACTCAGGATGGCGCTATTGTCGGCCGCCTCACTCTCCCTAGCCAGGAGGACATTACCAGTGCGACGTTCTCGCCCGCAGCTCCAGCCCACCTGTATGTGTCGCACGGAGACACGGTGAGTGTGTTCGACCCCAGAAGCCTGAAGGGCCCGGCGGAGGATTTTCAGGGCGCATTAGAGGAGGAAATCAATGCTTTAGCTCTCAACGAGACCGGCTCAGCTGTGGCGGTGGCCGATGACTCCGGGGCGGTGAGGATATTGGAGATTCCAGGTGGGAAAGTGTGCCGGAGTCTTTGCCGACACACCAACATCTGCTCGTCTGTGGCTTTCAGACCTCACAGACCCAATAATCTCGTCTCTGTTGGACTGGACATGCAGGTGAGGGAACAATATCGAAGCATGTGACTGTAACTGATTTATCAACTTAGGCATGTTGCAGCTCCCTGCTTTAATGTGTTTTGATGGGCACATATCTGAATAAAAGGAAAACAAAGCATGGTTTGTCAAGGTTTTTACATACAGTAATCTCAAAACTCAAACCCCTGGAGTAGACCTACAAAATATGTTGCAAGTATATTACTAGTGGGTTACATAATCCAAATGTTATGAACTTGCATTTTTCATGCTAATGTAATATTCATCCAGTTGGACTGAGCTTGACCTCGGCAGATGCTCACACTGGACACTAAAGATGTGGCTCAAAAGGGTTAAAGGTCACAAAGTGAAGGAAGCACATATGAGAAAGAGAGGAAAGAATAAAAAATGTGCTTAATGGAAACTAATACTATTTAATAATTATTTACCAATGTTCTCTCCAGTGAAAGATTTTTAAACTGCAGTCCTAATAAAAAAAAAAAACTAAAATACAGCAAGATGAGTGCAGATTATTTTTTTTACAAGATGGCAGGAGTGCAACCTTTGATTATATTTAATCATCTGTTGCAAAAAAAAAGTGCAGCCCTTGGTCTGAAGTTGTGTTTTTGATGCTAGCGTAAAATAAAAGGATGCAGCAAAAGCTCAGATTAGACACAAATGACATTATAAAACGCTCTAAAGATCAAATAGAGAAGAAACACGGATAGAAAGAGACGACGCACCTGATATTTCCATCATGAGACATTTTTAAGCAGCCTTACCCTCCAGTCATTTACCTTTTTGCTGTAATTACAACTGCAATTGTTTTGTGCTATCTCTGACTGATATGGCATACTGTTTACTATTACCGACGAAAGCTCAGTCACACTTAGTGAGGAGTATCTGCAAAGGTGTAAATTTCAAGCTTTGCTATAGATTCCTGATGTAGCTCCAGATTTTTGCGGTAAACCCGACGAATATCTGTTGATCTAAACCATTCCTGCAAGAATGTGAACCTACATCCGTTTTCATCATGTCAAGAAATTGAATGCATTAATGCACACCCTAAGGCCCCGACTATGTTGTGATGTTGTATTCAAGTTTATGCGTGGTGTTAGTTCTTCAACTCGTATTAATTTGGGTCCGTTTTAGTCACATCTGACCGGATAACCTTTTGCTGGATGTTTGCTGCATCTCTGGCTTAAACACTTATAAAGTTGTTACCTGACTACAGATGCTTTCACAGCACTGTTCTCATCACTGTATCGCTTTATTTTGCTGTTCAAGGTGATCCTGTGGGGTCTCCAGAAGACGCGCCCACTGTGGACCCTCAACCTGCAGGAGGTGGCGGAAGAAGAGGGCGACCATCAGCATCGTCCGGGTCAGCTCCTCAACCCTCCTCTGGTTCACTGTGTGTCCGTGTCGAGCTGCGGGAACGTTTTGGGCTGCGGCGCGGAGGATGGACGCGTCCATCTGATGCGGATCGGCGGTGGCTCTAAACTGGAACAGCAGGGAGCCGTGAAGGCTCACACTCAGGGGGCCTCGCAGGCGCATTTCGTTAGCTTTTTCTCCCACCCTTACTGGATGGTGACAGGAGGAAACGACGGCCAGGTGGCCCTCTGGGACCTCGGTAATCACAAGGTGGTGGCTCCAGAGGGACAAACACAAGCGATGGCGCCGCAGGGACGGAGAGGTAAGAGCAGCAGCAGGAGGAGAAGAGAGCAAGCTCAGTATAAATCAAAGGCGAAGGCAGAAACAGAGGATGGACAGGAAGAGGAAGCGGAGTCGTCGGCAGAGGAGAAGCCCGGACCCAAGCTGAGCATTGATCACGGGGACAAAGTGAACTGGCTGTGTCCCGCAGTGCTCAAAGGAGAACCCAGCGTGATAGTTGCAGATCAGAGCAGCAATCTGACCGTCTATCAGCTGCCTCAGCTTTAGCTTCAAGCTAAAATCACATTTTTTAAAATTTGGTTAATAAGAACAGACTTTATTTGTGTGACTGTAGCGACAAACATTTATATAATTTCTGCATGTGTGTGGGCTTTTAGAAGATTCCTTTGAATTAAATGCTTCAACATAAATGTCTAACACTGACTGTAAATCGACCACGTCTGACTTCAGAAACCAGCATTAAATGGAGTCTGCTTGACCGTTTTGCACACTGAAATAACATTTGGATCACAATCAGATGTCAGACTACAGGCTTTTCTTGACTGTTATCGTTTCATGTTAATGATTAAATTATAGATTTTTCTCTCCACATATATAAAAGCTTTAATAAATGTAGCTTTTGTTACCATAGAATAGTCTGAAGAGTATTTTGGGTCGCTTGATTTAATGAGAAACAGCCACAGCTTCACAAATCCTTCCCTTTGTAAGAAATCCTTTGTTTAAGACCAGACCAGCTCAGTTTCAGCCTTGTTTGACAGCAGGGCTTCTGCTGAAGTCCCAGTAGAGTAAAACAACCTGCAGGTTTATGGTAGCCATCTTGGTGCCACAAGCACAAATTAAATGTTACCATTACTAAAACTAAATAATTCAGTTGTTTGTTCATTGGTCCTTAATTTGGTGATGGAAAAATCAAGGTGTCTTGGATTGGATTGGATGCAGTTTTCTGATCTATATTCCTGGTATCTTTAGCTCTACAACATTTAGTTATCTGCGCCTCATCAAAAACAGTTTTCTGTTCCCTTTTAGACATGCATGGGTTGCTACATACAATACTTAGTTGTTTCAGAGCTATCATTTGCTTATATCATGTTGGTCACAAACCTTATAGCCATTCCTGCTAAAACGTATTGTCATTATTTGCTTAAATGAAGCCTCATATAGTGTCTTGTACTCTTTTACCTCAAATACTGTAAATGTAGATCTTAAAAGGCTGTCTAAATAGTCTCTGATTCTTTCCTGAGCATTTTCAGGTGGTAAACATAGAAAAACCCTTCCTGAGTGAACGGTCGTGATAAAAACATGACAAAACTATTTGACTTGCTTGCTCACAACTGTATTAGGAATTTTTATTTTTGTGATAATTTAACTTCTATTGACATAAATACTTTCTCTTAATCAATGAACTATCTATGCAGAACATAGTTCCTTTTTTTTTTTACTGTGTTAAGGAAATTAACCACTAATGAAAAGGGGATAAAAGTGAAAGAGAAACTGTAAAATAAAAATAACAAATCTAAGAAGTTCGTCTGTCAATAAAGGGGAAGTTTTTTTATTTATTTATTTTTACTGGCTCAAAGCAGCTTAGCTTGTCCACAGCAGGTAAATAATAATGTATTCCTTTAACAGTATTCACTTTTTAGAATAACATTAAGAACACAGTAATAATTATTTTTTAAGTGCCCCCCCTGCACACTTGGTGCCCTTGGCTGGCACTGTTTACGTTTGAGAAGGTAGTAAAAAATAAGCTTCTTCCTGCTCCTACGAGACGATCACTTGTTATGAAGTCGTTCATGTCGTTCAGACCTGGTTATGCTTGCTTTGCTACAGTCTAAAATCTTCTGACAGTTTTCTACATTGTCACCATCTTTTATCGTGCTGAGATAAAGTTGAGTTCTTGTTCAGTAAATTATTGTTCTGACTGTAAACATAGATGAGTTTAGACCAGCTGGTATTTTCTTTGTCTTGATGTTAAAGCAACACTAAAGAAGTTTCAGTTTTTGGTCGATTTTGGCGACCACAGCATAAAAGCGGTAGTTTTTTGCCTCTATGAAGACTGCATTTCCCATGATGACTAGCGCACACAGTTACAAAATCCTTATCTCCCAGTCGCCTTCAGCTGGATTGAAGTCCATTTCTGTTTCCAGTGGCTGTGTGAAGGATGAATAGTGATGAGGTAATTAATTTAATTGTGGTGAAACAATGTCATATTATGATGTTGAAAATAGGAAACAGGGGAAGTGACTTATGCCGTTAAGAAATCAGGACATTTGTAGTTGTTTTGTGTGGCAGGGTTCCTGCCACCCTCCTCAAAACTGCTTAGTGCCAGTTAAAGTGATACGGACCCCCTCGGGCCATGACAGAGGTGTCATTCAACAAGCTGTAAGTCGACATATAATCACAAAAGTAATGAAATATTTTAGGAAGGTTAAAAAGTTACTTAGTGTTGCTTTGAGAGATTATTACAAGTCTGGTTTATATGAATAGGAGCTCTCGTCTTAAAACGTAGTTAATAGTAATGGCCGTCTCTCTGAGGCACTGTTATGACAGAACAAAGAAACTTGGAAAAACTAACTTTAAATTTGTGTAAAACATAAAAAACGTTTTCGTTTTAAATTTTCACTCTTTGGATTCTTCAACCCTTTTAATCCAAGGAGCCGTTTTTGTCCTTGGTCTAGCTAAATCAAACTGGTTTAAAACTATGATTTTATATGAATCTTTAAAAAAAATAAAAGGATAACAAAGGTTTTGATAAATATCTAATACAGGACATTTTAGATTTTATTCCTTTTTTATGTTTTCTGTTCAAATGGCCAAATTCTATGGGATGTAAACATTTTGAACAGTTTCCAGCCTAATAATAAAAACAGAAATAAATAAATGTTACTGGTTCTTTTAGTGCCATTCTGTTGTTGACATTCAATGAAATATCACATGAAACAAATTTATTTCATTATATTTTATTTTCACATTTCACACTATTTAAATAGCATTCTCTTTATGTCTTTCTTATTTTGAAGACTATGGTAACAACAGCAGTCCTATTATTACTCTGAGGAAACAGAAGTCAACTAATGAATAGTTTTAGGCACAACTTTAAAGATTACAATGAACAAAACAGCTTCAGTTCTGTTTAACAATCAGGGATTTAAGGATGGATTTTATGACCTTTTAGTGTCAGATTGTAATGCTGAAATAAAATATTTTCTTTTCTGGCATTTATTTTATAAATCTGTTGAATATTTAAACCAGCTTTCTTAAGTGTACAAAAACATGCGTCTTTTTAACAACTTTGAATCAAACTTTTTTTTTTTACTTGGGCAAAACTACAGAAAATGAACAAATTTGTTTTAAATGCTTAAACATCAGCGTCATTTCTTCCGCAAAACATTTCAGGTTGAAAAATCAGTCAACAAAGAAAGGAATCGGACAGACACGTCCAAACAGAAAAGCAAATGCTCGCCCGTCCGTTTTCACAAGGCAGTTTAGAGCTCAAGGTTCAGGTAATTCGTTTTATGTCTTTAAGAGCCGCAGTCGTACAACAGCAAAGTCTGTTCTGAAAGATTTTTTTAAGGACGCTGAACAAATAACTTTGCACTAAACAGGCCAGATCAGAGGAACCAGATACATCCAGTCGACAGTCTGGATGACTTCCGTATTTGAAAACCGTCCCCTGTGGTGCGAAGATGTTCTATTGGAGTTAAGAGACTGAGGTTGCTTAGGCCCGGAGAAGCTGCCATCCCTCCTCTGATTATTTAAGGAGGAAGGCAGACGGTCCGGTCCCGGGTTTGTGCCTTTGAAAGGCAGAATGTCTCATCCGGGGAAGTCTTACAGTTTAGCCAGGCTCTTCTCCAGGCTCTCAACGTCGGCTTCCCCATCATCACCTTTAATGCTGCGCACGCTGCACTCCAGGAACTCCACCTTCATGGGGAGCTGGCTGAACTCGAAATCCTTGCCTTTTTTCCCAAGATACACGCTGCCGCCCACAGAGCCATCTTGCGCGCTCAGAGCCGCTGAGCGGGTCACCCTCAAGGTGTTCCTGTGTAAAAGAAAAATCATGAATATATTTATGAGTTTAATTCCTAATTAGTTAGCCTAGGAATGTGCTGTTGCAATGTTTTCTTCTCAGGAAGCAATTACAGATTTAAAGTTTTATACACAGTGTTGCACAAATGGACTTGGGCAAAATAACTTTTAATCTGCGGGGTTAACACGATAACTTGAAGCTTCAGCTCTAATGGGAAAGCTTTCCAAAAGCTATGCTAACACTAATGGGAACATTTCGGCCTTCTTTAAGGTACACATGCCTGAGGTTGGACACCAAACTATGATCAGACACTCGTTAGAGACATTATTTTAGCTACTAAAGCACAAGTTGGGTCAAGGAGGAGCCGTCAACCAAATAGAAGCACGATGTAAGGAGCAGGAAGTTTTCCAAAATGTCTTTTTAAACTAAATCGTTAATTTACTTTCAGCAGAACCAAAGATCCAAGCTGGGCTATCGATTCTGACTGGACTTATTGCATCTTTATGATGCTATCATGATGAGCGAATTTACTGAGCAGAGGCTGACCGGATGTCTCATTAATGTCTTTAGAAGCCGCCTGAATGTCTAGTTGCTGGATTTTCATCACCTGTATTCGTGGAAGTAACTGGAATGCAATGATTCAGATGTTTGAGGCAACAGTTAGCAATATTGACCGTTTGCATTGTTTGTAGTCATTTTACAGAAAAGCCAGAGCAGACAATTTCCAGAGGGGTGAATGCTGCAAGTCAATGACGCGATGCAATCTGCTTTAATGGATTTTATTGTAAAGTGCCTTGACACGACATCTGTTGTAAATGCTGCTATATAAATAAACTGATTCTTGAATACTCCACTGCCTCTCTTGCCGTTTCTACTTTACACCAGCTGGCTGAAAGAAAACTTCTATGCTTTACAAATTCGAATATTCAGCTCATTGGTAATATTTCTAGTGGAAAAACTACAATGACTTTATGTTAAGACACATTTTTGTGCAAGTACTGCAACACTTCGTACATGTTAAAGGCAACCAGGAGTCGATGGACCAAAGTTAAGAGTAAAGCTTGACACCGAATAACAGTAAGAAATACTTACAGTTCCTTTTCCAGCTGCTGCTGAATCAGTTTAGCAGATTTTGCCATTGTAATGTCTGCACAGAGGAGTAGTGGTACAGATAAAACAGTGCAGGCCACGACCTGGTATAAAGAGTGAGTGGTTGATTTCACTGGTGACAAGTGCAGGGTTACCTTGCTTGTTGCATGCCACCAGCAGAGTGGGAGCATTCCTGAATATCACAGTGTCTGTCAACAGCATGTAGAGAAACTCGGCCACATCTCTGACCTCCTTCTGGAAGACGGCGCTGTCCACCACAAACACGATGGCTCTGAAAAGATGCCGGCCGAGTTAAATCCGGTGATCACATCAGGGTTTTACGAAAGACTGCTCCAGTTATTACATATCAATGTAGATTTCATTAATAATAGAATGAAAATGCATTTAAATTGTTTCCCATTTTATATCTTCTTATCTAGTTAACTTTATTTGTCCTTCCCATTTATTTGGCAGGGATAAAATGCTCAAATAGTTAGTCAAGCAGCCCACAATAAGGAGTGGACGAAATTCACCTCTAAAACCAGAAAGCAAGCACAATCCTGAGAAAACAAAGTTTAACAACAACTTAAATTGCCAAGAAATAAAGTAGAGGACAGATAGGATAAGGCGGAATAGGCATCGCTAGTTCGACTTTAACACATTTACAGACGTTTGACTTTAATTTCCATTTCGTTTAAAGTAAAAACTGCAGGAGGGCTGCTCACAACTTTAATGGTGGCAAAAAAAGGTACAATACATTTTTTTTTCTGAATGTTTAAAAAATAACAATATCTTCAACCTGGTGAGTTAAATAAAATTAATCTATTTACATTTTAGAATTCTACCCGCATATGTGTTTGTATTTTTTCTGTTAGGATGAAATTTAGTGTATATAAAAACATTACAAAGGAAAATTACTACACATATTTTTAGGCATCAAAACACGTAAATGTTTGAAAAAGTTAACATAAACTATGAAATATCTGCCTTTTGTGCATTTTCCAGTGCTAGTCAAATTGCATTTTACCATCTCAAATTTCTAAACTTGTCTTTCTGCTTTCACAACATTTGAAAATAAAAACATGCGCTCAGCCCAGAGCTGATGTTGGACTTCAGGTCAGGAGAGTTCATAAAAGGATTTTTGGTTTTGGCAGTTTTTTTTTTAGTCAAATATGTCTATATCTTCCACTTAATACTGATTTAGTAAAATAGTTTCAATGCTGAGTTTAACATTCAAACCAAACCAAGTTTATAACATAAATTTTCTAAATAACAGTTATACATAGTTTATAAAGTGAGTGTGCATTTAAATATGTGGATTCTCTTCCAGAATCTAACTAAGTAAAAGTATGAATACGTTTTAGAAAGATTACGGTTTTTATGGGGTAATATATATTGGAAAACTGTAATTACATTTTTTTATCACAATATTCCCCTTAACCAAGAAGGTTTTGTCTTTTTAAATTGACAGCTTGGAATAAAATCTGAAAATGTAAAGGTTTCCTATTCTCAGTACAACCGCAACTAACGATTATTTTACTACTGAACCTTAAATCACCCAAACAAAGAAGCTTGAGTATTCTGCAACTATAATATTTAATAATACAAAAACATTACTTTCAGTAAAGTAAATGCACACAAAGATGCATACAAATGGATTGCCTGGTTGATCTACTTTAAACCAGCAAGAGGAAACGCGTCTAATTTACATTTCCTCTTTTTCAACCTTTTACATTTTTGCTTAAACTTTGCACCAGTTTGATGAAAACCTAGATAGTTCAAGACTAATCCGCTGAATTATGTTTTGAAATACTAGATGAATAATTGGATAACAACAATTGCTCAACAGATGTTCTCACAAAATTAGAAACAGATGAGGCAAAAACTTACCCGATTCAAATTAAAGGCTTTTTTTAATATAAAATGCAAAATGTATATATTTTAGTAGTTTTTTTTTCTTAATTATTGCTTTTGTTTTTCCTGCAAATGGCATTTAGAGTACGATTAATTGTTTTAGCAACCTCGTGCAAATAAAGGAGTATTTCGTGGTTTTTACAGACTTTTATCAAGCGTTTGTAGGAATCATGTTACCATTATTTTAACACACATGGAACTTTTCTATATTATTTTTAATGATTCCAACAACAGGAGGAGAAAATTCACACGGGAGGTTATCACCTGGCCGTAGACTTAAACTTCTCCAGGTACTGAGACCGCAGACTGTCATGTCCTGGCAGGTCTATCAGAGTCCAGCTGCTTCCCTGCAAGGAAGGGGGGAAATGTTATCCTGAACACGAAAAACCATTCGATGTTTTCCCATTGGCTGATGTTATTAACAATAACTACGAGTTTTTGGGGGGAATTTTATGTGACAGATCAGAACAAATTAGTAAATATCAATAGTGGGGTAATGTTTTACTTTCTGAAAGTTTTGATTGGAAAAAGTTATGAAATTTCTAGTGTGCATTTTAGCCCTTCTATCGTCATGATCCACCTATAATTTAAATCCTGTTGGTGAGTAAGAACCTCAGAGAAAAGCAGCTGTGAGGCTTTTGGTGACTGTGGAGGAGCTGCAGAAATCTGCAGCTCAGTTTGGAGAATCGATCAAAGCCAAAACTGCAAATTGCCCGCTACAAATCTAGCCTTAAAGTAAGACAGACGAAGCAAAGTCATAGAAGGACACACTGAAAAAAATCCAGAAAACTAGCACTTCAAACAACGCTGAGCACGCCTGTTCAGCCGTGAGACAGTGGTGGCAGCATCATACTGAGGGGATTCCTTTGATTAACTTTAATTGTTAATTAAAGCAAACATTTAAACATTGCTGTATGAGACACGTGGTGTAGTCAGTGTCCCCTCTTACTCACCCTGTCGTTTTTAGCTTTGTATGGAGCGCTGCTGTCTGTGATGGAGGTCTGTGTGAGCCTGAACTTCCCTGACAGCAGCTGCGAGGACATGAGGGTCAGAGCAGACATTTAAAAGTTAAACCAGCTAAACTGTGGCGGTAAACCTTGGTGACTCCACCAGACACCACGCTGCTCACTCACCCGGATAAACAGGAGGGTTTTCCCGGAGTCGCAGAGCCCCACAAGCAGCACGGCGCTCCTTACTGTTTTGCTGCTTAGAAAGTACCTCAAAAAAACTGAAATGAATCAGAAAGTGACGCCGTGAGTCTGGCGCACAAGCAGAGGGGCGCTGAGAGTGTTCATGCCGCTGAAACTGTTGATAACGGTTTGACAGTTTGCGGTTGCTACGCTACATGCTAACGCTAGCATGCAGAGCTACATGGTTAAGACAGCATCCAAAAGGTACAATGCTAAGCTAGTTAGCATATTAACGCTGAAGCTAACACTCCTACCGCAGGTGATGATGACCACCGCCAGAGCCACGACAACCCCGACCAGAACCACGGGGTCCTGCTGCTCCAACTGCAGGCGGAGGGACTCGATGTAAGCCTCGAACGGGTTCTCTCCCATCTCCGCGTCCTGCTTCTCCCCCATGCTGTCTTCTGTCAACTGCGAGTTTCGAGCTGATCTGGAAACGGGACACGTCTACCTTCTGGAAGCTGCAGGGAGCACGGCCGACCACTAGGGGGCGCCGCGCAGCCGCAGTGGAGTCTTCAGGATGAGATCTGCGCTAAAGTAAGATTAATATATACAAGTATATACAAGTGTAAAGGTAAAGAGGTATTTTCATTAATAGAATTAGTAACTTGAGTGATTGATCATAAACTTTGATTAAATATATTCTTTAAGACTACAAAAAACAACAACAACAAATATACATTATTATTAAAACAATAAGAAATTTAATTATACGTTTTTTCTCATTTTGTTTTCAATAAATAACCTATTGAACTAAAACATAATGTAAACTACAAACAGAACCAATAATAACCAACAGATCAAGAAGAAAATTAAAACAACAAATACAGGTTTGTGTCGGCATGGTGCATATTTAGGTAAAACATGTTTGATTTTATTTCAATTAAATTAATCAGATTATCCTCAGATATTACAAGCATTTAATTATTTAAATATGGTTTAATGACTTTTTAAATAAAATTGATTTTTCATCTTAGTTTTTAGCTAGTAGAATGTTTAGTCTTTCTACATAAATTTGTGCTATGGAGTAAGAACTGTGATTTCCCTCTAAAGATCAATAAAGTATTCTGATTCTGATACTTCAACAAGAGTAGCAGTACTGTGAAATAATTACTACACAAAAAGATACAATTGTGATATCGAAAATCTACTGTAAGAGATTTTATTTCAATAAAACCTAATCAAGTAGATC
The DNA here is from genome assembly GCA_032876305.1 of Orestias chungarensis. Classification (NCBI taxonomy): domain Eukaryota; kingdom Metazoa; phylum Chordata; class Actinopteri; order Cyprinodontiformes; family Cyprinodontidae; genus Orestias; species Orestias chungarensis. Next base: position 253,703 of record JAVLVB010000423.1, on the reverse strand, counting down.
TTACTATCTGGTACTAACCTATGTTTATGGTTACACTGTACAATTTGAAAAAGACAATTTAGGCTACTAAATACAAATACAATTAAGCTTTTTTTCAGAATTGTGTTTTTTCTTGGTATTCCAACTTTTTTTCTCAGAATTACAAGAAAAATCTCTGACTTCCAAGAAAAAAACAACAACATATGATTCCTGAAATTATAGTCACAATGTTATGTTATTTTTTCCAGCGGCCCTATTTGTCTTTATTTACTATTCCATCTATTTTCAGTTCAAACCTTTACAGAGTTTCAGTTTTTGTTCTTCCTTTCTGCTCCATGTAAAACATCCTAATGCTAAGCTTTTCCACATCTTCCTATGTTTTTTTTCTTTTACTTCTGTTCTGTAAACTAAAATCACTGCTTTGCCTCATTTAGTAAATCTGTGAAGTAAAAACACATTTTACATTTTTGAAAGATTTTTTGCTATAACCAGGAAAAATGAGAAAATCTCGGCATTAGAAGGAGTTAAACTGTGATGGACATACATCTGGGTAGGAACATCTCAAGCTCTCGTTTGGTATAAGAACAGAGCAGAAGCAGCAGGTGGATTGGATTAAGCAAGAGGCTTAGCGATGGGTTTTCGCAGGGATCAGCAACATTTGGGACATTTTTACATTTGCTCTTAAAAGTTTTCCAAAATTTGGTCGATTTTATGCCTTGACGGCTCATACCAGCAAAAGGGCGACCAACATATTATCAGACAAGCTGATATAATGTTGTGCACATTTGGGCCTTAATCTTTAACCATTTTATGAACACAAAAATTTTAGTTTAAATGGAACAGAATTGTATCCTTATTCTTTAGTCTTAACCTCTTTTGTCTGTCTTTAAAAGATTTGGATTATGAGAATTTAATACAAGCATCACATTTACACTTTCTCCCTATGTAATTGTTAAAGATAATTTAATTGCACATTTTAAAAGTGGAAAACCTCAAATGACAAGTCAGTGGCCTGTTTTGGTGTCTTTTGTCTTGGTTTGCCTTATAAATGTAAAACAACCAATGCTGATGCGTTTAAAACTACAGAAGTGTGATGCACTTACACTAATTGGCCAGCAGATGGCAGTTTAATTGTTTAAAGTTGAAATTCACTTTGAAAAATCAACTCAATCCGAACAAAACAGCTTAAATCATCAATAGTTTATAATAATAGTCGATTAAATTGTGAAGTTTGGCCTAACCAACCAGAAACAGCTTCGCATATTCCACATTACTTTGCTTTAGCTCCACATCCATGCCAGTCCGCGCAACTGTGGACGCATAAAGAAGTTGCCACACGAACCGGGAGACTCTCTTTTTAAAACCTACTCAGCATCAACTCTGGACGTCTCTGGTTCTCAATGGAGACCAGATGCGCTTTGACGCACGTCTCCCGCCTCGGATATTTGACTCCTCGGTTCCCAGCACCGCGTCAAACGTCAGAGATCCCAGTTGTTCTATAGGTTATGTGTCATTCATACCCGACTCTTGAAGGGGGGCAAGCTTGTCTAGTTTATCTGGAGGAGGAGATGAGGAACTCCTTCTGATGGTTACTACTGGTTTGCTGTTTCCATTTCAGTTCTGCAGCAGGATTTATAGTTTTGAAAATAAATAAGATGGCTCCGTGTTCCCTCTTCGCGCTGTGCGTCTGGATGGGTTTGTTGCATCCCTCGCTTGGAACCGGGTTTGTGTATCGTTTTCCAGGGATCTCCCTGCAGCGGCACCGCATCCTCCCGGAGCAGAGCAGCAGCGCTGGCCCGCCTGCAGGCGCGTCCTCGCCGAGGTGCTCATCCAGGAGAGCTGGCGGCGCTTTTACGCACATCCCAGCATCCTCTATCCGTTTCTGCAGTCTTTCTCCTTCTGCTGTTATCAGTAAGAATTGCATCTATCTGTATTGTTTTTTATTCTGCGTTTTAGGAACTGGTGTCAGTACACTGTTTCCAGGACCGTGTCCTGCAAAGTTCACAATGGGACTGAAACCACGGTGCAGAGGGTGATGCAAGCCTGCAGGTGGCCTGGACCATGCAGCAAAGTCATCAGGTAGAGTCACCTGTATGGAATGTTCTCTGAAGGTTACATTGGTGAATTTGTTTGTTTAAAGGGTAATCCTTGATAAACAATACATCCAAGTTTTGGCTTTTAAAGTTCCATTCCCTGAACATTCATGTTTATTTTACACAAAGGACATCAGACAATGTTCCCTGAAGGTTCTCTAGAGGTTGGAAGCTGCAGAAAAGCTTTGGAGGAAATGGAGAACATTCCCAGACGATGTCCTTAGATGCTTCTCAAAACGTTACACTATAAGTTGTAGATAATGTTTAGGTTATGTTTCCTGGAGGGTCTCCAAAGGTCACAACTTGAATGTTTTTTATAGTTGTCAAGGAACCTCAAATGAGGGCGTGAAGACAACCTTCCCTAATTGTTCTCAGTACACTGCCACTGTTGAAACTAACCTTCAGAGAAACGTTTAAAAAATGTTTGCCTTTGGTTCTTTATAGATAAAATAACCACAAAATGAAATGCTGTGTAACCTTAAGAGAACATTCAGCAAATAGTCCGTCGTTGTTGTTGGTTGCATTATTTATTAAAGAACTTTACTAAAACTATATGTGTAGTAGTTGTAGATAACATCCAAGTATCTTCTAAAGAAAATTTCTTGTTAGTTACCAAGAATTTCCCATAGCAATATTGAAATTAACGTTAACTAGAGCCATGAAAATCTTTAAGCCTAAAACTTTGTAATCGTACCTAAACATGATACATTACATTCCCAGAGGGTTCTCTAAACGTTACAGCACAAACAATTATCATGGAAACTTCAATGAGTATTTTCTAAAATTGTTGTTTGTTGCTCTGCGAAAGTTATAGAAAACATTCAATGAACCTTTAAAAAGATTCTCCAAATGTTTTCTGATTGCAGGAACATGTTTCCGAAGGTTCTGCAGTGAAAGAATGTTCTCCTCCTTAATAGTTAATAGAAATGTTAAAATGAAACCTTTGGATGACTTTTAGGCACCAGTCCCTGCAGACTATCTAAAGGTTGCTCAGTGTTTTCTACTAGAAGATGTCAGAAGTACCCTTATAATTAGCTAAAGGTCATCATATCAATGTTAAGCCTCACCTTTAGAGAACCTTCATGAAATGTTCTTTGAGAGGTTCTGTTAATGATTAGTGTTTGCTGGATGCCTACTTGATGTATTAATCTCAATATTAATGTATCCAGTTTGCTCTTTACCTCTCATTTAATTTTTCCTGTTGTTCCGATTGGGATATCTACTGCTCTGACACGTTTCCGGTTCCTTTTCGTTTTGTACAGCTACAGAACTGTTCTCAAGCCATCGTTTATGACTACTTACAAGCAAATCACCGCTCTGGAGTGGAGGTGCTGCCCAGGATTTGTTGGGCTGGATTGTCGCGAAGGTGAGCTTTTTATTTTGTCTTTGAAAAAGTCCGTCTTTCGTGAAGGTACTTATCAGGGACTAATTTGCCCAAGGACCACATGTTTTCCTCTGAACACATGTTAACGCTTTTAGCAGCAGCAGGCAGCTTTACCCACATCAGTGCCCTTTTTCATGTGAGGTGGCATGTATCTGGTGGGCTCGCTAATCACCCCACTGTACTCCGAACCAGTCGGCCTCTTAAAAGTGGGGTAGCATTAAGACAAAAAATCTGCTTTTGATTACTTTCAGGAAGAGGGACTGCAAAAAAGAAAAAAACCCACTACAATTTAAAGGACTCCAGTCCTCTGGAAGTTAGAACCACAATGTTTCTCTCTTTTGGGCCTCGCCCTTGTTATGTGGGCGCATAAACACATTTTAGCCCCTTTTTACAGCAGCGAGCCAGTTTTTGCCTGCTTCCTAAATATTGCCATGGCTATTACAGCTATAAGAATGAATGAAAAATGAAAAGCCGAGTCGGGCGGCCTGTAAAGTGAATAGTTTCTCGGCAATGGAGCGCTCTGGTCAGGGACGCCCCAGACCGCAGTCGTTGGGCTCGAGGAAAAAGACCCAAAACCGGTCGAGCCTCAATGGTCAGCAGGCGGAAAAAGAGCCAGAGCTGTGGGAGGAGGTTCATATAATGTGTTTTAAGTATCATGGCTGCTTATAAAAAGCCCTATATTGCGTGGAGTTATTTAAACTGCACACTTTTTAGAACGGTTTCTCTTAAAATTGCTTCGTAAAGACATCATTTTGGTGGGGCTGTGCAATAAACTCAAACTTCATTGAAAACCTCAAGACCCTTCAAGTTAGGCCAATATTAACAGTGAGCAAAGCAACTTCTTTCTTATTGCTCATAATTACCATACCTTGTTCTTGGATAGAAATGATTTACCACAAATAAGACATCTTGAAACAAATATAATAAACACTGAGATTATTACAACACCTTTTTAACCCATTATTTCTCACCTATATAGATTCTTCTAAATATAGCTGCTTGTAATGCAAAATATTTTGGTTCCTTTTAGACCAACGTCGTTCAAGAGTGTGAAGACGTAATCAGATGTTTATTTAATGTTAGCTGCAACGTATTTGTAGTCTCTGGTGGCTGCAGAGCTGCGAGGTAATCATCTCCATATGTAGAGATGTGGTCGGAGAAGCTAAAGAGTGAAGTTGATGTCACTCCGAGGAGTGGAGGCCGAGCTGGCAGAGGTCAAGGCGTCGGGGTGAGACCACAGGAAAAGAGGACGACATGGAGGGAAAACTTAGTGCAGACAAAACACTGGGGTGAAGAGAAATGTCAAGTGTTTCAGTCCCACATGGTTCGGCTGCTGTAAACTACAAAGTCCGCTGTGAGGCACAGACCTGCCCCACTGAGATTAATGAGCAGCTTTTTACCAAGTCTTAGTTGCAAATGTAAACATAAGGGATGGTGTCGCTCAGATGTTTGAGGTCTGGTTCTCAAAGCATGGGTCTGGACCCAACTGTTAGCATATTTACAGCATATTATTGCAATAAGAGATTAAAATGGTCGCTAAAGTGGATAAAATCCTATGAGGATTAAGACTGATGTGGCTTTTCAGCAATTAGTTCATGCTACATCCCATAATGGCTGAGGTTAGGTAAATGTTGGTATGAAAAACTTGGCTGGGGTGTCTTACATACTATAATTTCCCTAAAAGATGTTCCCCTAAAAACATTTTCTGATTCATTAAACAAGTAATATAGTATGTTCTATAGGGGTTATTGGCTCTTCTTCTTTTCAAGTACATACTACATTGTTTTTACCATTCTGTACCTTTATAGACTAAGAAAAGTATAGAATGTTAATATTAGAGGATTAAGTAGACACTATGTTAGCTCAGGTACAGCCTACTTACTAAATATGCTGCTTTTCGCTGGTAGACTTAAAGCAACACTAAAGTAGTTTCAGTTTTGGTTGATTTTGGGGGCCAGAGGATAAAAGCGGTAGTGTTTTGCCTGAAGGAAGACTGGATTTCCCATGAGCACCAGCGCATAGCGTCGTAAAATCCTGATCCCGGTCACCTGCAGTTGGATTGAAGTACATTTCTATTACCAGTGGCTGTGTGAAGGATGAATAGCGATGAGGTGATGAATTTAATAGGGGTGTAAGAGTGTCATATTAAGTTGTTGAAAATAAGAAACGGGAGTGCTGGTTAATGTGATACAGACCCCCTCGGACCATGACAGAGGTGTCATTCAACAAGCTGAAAGTCGACGTATAATCAAAAAAGTTATGAAAATATTTTATGAATGTTGAAAAGTTACGTAGTGTTACTTTAAATCAACACTACCCTAATAACAGAGATAAGCAGCGTGCCTATAGTTTTCACACTGTGGTTGGTTCATTATATATATATATATATATATATATATATATATATATATATATATATATATATATATATATATATATATATATATATATATATATATATATATATATATATATATATAAGTTACGTTAGGTTATGATGCCTTTATGTCCTTTAACTGGGTCTTTAGGGATTTTTGCATTGTCTAACAGGGGATTGCTAGGGTCACAAGTTTCTTACAGCGTAATTTTATGGTTCTGAGGCTAAAAACTTTGGGAACCACCCCTCTTAGTTACTCCAGGTTGCTGTGGGATTTCAAGTTATGTTACACCTCTTGCTCTTTGGGTAATATTTGTGGCCAGCTGCTCCTGAGGGGGTTGCTTAGATTGCTCTCATATTTCATCTAGTTTTACACAAGCTGTCCGACCAATCGTTGCATGTTTAAGAGCCGTGCAGAACAAATTTTTCTGAGCACTATAGAAATCTCATTTGTTCCTGCCACAATACCCTTCCACAATCGTGCATTAAAGCGCAGATACAGTATGTCTCTTATCTTGAAATTACACAGGGGGCTGACTCACAGCAGATTGAGTTTTACCTTCAAATTAACTGCTAATCCTGGCAGTTCCCTCATTTCTGAGGAATGTAGATATGTGTTTCTGGATCAGCTTTCCCAGCATATAAACAGCTAAGGATAATGTCTTTATGAGATGTAGTGATATTTCTGGGTTTCCTGTACCTTCATGGCGTATTATATCAAATTTAATTAAAAATACAACTCAGCTTGTGTGCCAAGTTATCAATCGTCTTGTTAACATGCAGATACGAAACATGACACTTGGCAAAAAACAACACATGAGCCTATTTCCCAAGATGTCAGACGATTCCTCTGACTAATGCCAGAACTCTGTAAATGTTTTTTTGCATTGATGTTTGGGTTATTATGCAGCTTCACCAACACTGAACATGCAGCTCAGTTTTATCCAGACAGCCTCAACCAGTGAAGATTACATCATCTTTGGTTTTAGCTTGATGGCGTTCTGGCTGCACATCACAGGCAAACCCAGCCCCCCAAACCGACCCAACCCTACCAAGGCCGTCAAAGATGTACAGACAATACAGTCTGTCTGTACAACACTTTCCTTGCTTTTTGGACTGTCAGGCTCAATGAAGTTTACAACAAGATTACAACATTCTCCACATCATATTTTTCTTAGAAAGAAAAAAAGGCTAATTGTTATTGCTTCAAGGGGCTGATTTAAAATGCATTTGATTAACCCATGGTGAGCATGCGAGTCAGTTGGCTCGTCTGGATCCTTAAGGTGTGTGTAGGAAAAGACATTAGTGATGAGTTTCAGAATCAACTGTTGCTACTCCTTAATTTGGTAAAGGGTGTAAAGCCATTTCTAAACCAGTTACCCAGTTGGACTCCAAGCAAACTCACTCTGAAAGAAGAAAGTGGAGTCTTAGTGAGACTTTTAAACATATAGAGTTACATCTCAGACCTTACCGGCTTCAGGCAGCATGGGAAATGTTAGGGATGATGAGAGTCCCAATATAAGTTGGGACCGAAATGCAGATGTTGGGTCGATGCTTCTGGAAAGCCAAAGCATATTAATACGGAAACATCATAGAAACTGTCAGGCATGGTGACAGAGTGGCGGTGGAGTGATCTTTACTCTATGTCAAAGTGAAATCTGAGGCCTTCTTTCTGACAGGTAAAATTTAGCTAAGAGTAAGCTAACAGTAGCACAATCATGCCAAACATGGTATTTAATATTAAAAAGAAGGGTTAGAATGAAACGAGTCTAGGTGCTGCAGTGTCCTAGTGAAAGTCCAGTCCTCAGCATGAATTAAATACATTGCACAAAGCAATGCATGGGTTCTCTCCACACACTCCAGCTTCCTCCCATAGTGCCAAAACATTTGTCTGTGAGCTGGACAGCTTACCAAGCAAGGAGAAGCATATTTAGATGATTCCTAGATGGATGGTAAAGGACAGACCATTAGTATGATGGAGTTATGCATAACACCTTGGACTTGAAATAGGGTGCAATTTCTATTTACTATGTCTGTTTTTATTCAATAATTGTAAAAAGAAACTCTGGTAATAGTCAACAGCAGTAAAATCAGTTAGTTAATCATGAGCATCATGAAAAAAAAATGTTGTATTACTTTCTGTGTGATATCATCTAAAGACTGTTTTTTTTTTTACATATTTAATGATTGTCCTGTAGTGTTCCTTGTATTTTTAGATTTCTATCACATCTCCCACTCCGTTCACCATTTACTACCTCAAACCCAATCAGGACAAAATCCTAACAAGATCCTCCTTGTAGGAATCAGAGCTGTATTTTCAGTTTCTCCCTTTCTTTCGATGTTTCTACAGTCTCCTGCTTTGCGCTGTCTGCTTATTTACTGCTTCATCTCAGTCTTAAAACTCCACTGGCTTCCTGTTCATTTATAATGCAGTTCAAAACTCTCCTGTAACGTCACTCTAACCTTGCCTCTTACTCCCTTTCTGAGCTCCTTCAAATCTCTACTTCCTCCCACATCCTTAGAGTTTCCTTTCCTATTTATTTTACTCTTCCTCCTGCCTGTCTCAGCCAATGAGGAATGGAGATTTCTCAGACTCTGCCCCCCAAACTTTGGGAAATGTCTATTTTCTGGCATTCACGACACAGATACTCAATCTTTGTTTAGGTCCAAACTTAAAACTCATCTGTTCAAGACTGCTTACTCACGGCGACTGCCTGTTCCTTGTTACCTTTAATGTGTGTTGTCTTTCTCTTGTGTTGTAGTTGTTACAGTGGTTGTTTTTTACAGTATCCAGGAGGGGTGAAAGGTGCTTAAGATAAATGTATGTTTTATTACTTATCCATCAAACCTTTGGACCATATATTCACATACAATCATAATATTTATTCTGTGTCAAGTTACAAAAAAAGTAAAGAAAATGTCTGAATACCTTTACTTAGAACTATTGAGTAGGTTTTACCGTCTTTACTGTTCCTTGGACAGGTCATTTATTCAATCAATGTTTCTATGAGCTTTTACAGTTATTCTCTGACTTTTATGAATTTTAAATTAATACTAACAAATCATACTTAATCTTAAAATGTTTGACATCTAGCACTAGAAACTGCAGAAGTCTGCTAAATGCTGTAATGACATGTTGAATCCAGCTGGTCGATGACTCAGGCATTAAATGCTTTTCATGATTTCCGTCTGTCTTTACAAGCCCTCTATGTTAAGAAAGAGACTGAAAAATCACAATGCTCCTTGTCAGACCCGGAGGTAAAGCAGGTCTCAGAGCCTAATTTTTTGTGGTTTGCTAATGGAAACTGCGTGTTTTGTGAGCACCACAGCCCGTCAGTGTGTTTGACAGCCCAGGTTTGTGCTGGCCGTGCACCGGGCATCTCTCCGGCTTTACGTTCTGCTCCCAGCATAGCCGTGCTAACACATGACGGCATGGAACACATTTGAGGCAAATGTGTTTGTAATTTGCTCGCCCTCCTCCACCTCCCTGCTCCGTCGCTGTTGCACCTATCTGCACATGCGATCATACAACTTTTGGATATTTGCATGCGCTTCCTGGGGGAGCGTGATGTTAGGAATCGCAGCCAGGACCTCCGAAGGCGAGAGGAGCGACCTTTGATTTTAGGAATATACTTAGCAAGGTTACTAGTGCATGCAAACGCTTGATTTTGGCAGAAACGTTCGCATCGCAGATGTTTAAATTCGGTGAGTCAGCAGCAGGAAAGCTTTGCATTGTTTCCCATCCTCAGAAAGGTAGAATTAAATCTGCAGGATGGATTATCTCCAATGCCAACTTTATTATGTATGTTTAAAGTTTCTTTGAATTTCTTTCTCCGCTCTCTTCCTGCTCTTCTGGCATCGGTTTTCTCTGCCACTGCCATCCTCTTTTATCTTCCGTGCTCTGTTCTGCTTTCCACTTATCTGACTTCCTTAGTTCCTTAGATCTCCCTCTCCTCGGAGCAAAACGATAAAACAGAACTGCGTCCCACATGTGCTTCTCCAGCCCTCAGACTCCAGTGTGGGGATATGACTGATGACTCTGTTACATCCCTGGTTGCACTCAGGTGCGGGTCAGAGGGCATCCTTTGACCTGCTGGGTGCCGTGGGATATCTCAGCTGCTCCCTCTCCTGGTCTGATCTCCCTGATGGATGATGTTTCGTCGTTGCTTGCTCTGGGCTTCTTCACTTCTTGCTTCATTTTAAAACAATCCGTCTTCTTTCCTCTTGCTGATAGCTTTCCTTTTCAGCTGTCAGTCCGTCCGTCTACAGAAGCACACATCTGTTTATCAGGTGAAACACGCTCCAGGAGATATGAGGGGTCCAAAAACATCTTTATTTTGCATGTTTTGAGTCAAATGGCAAATGATATTCATGGCGTTTTCTTATTTTATTAAAAAAAGATTTCATGAACAAAAAATAGGCAGCAGTAATACCAGTTTAAATGATTTCTAAGAGGGAACTATAGGATTTTAATGGAGACAGCTCCCATTGGAGTCCTTAGAGATGGAGATTCAGATTGACGTTTTGTGTCAGGACAACAGTTCCTCAAGTCTGAAATAGACTCCCCAGGTGCTGCTTAGGCTGTGGAAAAAACAAATTGATGAAACAGACTTTAGATAAGGAGGATAAGGGGGAATAATGGAAGCAGTGATGAGCAAAGCAACAGGTAAATGTGGGAGGTAGTGATAAGTGATGAATGAAGAAGATAGTAAGGAGACTGAAGGAATAACTAAAGAAGAGATTGTCTTCAACCTCAGCCCTTCATCCTTCGTCCTTAAACCTCTCACCCTTTCTGAGGATCTGGGGAATCTGTAAATGGTGCATTGGATTATTATCCTAAGCATGTCTTGGCTGGTTAGACACTAATCATAAAATAAACACAGTATTCTTGTCCCTGTGGTTGTTCTCGATTTATCTGTGCAATAAGTCTGACTTAATGGCCTTAATTGTTGTTTTTTTGGATTTTTTTTCTCACTGTTTCATCAAAAATCCCAGGTCATCCATCAGAACCTCAGATAATACTTTATTTTACTTTAACTAACCAGGTTCCTCATTCATTACACACAGTGTCATCTTATTGTATAGCGTTGACTACATGTCTGAGCACCAACCTTGTCAGTGATCTCAAAACTGAGTTTTAAGTGGCTCCATTTAGGCAGAATAAAGCAAATCCTTGTTTTCAAAATGAGTCAAAAGTTTTCTCCAGTAGCTCCATGACTGATTTCATCTGGAAAAGAGACACAGTAAAACCCTGCATACCTGGGTCAGGCGTACTTTCTATAAGCAGAGAAGGAAATGTTTTAGTAATTGGTAGCAATAGTTATGTCAGTGGCTTTCATTGAGCATTTTCTAGTGCAGAGTCGGACAGAGGTGAGTGTGAAGTGCTTTGAAGGTTACGCAGAACAGGCCCAAGGCAAAAGCAAACTAAGCACCGGTTTAGGGCCCCAAGGTCAGTAGGGGGCCCCCAAGAGCAGTTAAAAAAAGTAATTTATTTGTTATTTTTCCATGCATAATTGAGGATCATTTTAAGTGACCATAAAATAAAATCAAAAATACTTTATTTATCCCAACGGGAAATGAAATGAAATTGTGTGCCAGGAAGCACATGTTTTAGAAGTGGGTGGAATATTGAGGAAGAACGAGGGTACTGGAAGCCAAATGGGAGCAATAATGGTGTTTATTTCTGTAGTTTTTTTTTGTCTTACCTTGTTTCAGGTAACTTCATTTATATTATTAAGTATTTGGGTCATATTTATTGTTTATTTTTAATTTATGTTTATCTAAGTGTTATTTGTTACATGTTTTTATTGTTTTGCTGTTACACTTTTTTTAAACTAAAATGTTGGAATGTTTTGTAAAAAACTCTTGTAGCTTTGTGTTTTCCTTTAACATTAATTACCATATGTGAGAACCTGGACATGATTTATTATTGCATTGGTATTACTTATGTTTCTGATTATTTTACCTTTGGAGAAACAGGAATGGCATAATTTCAACATGTGTAAAGACATGTCGGGCTGTCAATAGAAGGTAAACATTACTGCTACAGCTGCTTTAAGTTTATTGTAGGTGTGTGAATGATCAACAAGCGATATTCACGGAAATAGAGGGTCCCAAAATCAAATTCTGCTTAGGGCCCCATGGAGGCTTGGGCCGGCCCTGAGGTTACCTCTACTCCAGTTATTACGGCAATAGCTTCCTTCAGTTGAGCAAATCAAACAGTCTTTTAATTATGGTAAAATAAGAAGTTAACTATGAAAAACAATTTCTTTATAGTGAAAATGTGAAATGATAGCAAACAGGCAAAAGCTGCTAAAGCTACACATCCAGCAAATGGTCCGGGGCTCAAAGCTGACCACTAAGCCACAATTTAAACAATGTAACACAAACATATTTGTATTTTGGTAAAGTGATGGGAGTTTAACACGTAGAGATGAGCTGGGTGTACTTTTTGGGTGCCTATCTCCAGCAGTCACTGAGTGCAAGGCAGGGACACCCAGGGAAAGGTTGCCGGTTTACTGCAGGGCAAAACTGAGACACACTGGAGAAACATCCATGCACAAACACTTGCAACCAAGGCCAGAGAGAGGCTAATAAAAATAAAACAAAAAGCAAATTCCCATAATTAATTACATTTATGGCTTTGAGTCTGGAATATTTTACAAAAAACAACATAATTAATGAGAAAAACAACCCAAAAACTACTACATGCAATTATGTAGCTATAAATAGGGAAGAACAATTCCCATAGAACACGTACTTAGTTATAGCAATAATACTATCAATGGGTTCCTCCAGGACAAAGATAATAGCAAACCCAGCACCACTGAGGGAGAATTACTTTGTATGGACAGAAAAATAAAAAGAAACAGTGCAAGCACTACCTTCAATATGATTCTCCCTCCAAGAACAATGCACAGCTAAAAACGGATGCACTGAGTCAGGACTACTTTTTACAGGAAGAATAGCAAAGACAGTTCTGTCAAGCACCTCTATCAATTAACATAGTATAAGTTTGATTCTGATGTGATGGTTGCATCTCTACCCTCTGATTGTGTCTTCCACAGAGAACAATGAAAAGACGACAACCACCAAAAAAGAATAACGGCGTAACAGGGAAACTATAGGAAAGTGGTCATTTTAAGGAGTTTGTGTTTTAGTGGCACTGAAAGATTGATTGCTGTCATAAAATACTCTTTTGTTTTGACGTATGTTGTTCTGGTTTCTAAATCGCTCATTTTATAGAAAGATCTGCGGTCTGGCAGCTTTCGTCGCGGTGAAAGACGTTAAATAGCCTAGCTGCGCACAACGAGACGTCTTGGTTTTCAAAAATACAACCCTCACTCTCCTCCTCCTCTTCCTCCTCCGTCGGCCACCAGCCACAGCCGTAGTGGGTGTGTGATTTAGCGAGCACGAGTTCATGGGTGGACAAATGTGTGTGTTCATCTGTGCACACACAAACACACGTGTGTGTGAGTGTTCTTCATGCCAGCAATAGCTGACCGCTTGTCGCTCCGGCCCAGACATGCAGCAGGCTTTCTGGGTCTCGACCAGCGCTGGACGCTTTGCACTCACGCACACATTTGGTGGAGCTGGTCTGTCTGTTTTATCCTGGTGACAGCAGTTATCGGGATGCTCCAGGAAGACGTTTCACTTAATCATCTTTTACACAACCAGCATGATTTGTGGGACTTGAAATTGCCGTCCCTAGCCGAGTGCGTCATGGTTTGTTCAGAGGTTGAGGATGTCTGCGAGGAGATGGGGTCTGCGGGTGTACTGAAGTGCAAAGCAGAAAAGACGAGGGATTATTTTTGGTCTCCTTCCAGGACTGATGTAGAAAATATAATCAGTCTCAGCAGACTGTATCCAGAGTTGGACTTGAAAGCGTTCCAAAAGAACTCTGTGCTGTCTTATCCTGTAAATCACACATTAATGTTGGCGGATGATTCCTTAATCTTGGTTGTTTTTGCAGTTTTGAGATGCGAGATATCCCCCGTTTCTGATCTATGTTTATATGAAGTTTATCTCACGAATTTTTTGCAATAAGAGATTATGATCTAAGCCTGTTCCTCTGCCTCCGTTTTCCTTCCCACACTCTCCAGTTTAACTAATTGTTAGCTTCCCTGCCATTATTTTAATGGTTGTGATCCATTAAATGTGATGTATAATACACTATTTTGAGCTTTTATATATATATATATATATATATATATATATATATATATATACATATATATATATATATATATATATAATTACATTTCATATCATCTGACAAACCTTTATTATTTCAACCTGAAGCCATGAATGTAATAAAAAAGATACAAATAAAGGTGTCTCTGTATCATTTCAAGTTATCTGCAGTTCTGGAGATCAGACAATCAGACAAGATGTAACATGTGAATATTTATAAAAACTGCAAAGACATCCAAATTCCTGAATCCCATCAGTGCAGAAAGGCTTTCTGTTTTCTTCTTTTTATTTGGTTTCCCTCTAAAGACGACATAATTGTGATTTGTTCCCATGAGCTTCGCACATCCAAGAAAAATAACCCTGTCTGATCTTCCAATGGTGTAATTATGGATCCAAACACACTATAGTTGCGGAGCTGTTCTAAACAGCTCAAGCACAGCGGAAGTTTGGTTTTTCTTACCAAACATGATTGAATTCCAACTTTGGAAAACTAAACCCCCTACCAACATCTTTACAAATCATGTGCTGTTGTTCTGCTCTGCTTCACATCAATGGTGAATTACTGCTGGTGTTTTCCCATAGAGAGTCTTAATGGTATAAAAAGAAATAGTCAGCTACGGATGGAGACTGGGAAAGTTAGTTTCTGCTAGATGATGAATATTTTTATATATAACTTGCTTTCATACTCAAGGAAAATCACACTTAGCTAGAGATCTGGCAAGTCCTTAATCAATTTTAGTACTTTTTTTATGAAGATACAACTTCCCTTTGTTTAGATTGGAGTGGAAATTAGAAATCCGTAGATTTGCTCTTTAAAATTATAAACTACGAAGTCATAAAATAAAAAAGGAAGGACCCTGCAGGCAGAGTACCAAATTGAAAAGTTGCAAGATGCTGGCTGAAAAATATCTCTAAGATATTTTCGATGTCCGCTTCCTCTGCTAGACAAACACAAGCTTGATGTCTCTGAGTGTTGTTCTTCACCTTATACTCCTCAGCTACAACCAGAAATACGACTGCTGCCTGGTGGAAGCTCTCCCGGTGCTGTGATGTACAATCGCAAACCTATTAAGAACAGTTAATCAATTAAAGCTGATATTTTGCTTTTTTTATGTACTCAAATACTCATTAACTAAATCTATAAAACAGGGAAAAAGAGATCAACTTAGTGGCTGGATTGGATCTAGATGTAAATAGATCAACCAGAAATAAAGCCATGAAAGTTCTCAGAAGATTGGTTCAGCGATGACGTCAATTTAGGCTTGGATTGATGTAAAAGTGAATGTAAATCTGTTCATAGTTACAAACTTTTCCAAGGACAGATTTCCTGACTTCAGAGATTCAGAGCTGGTTGAACCAGGGAGAGAAACAAGGTTGGAGTCGTTAGCTCAGAATTAGGCTCCCAAATCACTGGGCAAGGTGAAAGGCGTCAGTGAGGTCCGAAGGGGCTGAGGCAAAGGCAAGGAAACCGTGGGACAGAAACGAGGATGAGGAAAGCAGGCATGAAACGAACGCTGGACATCTACTAACCGAAGACTTTCAAATAATCTGGCACAAGTAACTGGTTGAGGGTTGGTTATAAAGGCTTGGGATGCAGCTAGAAGGCATGATGATTAACGACACAGATGCGGAAGCGAAACAGGTGGGATGAATGAGTTAGCAGCGTTGTGTCCAGAGTTAGGTGTAAACAAAAGCAGTGACAGGGCCAGAGTCGTAACAGTATTTGCCTTTTATAAATCTGCTGCGACATTTAATCATAGCCTGCTGTGGCTGGATGCGCCGATAGAACCTGAAGTTATTGCATTGAAGGGAAAAGCGGCCTAGATCAGGAGTAATCTTCCTCCACTGTGTCACTCAGAAGAAATCTCATATGGGCTTCAATGACAGTGTCCTGATTTTGGTACTTCTGTGAAAAGTCCAAACAGGCTTGTTTCTTATTTGGACGTTGTCTCGTGATTTTTTAGCTCCAGTTAGCTTGTGTTGTCATGTGCAGAACATTTTTTGGACGCTAGCATTTGAATTTTAGTCCCAACACAGCAGAGAACTTATGAGAAATTAAAAATAACTAAAAATGTCCAGCCTTTGCAGCCGTGATGCACTACAGGTCCCGTTGTTTGTTTAAGAAATCCAGCATAGATAAAAACGTGGTTATTATCTGGTAATTAACTTATTCAAATGGTCATAAGCTTAGCCACCAGGATGCTCACAAAATTACACTCCGCTGCATTCATTATTTAATCATTTGTATTAACACCCCTAAATTGAAGAGGTTTGCAAGATTTACACATCACAAAGGTTGCTTTATAGAGACTGAAATAAAACCAAGAGTTCATGAACTTGAACATTTCATAGGGGGGTAGATCAACAAAACTGGATTTTCTTTTATTTGAACCATGCCAAGGATCAGGAATGAGCTGCCAGGATGTGATGAGATTTAATATAAGCTTCACAGATCAATTGTTTTAAATTTGCTGCAGAACTCCTACCTTCGGTTCTATTTAGCAGTTCCTACAGGGATTTGCAGACGTTTATGTTTTTACATGCCACGGGTGTCTAGCAACTCAAAGCCACAGCTGTCAGCCGTAGGATTTTAGTACAAAAGACAATAACTAACGTCTTTAGCAAGCATAATCTGGAAAGCAGAAAGATGGAACATGAAATAAATGTCCACATCCAACAATTTGTCGTGGGATTTGTAGCCAGCACCGCCGTAGCTTGGCTCCAGACTAAATGTCAGCACATCATTATAGAATAAGTTTTACAGTGAGTCACAGATTGAGGCTTTATTACAGTGAGGGTGGAGACTTCCTTTGGGCTGATGATGGATAGCTACAGAGAAAATGCATGTATGTCATCATATCAGTGCTCAGACTTTGGAGCCTGCTGATAATGTGTGCATGTGTCAAACGTCCTCCCAGTCACAGCAGGATCTCAGTCACAACAAACCGATCATGTGGGATTTTATTTACCGTCAGATGTTTGCCAGTATTTGGTTTGTAAAATCTGGAAAATAATGTGTTTTAAATTAAAGTGTTTGATTGTGGCTTCCCTCCAGGATGATTTTTACCACATCCTCTCCGGGCCAGATATACAGATCCATACAAAATTACTTACCAAGTTCATTGTATTTTTATGTCGTACTCCAACACAAAGTAACGTATAATTGCAAAGTGGAGTTTAATGGTTTATTTTTATTATGGCAATCTAAAAATGTGATTATGTGCTGAGGCTTTTTGAGTCAATAGCTTTTAAAACCTCCTTTCGTTGCAGTTACAGCTGCAAGATGTTTGGCGCAAGACTCCACCAGATCCGCACATCAGAGGACAGAAATGTTCTCAGAACAGCAGAAAAGCTCAAGTTAAAATCAAAGCAGTGGGGAGAACTTTAAAGTCTGGTCAAATTTTACTTTTAGGCATTTCATCAAGCATTTCTGTATTAAAAGCGTTTTTTGTATTAGTTTGAAGCTAAATTTTTACTTTAAAAGTAGCGCTTAATTAATTTGTCACCAAGCTCCATCCATCCTCCCAGTGCCAACATGATCATTACTGTGCAAAGGTAGTTTTCTACCTCAGATTTTGCAGCATTTTTCATTAATATTGAATCCTAGTGTTGTCTGATCAAAGGACTTTCCTTCACAAGCTTGCTCTGTCCCCTAAATGGCCCGTGGACTCCTCAGATCCTCCAGAGTTATCTCAGACCTTCTGGCTGCTTCTCAGATTATGTTGTCTTTTCTTTGTAGGTTTGAAATTCAATTCTCTTTCCATTTTGAACAAATCTGATGTGTTGTTTCTTAACCTAACCTAGGTTTAACCCTCTGCATAAATTCACTTTGCAATTGACTTTATTTATGTGTATCAATGTAAACATGGTTGATTTGAAATGCAGTCACTTTTTAACACATTGTAGCTTGTAGTTGTAACGTCTGAACATATGAAGCAGGTCCAGTACAATATCTGGATCTGGTTCTGGATGCACAGACATGACACAAACACTGACCCTGTCTTATTATAGTGGAACAGAAACCTCAGCAACTGGTTGTAGCGAGCAGCTCGCAGCAGTCTGGTGCCGAGCTGCTTGGGTCATTTTTGTTGTTGCTTCAGTTATTTATGTGCACCAGTTGTTCTGCCTTCTGGGTATTTGTGCAGTGACCACACTGTGGGTGGGTCCCATCTGTGGGACTGACAGCTGACATTCCACGCTTCCCCTCAGCCGTGGACCAGCGGATGGTGAGATTTAAAAGAAACTTGGGGTTTATTTGAAGGAAAGTGGGCTGGTTTGTGTTTTATATTACAGCTTAAGGGTGAAATGAGCCGCATACCCGGATGTGTGTGTCTGTGTATGTGGTTTAGCAGCAGTTAAACTGGACTTGTGACAGAAATGACCATAAACTAGTGTGCAGATATAAATAAAATAATGTTTGTGGCTGACTCGTATGGCAGTAATATACAATGCAGCCTCTCAAAGATTGATTTTGTACAAAATTTCCAAACATCTGATTCTAGATACAATAAAATAATAATAACAATTTGAAAGCAAGCTAAAAAACTAAAAAATTTAAACAGTTTTCAGTTTGTCTGCTGGTTTTGTGCAAACTTAGTCTTTGCTGATTTTTCCCTCTTTACACAAAATGTTTTGCATTTTGCAACCTCTTCACAAAATGCTGTTTTGTGCTACATGCCTCCTGCTCAGATAATATAACTGCTTGGCTGCACAGGCAGCTGTTAGCAGTAAATGTCTGAAAACTGAACCTTTTCTGCCCACAAAACCAGACGAACGCTGTCTGGGACCTGATCAGTAAAGGGCCATATTTCAAAGCTAGTATTTCCCAACATAAAATAATGTTTCTTTGTACGTGTTAATAAAAGGAGATGGCAGTGATCACACTTCCTTTATTCAGAGATAAATCATCTGCATAGTGTACCATGACATTATGTATTGTATCATCCGATTTGTCCCGTTACTTTCGATACGATACAGATAGTCCAGTTACCAGTTTTGCCCTGTTTCGTTATTGACCCAATATCAGCATGAATCATACATACTTCTGTTACTTTATGAAAGGCCAGTAGGGGAGATTCAATAACTTTATTATGTAGCTTTGGCACTGCTAAGTGGGTTTGTTCAATTGTGAATTTACTAAAATTATCTCTCCTTATTGGAGCTATGTTTATCTCCATATCCTGATTCATATTAATTGTGAGCCTTTGTACTTTGATTGTTTGACTTATTGGGACATTTAGATGTATAATTGGTCCTTCAAACTTCTCAACTTCTGTGCCAAGATTGAAAGTTTTGCACTCAGCTTCAACGGCTTGGAGGGATAAATATGCTTGTTAGCAAACACTGTTGTAGTAATCACAGCTCGGCATCTTGGATACAAGCTGCTAAATAAAATAGTGGTGAGGATTAAATTCGATATTAGTGTTTTTGCTGGTATTGGACCGATATCCAATATAATATCAGATCGGTAAACGCCCTAATAGCAGTTACATTTATTTAGCTACACTGGTAAATATGTGTGTTGTATATCGACTTGTCTTTGTTGAGATAATCACAAACAAATAAAGAAGAAATGTGGCAGCCAGCCGCAGCTTGTTATGTCTGCCTAAATCAAAGTGCTGATAGATAAGTGTTTGACGCAGACAGGAAAACGGCTTTGAATGGTAAAATTGACCTATGAACACAATTGGTATGCTTAAAAATGTTAAGATACGCTTTGAGATTATTTTTCAGTTTTATGACAACTTTAAAAAGTTAACTTGGTCGGATGATTGTCATAAAAAACGGAGGTTTTATATTTTACCCTGCTGCATTTAGCTAGGTTGGGGGATCAAACATTTTGTCTTTGCTGTGGTTTTCTGAAAGAATGCAACCATATAGCTCAGACTATAATGGCCGTAACTACAGCAGAAACCAACAGAAGATGAAGAAACTCAGGACACCAAAATATCTATGCATGAAAACTGATAGTATAATGATACGACTTAAACACTTCTGAGGTTTGGTTACATGACTATTGTTCTTGTGTAAGTTGGCTTGGCATGGAGCTGATGCTGCCACAATGACAGAGAGAAAATAACTAAAAGAGATATAAACTCACCTGTTTACCCTTTTTTTTTTACAGAGTGCATGAACTGCACCAGTTTCAATGACATGAACAACAGGATCAACGCCATAGAATCAAAGGTAACGATAAGCCTTTTGAGCCATAAACAGTCAAAACGAATTATCTATGAAGAGGTGTTCAAAGACAACTTCTGCAATCTGCTGCTCTCACTCCAGATCAAACTGTTAGAGAAGGGTCGATCACCAACACCTGAAGTCAAACTACCAGACGGCTCAACAGGGAACGAGGTGGACACACGTCGACCCACTCCACCGCCGTACCTGCCACCAGGTGTTGACACGGCACAAAAAATACTCTCTTAATGGGAATTTTGAAGAGCTTTCTCTTTGAGCAGACACCTTACAACAAAAGATTGAACTGTTTAGCTTCAGTATTCATTTCTTGAAAGTCCCCCTTAACATTTTTTGGTAAAGTGCTAAAGAAACACGTACTCCCGTCTCAGAGTTTACATTTTACATTCGTACTAGATAGATCTACTAACAACATTAACCTAATTTTTATGTATACAGAAATATCTGGTGTTTTTTTGTTTTTACAATATTCATAATTGGAGAAGAGGTTCAGGTAAAAACTTCTAATCATTGTCATTGTTTTTATCAAACCCAATAAATATACCTACCACATCTGATTTATAATATCTATGATATTAAACAAGGGGATTTTTACTTTATTTATTTTTTATATGTTATACTTAGTATAATCCCCTTTTGGCTTTGTTGGGCTAAGGATACAAATTTCAAAGATACAAACCGTCTTTCGTCCTTAATCTTTTGTCTATTCCAACCTCTCTTTAGCTTTCACCAACGGTTTTTGATCTTGGTTACGTCTTAATGTGATTTTCACCGAACAATTCACTCGATAATTTGACCGTGTGTTGTTAATCCTTCTCCTTGTAGCAATTTCTTTTTAGTTCACAGGGTTCACAACTGTGGGCTTGAGCTGGTTTCTCACCTATTTATCTTGTGTTTGTTGTACACACCCTTAAATGATCTCATCTGACCAAAAGCCTGCAGCCGGAAGTGAGCAAACTCCATACAGATACGTTTGTGATGGTAGGACAGGAGATTTGGTGACACTCTGTGATGTCTCGTGACCTAGGAGATTTATTTCACTTCCTTTACCGTCCTCTTAATTATTACTGTGTCCGAATTCAGGGATCTTTCAGAATCCGTTAAATAACGAAGTCTTGAAGTTAACGCCTGTGAATTCGAAGGGCTTTTTTTCGAGGGCCTCGGTGTCACGTAATTTCTCTACACCCGGGAAACAAATAGATACATCACTAATTTCTATTTTGTTAAAGATTATATGTGTAAAAAATAATAATATTCAGTTACATATTTACCTAAGATATTTATATGTATCTTTTGTGTGATTTTTTTTAAAGCTGTTCAATTTAAAAATGTAGCCTTTCTTTTTTTGCAGATATCCCAGTACCAGGACCCAGAGGTCCCCCAGGACCTGCTGGACCTCGAGGGATTCCAGGTCCTCCTGGAAGAACAGGTAATCGATAAGCTGTTTTTTAGGACTCATCTATTTTGTTAAGATAATTTGGCCGTTGTTGTTGCTCCTTATTTATTTCACCTGACTGTTTTTTTAATGTCCAGGAGAAAAAGGGGACAGAGGTCTATCAGGAGAAACTGGTCGTCCTGGTCCTCCAGGTCTTCCTGGTCCACCAGGTCCTTCAGGAACAGGTTCCTTTCCTTTACCTATTCGGGGAGACGTTTTTCACACAGGTGAGATGATTGTTTGTTTGTTTGTTTGTTTTTAAATGTCATCCCACAGAGCCTTAAATGAGAACTTTACAGTAGATTTGACCATTCGAACCTATAAAACCATCTTTTTATATTAACCAGTTTTCTTTCAATCGTGCCATAAACAGGACATGAACAAGTCTGCTGAAATAACTGTGGATGTATTTAGGCTGCACAGTTGTGTTTAATTTTTGCAAGGAGACACTAAAGGAGCCTTAAATGAGAACTTTACAGTAGACATGACCATCCAAACCTATAAAAACCATGTAGAACAGCCTGGCCAAAGTGCTGAACAAGGGCAGCAGATAGAGGGTCTCCAGTGTAGCAGGTGATTTGAAAGAAATAATAACAAAAAAGTTCATACAATTTAAACTGGCAAAATAAACATAACTGTATTTAAACCAACCAAAGTTAACATCCAGTGCACCCAGTTACATTGACCTTATCCTCCATTTTCTCTCTTGAACTACGATACTACTACTACTACGTAGTTTAATAGAAGTATAGATATTAGGGTTAAAACTTTTCTGTAGAAGTAGAGGTATCAAGTCAAGCGTTTTACTTGAGTAAAAAGTGTAAAAGTACTGGTTTCAAAACTACTTAAAGTATAAAAGTAAAATTAATTAGGGTAAAAAAACATTAAGGACAAAAACCTACAACAGGCCCGCAGGGCCCTATAGTGCACTCCCCATCTCCCCCAGAGACAGAAAGTTTCAAAAGGACATAATGAATAATGTTATATTAAAATCTTCATGTTGAAAAATTTGAACCTCGTTGCCGGTGCTGCTGTGTTGGGACATTTTTTGCGAATGCGCAGGTGTGATGAATCGCCTTTTTAACGATGAAAAGCGTAATTAAAAGTAGCCGAAATGAAATAGGAGTAACAAGGCTATTTTTAAAATGTAAGAAGTAAAAAGTACATATAATTGCGTTAAAATGTAAGGAGTAGAAGTAAAACGTCGGCTGAAACATTTCTGCACAGATTTATCACAAGAAGCTATCAGCTGTTCTACATACAATTGTGCACATAGGGCCTCAATTTTAAAACGTTTAAATTGGATAAAAAAAGGTGCAAATGTCATACACAAAGCTAAATTACAAACCATGTTTAAATAGGATTACATCAGCAAAATAAGCAGCATAGCAGGCGAAGGTCTTTTCTTTTTTTTTGCCTTCATAAACATCCAAAACAAACGATGAACGTGCAAAATTCTGAGACAATAAGGACTTCCCACCCGCAGCATGATTTATTAAACCTAAAACAGATCGTTCTGTTTTTGTTTCTGTATTTTGCATGTTTGAATGCCCGATATAAACAGGCATGAAAAAATGTCTGCAGTCAGTCTGGCGTGAAAGAAGCATAGAGACAGAAGATGATGCTTGTTTAAATTTCTGGAACATTTGAAAAAATGCATAAAATACAAAATATATGAGAAAGGTCCTCCGCAGGATTACCTATTAGTTCCTCTGCAGCATCACTTTACACCACAACAACCCGGATACTTCAATAAAGGTGGCAGATTATATTTTTCTGCTGCGTGTTTTACAACATGACTGCGGACAATCTTTATGCAAATTAAAGCAAAACCAAACCAATACTATCGTTTAAAATTGTGATCTGTTGTTTAAACTAACAAAACTGACAATTAAACGCCACCAGAGACCAGAAAACAATCATAGAACTGAAATGAATTTGAAGGTAAAAGACATAAAATAGACTTGTATTTATCTTTTGCGCTCCTTCAAGATTAGTTTTTGTTAGTTTCATGATTTAAAATATTGCGTTTTTTCACTATGAGATACTTACATAAATAACATTTTTTGGTATTAATAATAATGATAATAATAATACACCTTCAATTCTAAAGAGGAGGTATATTTTGGCAACTGCAGACTGAGTTGCCACCAATCCTTGTAGATTACCAGCAACACTCCCATCTAATTTCAAGTTCAATCCTATTTTAGCACTCCTTATTCATGATCTTTTAGGATCAGGCATAAAAGCAAACAAACATGCAACACCACAGCTGAGAAAATGATCAGAATAAATCTCCTCATGCAGAGAAAAATCACTCTGTAATCCAGTCAATGTAATATTAGATTCAGATTGAATCTCCTTTTGGATGAAGAAAGATTCCAGTAATGACTATTACTGCTCTTGACAGGACTGTTTTGTTTTGTTTTGATTTGCTTAAATAAGAGAAATAATTCTTCAGCTTGTTGGGAGTCCGATAAAGGACCCTTTGGGGTAATATATTTTACGCTGCAGGTAAAAGAGTCCCAGGTCGTCTCTGAAGGTGGTCTGAAGAACACCTGTCACTGACCCTCGTGTGATTGGACTACCAAGGATGAGTGTGAGCGCCAGGTCCCTACATTTATAGTGTAATTTTGACCCTGTGCTGCTGTAAAAACCTTCAAGTGTTTGGGTGGCCAGAAATAAATGAGGCCAAAATTACAAGCACTGTTTCTTAGCTCGTGGTGAGCCAAATGCTTCATGCTTTCATTTCTCATATATTACGGTGGACTAATGTTGGATGCAGTAAAGAGACAGAAGCTGTAATGAACAGTTACCAAACGGCTTCTATTGACATCTTTTCTACCTTTTTGACATTTTTTTTAACATTACAGCCATAATACATTATTTTGTTAGGAGTATAGTGGCAGAACAACACAAAGTGCATAATTGAGAAGTATTAAGAAATGATACATTTTCAAAGCTTTATACAAAGGTGCGCTCGTCCAACCAAGGATAATACTTCTTACTTTCTCATATTATGTAATGGTAATTGTAAATACATTTCAATTCTATTCATTATATATATATATATATTTAGCCAATTACAGCATGTTGTTTGAGGGCACTTAATTTCAATCCAATCATACATTTACATTTTTTCTAGTTATCCCAAAATTCATCACAAATTTATTTGTTTAATATTGAAATTAGTGTCATTGACTTACAGGATTCACTCCTCCAAAACCAGCATGCTAACATGATAGCTTTGGTTGTGTCACTGACTTTACAGCAATTCCTCATACTGAGCATGCATGTAGTGACAGTGGAGAGGAAAAACTCAGCTTTAATGGGAAGAAACTTCCGGCAGATCAAAGGTTTATAAGAGGGGCTGTCTGATTTCAGTAGACAGAAGAGGGAAGTAGAAGCGGAGGAAACAGAAAAATGTTATTAGCAAAAGATGGAGAACGTTGAGTTTCTGGCAGCACCACCAGCTGATGCACTCCTCCAGGAAGCTGTCTCAGCCAACAGAACGCCAGACCAGGTGTAGCTACTATGGAGAGAAGAACACTGAGATAAATAGAAAGTTAAAAGTTGAATTAACTGCAACTAAAGCAGATTGGACAATAGACAAACAAACAACCAGAGTGAAAAGTGAGAATAGCCGGAGCCTAAAGCAGCCTAACTATACAGACATCTCAGTATAACCTAACCCTGAGGGTAATGTCAGACATGAGAGACGTAGAGCAAAGTAGAATCCTTTTGGAGACGGTGTGTCTCTACCAGCCTGACACATCTAGGGACTAAAAATGTTTAATTTAAAGAAATGTCAAATTCAGTCTGAAAAGATAATGAGCATAAATGTGTCCTCTATTTTTCAGGCTTTTTACAATATTTGGACTTTGACTAGGCCATTCTATGTATTGCGATTGAACCTAGATTTAGTAGCGCTGACTTCACAGTCAAAGTATCAAGTCTTTAGCAGGCAGAAATAGGTTAATCTTCTAGTTTTACATTTTGTTTAGCTCTATTCTTCTCCCCATCAACTCTAACCAGGTTCCTTGTTTCTGCTGACAGAAGGCATTCCCACATCATGATGCTGCCCCCACCGTGTTTCAGCATCAGGATAGGATGTTCATCTGAACAGTTTCCTTTTTTTTTTTCCTTTTAAATATCAGCCTGAAGCCGTGATCTTTGATCTTATCTGATCACGAACCCTTCTTCCTGTTTGCGCGCTCCTAAATGACTTTTACGACAAACTTTAAAAAGGATTTGTTATTGTTTTCTTTCATCAGTGGCCCTATTTTTTTGTTTCTGCTCTAAATAATGTTCTCCTTGACTGGCCTGTCGGTTTAGACGTCCGGTCATGTCTTGCGTGTGTTTAGCAGGTCTCTGGGAGATGCTTAAAGTCCAGGATGTTGTTACTCTGCTTTAACTTTCTTCACAACTTTCTTCTTGACTTTGGTATTCTTCTTGGTCTCCATGATGCTTTTTGCTCTGTAATGTTCTGCAGTGAACCTCTGACAAAATTAGACATGCTTGAAATCTATTAAGTTTTTGAATCACTTCTGAAAGCAGTTAGTTGAAAAGGATTGTATTTAAAGGCATGAGAGTAAAGGGGATTTATTAAAATACAACCGTTAAAAAGACTATAAATCTAAGGTCACATCTTAGAATGAGTCCACATCATTTTGTTAAATTGTTTCTGTACGTTTTTTTTGCTGCTCCGCCGGGTTTAATGAACACATCCACCAACAATGAAGCAGAACACCCGAGTGTAAATCTTGAAATTTACCCGCTGCTGCTTTGAAAAGATCAAAATTGAACGGCTTACCACATTTTTTTTCTTTACTGCACTGCGTTTCATAGATCTCGGTTTGTTTTCTCCCGTTAACATGGCGTCACTGCTTTGTCTCTGTCTGTCACATCAAAGTAGTTATTCCTTTTGATCTAACAAAAAAAGCAAAACTTTTCACACATCCAATACTGGAGTGGTACCACAGGGAGGCAGCAGGAGTCTGTGTAATAATCATCACCTCAAGAGGCCGGCTGGCTCTGATTTGGCGTCTTGGCTGGGCCCGTCTCTCTGAGCCCAGGACTGTGTCTGCAGCAATGTACATGCGGGTCTGTGGGACCATGTAAGTGAACGGAGAGGAGCTGGGGGCCAACTGGCTGTAAATCAGGTCTAATTTGTTAGCTGTCAGCACAACAATCTGCGTTTCGGAGAGGGGGGGCAGGACTGGCCATGGCCTCGAGCCAAGAGCAGGGCTGGCTTTGAACGAGGGAGGAGATATTCTGCCACTTATGTGGAGTTTCTCGGGGAGGCGGCCAGACTGGAGGAGACTTTAGCATTAGAAAATTGGTTCCAGAGGGAAAATCTGCTCCTTGTAGACCCTTTTTTTCTGTGGACTGCAGCCATAATGTAACAGGGCTGTCTCAACATTGGGGGAGAAGACTGACGCTGAGCATATGCTCAAGTGCTGAAGAAGTGTGAGGTGGTTTCAGACTTAATTTATTCCCACCAGTGAGATTGGAAATATCCAGCATCTTGCACAGCAAGGCAGGACCTCTATGTCCTGCGTGTCTTCTCGAGAGTTTCATTCCGTCAGAGCATTTCCTGCTCCTCATTTAGATCACGCAGCTGTTGCTGGTTGTCACCGTAAGGCTGGATTTCATCCAGCTCAGGAACCTCCCTGGTAGCTCTAGACATCTTCAGCAATGTTTATATTTAAATGTAAACTAAGACTGTGTATTTATTGTGTTTGTATTCATTTGCATTAAAAGGTTATTAGTCTATTTATGTGTAGCAGATAACATCTGATTAACCTTAGTTTATTCTTTTGTTTCTCTTATTCGTCTTAAATATTATTTCCAAGCTAAGTGAGCGTAATTCAGCAGACTTCAGGTCTGAAACAGGTGTACTTAAAAATTGTAATAAATAAAATCTGAATCACTGCACAATACATATTTCACTGTTACAAATTCAAACCAACTTTATCAATCCCCAAGGGAATTTAAATGTGGTTGTAACTCATATTATCAAAGTTTCTTCAAACATTTGTTGTAAATATGGAAACTGAAGGCAGGAATGATCTCTAGTGGTCAGTATTATTGCAAACATGATAACGAAGCAGAAGACACTGTTGTTGTAGTTCAGTCTGATGAGGAGGATGCTCAGGGTTTCCCATATTGTTCTTCATTTTATGAATAATCCTCCCCTGCATACCAATCTCCAGACGTTTCACAGCATCCAGCATGTTAGCTCGATGATCGACGGAAAACTTGGTTAATACTTCCTCCTTCTCTCTGTGTCCGGATCCATGCTGCCTCCTTTTTTGAATTTTTTTATTCTTTTAGGATTTACGGTTTTTAGTTGATGCATTATTTTAGCTTTTTGTCATCAGCTGCTCCATTTGGAAACTAACTTGTTTCCCTGGTTTGCATCATCACACATGTCCAAAAGTTAGAAAATAGCCACAAAAAAGATACTTCTGTCTGCACCGCGTCCAAAACGGAAAAGATTATTCGTCCAAAAAAGTTAAATTTCTGCCAGAAACTAAGTAATTAAAGATATATAGTAGAAGTAAGAGAGGTACCAACTTGAGCGCCGCCATTCTGGAACAATAATGTTTAAAACGCTGCAGAAACATGTGGCTCTTCTCAATTTTGATGGTTTATGTTTGAAACAACAGCTATTTGCTGGTGCAGTTTTTAATGCTGGTCTTGAGTTTGAATCCCAGTCTGGGGTGTTTCTGCATCGTTTGCAGTATCTCTCTTTTCCTGCTTTGGTTCCCTCCAGGTACTCCAGCTTACTTCCACAGTCCAACAGCATGACTCTCAGCAGTTTTCTGGTCTCTGTAGTCACCACTATGAGTAAATGCATTGTATTTGTTTGTTTTTATGTGCCTGGTATTACAAGGAAGTTATTTGGTTACTATACAGCTCTAATGTCTACAATATAGATGTAATCTAATGGTTAGATGAGAAACCAACAAACACCAGGCAAGAACTCATCAGCACCAGGGTTTGCTCTGGTGGTGGAAGCATCATACTGCAGGAAAGCTTCTTATTTGACAGACTCCAGTAAACTACTCAGAGTCAATGAGCACGTTGGTGTATAATATATCACAGATTAACCCCATAAAGACATAAAAGTAGTGGTTTGTGTTTGTTAAAAACAACTGTTGCAACGGTTCAGTGGGTAAGTATGGCTCTGTTTTAAAAAATATATAAATTACCACTTTATCATACCAATCAAACCAAGCCTAATGTTACTGCTCCTTGTTGGTTTCACTTCTCTCTTTTTGATTCGGATTTTTTTTTTTAAATCTCATCGTCTTTGAAAGGCTATAAAAGCTGTGTTAAAACTTGAATCATTTTTTCCTTGTTAGCTACTTTTATCTCTACATTTAATTGTAAAGTAGGGGATTAAAAAAAGCTCTTTCAATCAGACACGGCGTACTTACATTCTGCACTTTAGTGACCAGACTGGATTAACATTTGTGCTTGAAAAGTTATAACCGCTCATATTCTACATTGTATTGGTGTTATATTTAATTTAATGCACTCTAAATTATTAAAGCTACAGAAAAAAAATATTAAAAGAAATTAAACTTTTTTAATAATCAATAATAAATAACTATTGTTAAACAACATAATTTGTTTTGTTTGTACAGCCGTTAAGTTTGTGATGTCTCGTAACGCAGAGACAGTGAAAGTATGGATACTGGCTATCACCTTGTGGCCTGAATCCCTTCAGTATCGTACTCAACGCTGAGTCATGGAGGCAGTTATTTACCAGGATGTTTATCTTGCTCTAATAATCTATGGAAAGTCAGTAGGAGTTCCTCTCAGTTTGAAATCCTTTGACTAATGAGGTACATAGTTAAACTGATAGTGAAAACATTTGGGTCACTAACTAGCAGTGTTGCAGGTCTACTCCAGCGAAGTGCGGTCAACATGTTTATACGTGGCAAAAACTGTTATTGACCCTGATGTTTCTTCCCCTCAGAAGAGGACCTGAACCGCTCCGTTCTCACGGCTCCTCAGACCAGAGCCGGTCCTCCTGGTCCAGTTGGTCCTGTTGGCCCCTCTGGTAGGAACATGAACCACTTCCTGTGTAAATAGGAAAACGGAATTTTCTAATGTAAATTATAAAGAGTTAAAACGGTGAGAGCGAGGAAATGTCTGTAAGGTAGTTATTAGATTTATCAGACAGAACAATTTTATAGTTTTAAACCATTAAATGAGTTTATAGAAATGAATGCAGATTTTCTTCCCTCTGGCTTCTCTGCAGGCGCCCCCGGAGAACCAGGACCTGCAGGGACACCAGGCTTTCCAGGAAAACACGTACGTCTGTCTCGCCTAGTTACACCTGCATAGTTTAACTCAGAGGTCATTAATAAAACCCATCTTTGATTTTCCGATGCCAGGGAAAGGACGGGGCTCCGGGCACACAGGGCACACAGGGCAGTCCCGGCCCTAAAGGAGATCCAGGGGAAAGGGTAAAAAATGACGCCAGTTGTTAATTTATCAGGCTGTCTGAACACATTTCATACCCGTTAATAATCTGAAGGCCTTTAGTTTTGCACTTCTGGTCACATCAAAGGTGAACAAGCTTTTCTTCAAAGACTCTCCTGAAACTAATCCTGTTCTGTCGTATTCACGATCGTCTCACTAATCAGGGCGGCCATGTTTGGTCCTCTTGTCTTGTGGGATCTCTCCTCCACTAAGTTTTAGAAATATGCCTGAGTGACATGTTTGCTCTTATAGGGACCTCCGGGTGTCGATGGCGAGAAGGGCCTGCCTGTAAGTTTGAATTTGTTGTGATGTCAAACATCCAAACACGCTGAAGATCACAACGTTTCGTTTTTGTCATCTCCCAGGGAACACCAGGGCAAAAAGGAGAGCCTGGAGCGGCAGTGAACGAGGTAAGCGACATTACGCGGCAGGCGTTTGGTTTGGAAAGTCGACCCTGATGAAAGAGGATGTCTGTTGTTCAGGGTGACGCCGTGCAGCAGCTCAGAGAGGCGCTGAAGATCCTGGCGGAGCGGGTTCTGATCCTGGAGCACATGATCGGTATTCACGGTGAGGAGAACCCAGCGTAAAGGTTTCCTTTCACAAATTCAGAGGTTACCTTCCCGGAAATAAGGGCAGTTAGAGGATACTTTCAATAAGTTACTCTGTACTTTTCCAGAACTGTTCACAGAACCTACTATTTTGTTTTTTCTTTTCCTGCAACTATAAGGTTGCTTTCCAAAACTTACTACACAGGCTTTATCTGATGATACTTTTCAGAACTTACCAGGTATGTTTTCAATAACTCAATTTAACTACCGCCCGATTTGCATGGGATTTTTGAAACCTAGAGACCTCAGCTAATTTATAAATATATTCTCATAACTCTCATAACTTTTGGCATCATACGTCGACAAACAGCTTGTTAAATGACACCTCTGTCATGGCCCGAGGGGGTCCGTGTCACTAAACTTAACCCTAACTCAAACCGGCACTAAGCAACTTTGAGGAGCGTGGTAGGAACCCAACAACCACAAATGTACTGACTGCTTTATGGCATATGCCACTTCCCCCATAATCACTATTAGATTCATTACATCATCGCTATTCATCCTTCACACAGCCACTGGAAACAGAAATGTATTTCCATTCGGGAGATCAGGATTTAATGACGCTATTCGCTGGTCCTCATGGGAAATGAAGTCTTCTTCAGGCAAAGCACTACCTCCACTACCAAAACTGAAACTCCTTTATTGTCTCTTTAAATACTTACTAGATACTAGCTAAACGTAGATGTTGGTATCCAGAACCTACCAGGCACTTTCACATAAGTGTAATTGAATTTAATGGTTACTGTTTCCTACCACGGCCTTTGTGGGTACAGTCTAGAATATTAAATTTCTATAGAGACTTTAACTGAAGGTACTTACTGGGAATCTTCTTCATAACTCAGCGAAACTTACTGCTTAGTTTCCCAGAAGTTGCCAGGGAAATTATTTGTTTTGCAACTCTTAGGTACCTTTTCGAACTTTCAATGATGTTTCTGGGATTTTTCTCTGCAATTTAGAGATTGTTCTCATAGAACTGAGAAATAGATTTTTTTAAACTTTGATGGGACTTACAAGTTACTGTCTGGTCTAGAAACTATCTGGTAAGTATCAATTAAGTGAACTTCTTCTAAAGTATTTGCTGTATTATATTGACTGCTAGCCAATGTTGGGTAACTGCTTCGTTACATAAAAACAAAACAAATGAACTCCTTGTTTGGGTTTATAGAAAGTGACAAATTGTGATTTATCTTTTAGTTATAAAAACTGGAGGTCCTGCTGCTTCACATGAAAGTAATTAATAAGATTTGGTTGTTTTGGCAAATAAAAACCCTGATTAGACGTTGGGCAGCATGATTGCCTCTTAGCAAAAAGGTTCAGGGTTTGAATCCTTGTGTAGACTTTGAACATTCTCTAATTTAAAAACATACATGTTAGTTTCACAGGGGACTCAATAGCTATTAGGTTTCCTTGAGTTCATGCTTGATTGTTTGTGTCCGACTTGCTCTGTGATGTAGGTATGACGCCTCTCGACCATAGTCACCAGAAATGACCAATTGGCTCCACAAAAAAGGATTTTTTGTGGATTATTTCTACTTTGTTATTCTACTGAAGAAACCTGAGCACTTCTCCAGAGTCTCAAACCGCCTCCTTGCTGATTGTTTTGTACTGTCTGCTTGTCATTTTTGCACAGAGAACGCTGAAGGATCTGGATTCGGCAGCATTTCAGACCCGCTGAGTTTCTCCGGCCTGAAGACTAAGCGCCATCAAGCTGTTCAAACCTTTGGCCCGACTCCGATGCTGAACAAGCGGCAGAGAGGGGTCTCTCTCTAACGTTGTGCTATCGTTTTTCCGTTTGTGTGAATAATTATAAGTCAATATTGACATGTTTTCTTTTTTCATAACTGGATTTTTCTTCTTTTTTGCTAACATAGCTGTTCCTCATATCTGTAAGTGTCAGATTTGTTTTTCTTACCTCTTTGACATTAAATAAGTCCTGGTTTTAAAAGTTCTTTGTAGAAGAGAAATGTTGAACATTTCCTCCAAATCAAATGATTTATTCGCCTTTATCACCCTGCTGCTGTCTTACACAGACACAAGTCATAAATTTAAAACAGAGGCTTTGCCTCATCAGATAATAGATAAATCACTAAGAGGTTGCAATCGTGCAAGTTGGATTTAAAAAAGAATGTTGTCAGGGATCTAAAAATATTTGTTTTCCGTTGTTTCTCTCTTATGTTTCTGTTAATGAAATTGTAGAGGCTTCCAAGAATATAAGCCTGCAAATAAAGTCAAGCCAACGTGTGAAAGCAAGAAGGGAAAAAAATTTAAAAAGATGTTTAGTTTCAGGCCAAAACCTCTGCTCGGGTCTGATGCACCTGGAAGCTGATAGAGCCGTAAACTTGACAGGATTACATCGACTTGTTTAATAAACTGCCTCAGAGATTTCTGTTTAAACTGACATGATTTATTGTGTGATGTATCTCTGAGAGACCTAGCTGGAAGTTTCTGAATAAAAAACCTCAGCCGTGTCTGGAATGATTTGTTTTCTGCATTAATCGAGTTCATACGGGGAATCCTGGGAGTTTTATGCGAACGTGTTTTCCTCCGCCGGACGTTGCAGAGAGAGGATCAATTCGACTTTCACATGTTTTGTTTTATAAATATGCTCTGGTGGCAAAGAAACGGATCAAAAGGTCCAAGTCATAAACAGATGAGTGTGAAAATAGTTTTTTTCAGAGTCAGGAATGTTTGCTATTTGTAACTCTTTAAGTTTTTACTGCACTATAAAAAGCAGCTACATAACAATAAAAGGAATCAAAGCCCCTCCAACCCCAGACGCAATTTTTTATTGGCCATTATAAGCTGTTTATAGTCAAGGTTTTCACATGAAACTCAGAAGGGCAGAAATAACTGTTTTTGATTATTTTACTCACATAACTCTGAGATGCAAGTCAAGCTGCTTTCCTGGAATAGTTAAAGGGGTAGTTTGTTCAAATCTGGAATTATCCTTTATCAACATTTGCAAACAAATTAAAGAATGGAGATGGAGGTATCTGCTTGGTGTTATCATTAGGCTTGCAAAACTGATCCTGATGCATCTATTCCTAAAGGTAAATAAGGTAATGTTCCACTGTCCACTTAAAAAATATATATATATTTTAAATAACGTAAAATATTTTTTTTAATACGCTGCAACAGACATTTTGTTACTTTTACAAATCTTCTTATTACTTTTATACATGTTTTTATTATTAGACCCTGGGTTGGGTTGGTGCATCATCATTTTTCGCATTATTAGTATTATTAGCTTTGAAACGTTCAATGATCTGATTATACTTATTTTTCAGGCTAGAGATGAGGGAGGACTCATCTTTATATCCATCATTGCAGATTGTCTTGACTTTGCTTTACAGCAGAGTTTCACAATTGATTCAATTTCAAAAATACTTTATTAATCCTAAGGGAATCTAAATGTTGTAACTTCTATTATCTGAAGGTTCTTTAAAGAGTTATTGTAGATGCTGGTGACTGTTAGCAGGAAGGACCTATTATAGAGGTCAGTATTACTGGAAACGTAAAGAAGCATCCGACGGAAGGCGCTGTCGTAAAGCAGTCTCATGAAGACGATAATCAGATTGTTCATAATTTTCTTCACATCATGAAGAATCTCTTTTTTTTCTTCGCCTTTCTCGATAACAGACTTATAAAAGATCTGCATCATCACTGGACCTAAGGTGTCATCTACTTTTTTTTGTTCACATTTAAGATGACATAATTGTCGTCGCACCAAACGGTCCACCAGCACTTTGCACTCAACTTCTTGTCCATCTCTGATGAAACTGAGGACTGAGGAGTCGTTTGAGTTTTTGTGTACAGGACAATGGTGAGAGTATCGTACCCTGTGGTGCTCCAGTGCATCTGACCACCAGGTTAGAAGCACTACAGATGAGCAGAAACATGCTTTTTTGACTTTGCTTAGATTCTCAGAGGTTCTATTGAGGGGAATGTAAGCAACTAATAAGCGTGTAAGCGATTCTTTGTCTTTTTTCAGATTTCTGTTGAAGGAATTACATGTTCTATAAAATCAGAGCTGACTTTTTTTGTTCAATTAGCTTCTCAGAACAGAGAGATGAGCGTAGTTTTGAGCTGTCTTCACTCTCCTCTCTGGCCTCTTTGTGAATTCTTTCATCTGTGTTTATGTCTCCCTGCTCATGTGCCCTTCTCCCTCCTCCTACTCCTCTTCCTCCTTCTTCTCCTCCTCCGCACTCTTGTTTTTCCTGTCTACTGAACAGAGACGTGTTGATGTGAGGCCCCTGCTTGCGTGGCCACAAGGGAAAAAGTCTCTGGTGCTTTTAAACGGCTGCAAGATCAGACATGTCCGCCGTCCTCAGGCGAACACCCCCCCTTCCCCCTGGTAACTGATAGTGCAGAGACAAACCAAAAGATGCATCACCCACTCATGTTGCTCTTGTTAACTGTACAAGCATGGACGCACACATACATGACGCTGAGCCGGGCATTTTTCTGGTCCTTGCGTTCGGCTCTCCTCTCAGTGGGGTGGCGTGTTTGCCAGACACTAGGGAGAGAAAGCGAGATGGTGTGTGTTCTTTCCCCCACTTTCTTGCCCTTTTTTTTTTTTTTTTTGCTTTTGACAGTAAGATGGATGATTGCAATCACAGGAGCCATCAGTGAGACAGAGCGGAGGTCTACAGGGCAGGGAGACACAGCCATGGGAAACCAGCCGTCAGATTAATGCGCCATGCTGCCATGGGAACAATGCACTGTTTATTTGTCTGGGGGTTTTGTTGTTTCATATGCATTTTCTTCTCCCTTCTCTCCCACCCACCACCCCAACACCACCACACACATGCTCTCCCCCTCCCTCCCTATATCTATCTCTGCGGCCTTTTCATGTACAACACATGAAAGCCTGCTCGTAAAACACAGACAGAGGTCTCGTTTGAGAAAGAGACAGAGAACGAGATTGTTTATGTTTTAAACGCAGAGTAAGCCCACTGAAAGTCAATATGTCGTCGCAAACCAGTGCAAATATGTCAAATTTCATAGCGACTAACCCGGTTTGTTTGATCCCCTGAGAGAACAAGAGGCAGGCCTCTTTTCTGCAAAGGGAACGGATGTTTTTAAGAGGAACATCTGTTGCTGCACAAGCGGGATTACTGAGTCTGTAGCCGAGGGCCACCGAGGTTATAAACGGTGGCGCGGTCGACAAGGAGGTCTGACATGGAGCTTTGTTATAAAGCTCAAGCTGGATGTTAAAGTAATAAATCGCATTAGGTTTTGGGGTATTCATCAGTGCTCACTTTTAAATCAGCATCGTCTTTAGTAAATATCTGAATGCTGTAAAGTTTTTCCACAGTTTGTTACTTTGCGACCACAAACTGCAAAGCGTTTGATTGGATTTTTACGCGATGGACTGAACCAAAGGGTGTATAATTGTAAATTAAAAGGAAAATTATGCGTTTGTACTTTATGTCTCTGTGTTGCGCTGCGATGGACTGGGAACCTGTCCAGGGTGTAACCCTGTCTCTCGTCCGTTGTAAGCTGTAGACCCACCCAACGCCAACAGGGACAAGGATGTACAGAAAATGGATGGATGGATGGATGGATGGGGGGATGATGCAAAATGATACAGAAAAAAGGAGTGGTGTACATTCCTTAGTAGATCCTTTGACAAAAAAACAACACAGAAGTAACACATTATGTGGCAAAATATGACCTATTACAGACCTCCTAATACAGGGTCGCCTAAAATGTCAGGCTATGCATTAATTAGAGGAACAGCCAAGTATGTGGAAACTCTGGAGGTGCTGCGAATATTCAAAGCTCAGGTGGAATAATCTGTAGACAGTGCAAACATTAGTCAAATACTCTGCAAATCTTTATGGAAATTGCACAAGATTAAAACCATATGAAGTCTCACAGAAATGTTGCAACCAGACAGCATGTTGAAAAATGTGCTCTGGTGTGAAGAGATCACTTTACAGATTGATTCTGCTTGTAAATGTATTTATTCGCAGCATGTATAGAAGGTTGTTTCTCCCCCTGAATCCCCACCTTGTTTTATCCATCAGTATTTCACCTTAAGCTCTGTTGACTTGTCAGTCTGTGACATCGGGTAATGTTCTATGCCTTAGGCAACCAATGAGAAGGAAAAAGTATCGTCTTTTAATCCATATTCCTTCCACTTTTCTCTATGTTATCTTCATCCTTAACCCTGAAGATTTACGCGTCTGCACACTAAAGCTCTAACTCACACTGACAAATTCCTGTAAAAACGCAGCCTTCTCCTGGGAGTTGTGTGCTCAGGGTCAGCTCCTGATAAAGCACGGGTAAAGTTACAGCTCGGAGGTATTCGGTTTCCCAAAAGCAGCTAAACGCCGTGTTGACCTACATTCAGGTGCATCAGTAATGCAAACAGGAATCTTTTTTTTTTTAAGCTTGTCTGGGGAATGTGGTTTAAATTAATCCAAGGCTTTTAATGATCTACTTGCTCTGTTTGTTTTTCAATGTGGATTGATCTTACATCAACAACTTCGATGGTTTTTGGAAAAAAGCTGATGGGAAATGTTTACGTAGAGTCAAACGTACGCAGTCATACATTCCTATCCTTCACTTAAATGTCATTTTACAAGTTGCACAACCACATAGTTTGAGTTAAAATTAGCAAGCCTATAGGGATGTACAACTGAGCACTTTTATTATCAGAATAGTGACATACCTTTACGTTTTTTGGGGGGATTTCAGCCATCGGCCTGATAAATATATGGCTATTTAAATTTTTTTAACTATTTGGATCTGAGGAGAGGAATTTGGAGTTAATCCTCTTTCTAAATATTCTTTTTACTTTGTGAAATGTGACTGGCAGCAAAACAAACCCTCAGCATGAACCACCACAGTGTTCTGTAAACTCTCAGATCCTAGTCAACACTGACTGCATTAATCTTGGGGAAGGGTCTTTTTTTAAATTGCTTATCACCCTCCTGGTTTAGATTGATGTTAAACTCTCTTCTCTCTAAAAGGGGAAAATGCTGTTCCAACAGTTTCCAGTTTGTGGCAGACTTTAGCCTTGGAGGTTCCTGGGTTGTAGCTGCACCTATATTCTGTTATCTAAAGGTTTGGTCACGGTGAATGGATGAAGCAAAAGAGTTCAGAAAATTATTCAGTTTTATGTGAATTGCAAAGACACATGAAAAAACGTTATTTTATATTAGCATTTATTAAAGTGATTACCTATAAAAGTGTTATTTCTTTAGAACTTACTATGGGACATTAATTAAAATAATAATGCA
Source organism: Orestias chungarensis (assembly GCA_032876305.1). Lineage (NCBI taxonomy): Eukaryota > Metazoa > Chordata > Actinopteri > Cyprinodontiformes > Cyprinodontidae > Orestias > Orestias chungarensis. The sequence goes on along the minus strand of JAVLVB010000423.1, from coordinate 215,687 downwards.
GGAGTTTGTTGGAATCTGTGTTGTTTTGAAGCAGTGTGGGTTAAAATACATTTCTACTTATGTACCTGATTCTTGTTTTTGAAAAGTATTTAGATGACCAAAGGTTTTATAATATGCAGGTATATGATCAATTTATCTAAATATGCTATTATAGCAAGAGTATATTAATGCTGTGACCATTGGTCATTATAGGTCTCTAAACTTACGATCACATGATTTCAAAATAGTCAACGTAAAATTCAGCATGCAAGCATACATTAATAGTGGCTTTTTAAAAATGTTTTACTTCCTGAGCAAAAAACTAAACAGCAATATTTTAATAAAACTAAATATTAGGATTTTTGTCATAAATCTATCTGTAGGTTGATGTTAAATAATATAAAGAGTCATGTATGTTTTATGATCAGTTTGTTTTCTATTTTGATCATATATTATAATTTGTTTGTTTGTTTGTTTGTCTTCACTAACAAGACTGGATTGAACCAGGTTTAATGAACAGATTCTCTCGGGTCTAAGTACAAAGCCTTGGTTAATAAAGTCTGAACAATTGTTTGTGTAAGCCTACCTCATGTTTTCCATCAGCATCCAGATTTTAAAAGTTTTTTGTTTGTTTTTTCCAATGTAAATTGGTACTACATAAAAACCTGAATAACAGACTACAAAACAAAACAAACAAACAAAAAACAAGTCAGAAGGGCTGCAACCTATATATTTGTGTGTAAAGTTAGTACTAAACAGTATTTTCGTCCATATTCTTACATAGTTTTAACCTTTACAACAAATAAACAGATATATTTTATCAAGTATTTTATGCTCCTCGTGCACTTTTAAGCATGATGGCTATATAACAGGCTTTGCTGAGCTGCAGCCTTGACAGCCCGGTGTGTTAAAGCGTTTGTGGAGACGCTGCAAGATCCTTGGTGTTGTTCTGCTCCTTCTTTTGGATGTGACCAGAAGCTCGCAGTTGTCTCAGGTTGCCAGAGGGGGCAGTAAAGCTCCGCACAACATAAAGAAAACCAGTTTGTGCCTCATCAGGAAGTCAGCAGAAACATTTAAAGAGGCCAAGAATGCTGATGGTGTTGTTGTGAGTCACATTAATGATGCTGGACAGCTTTAAAAAGGACAACAAGTCCCAGGGGTGGCGTCGTTTTTAGATGTTTTAGTTTGTAAATGGCTTTCCTTCAGGTTCTCCTGGTCCCTCCGTCCAGAAACATGCAGTTTAACAGCTTAAAAAACAGTCAACACTAAACATGATGGAAAATTACTGTATGAACGGTGCAGCGTGGACAGGATTGATCATATCTGACTCAGCTGCAAGATAAACACAAAGGAACGTGTTCAACTTGTTCAGCCTGTCTGTTTTCTGTCGCTCGGATCTTCTTGCAGCGTCCTTATTGAAGAGATGAGCATTGGTAGCGCCTCTGGTTCCCATCAGATACAGTATCATACAGATAATTATGTTTACGCCTGACAAAACAGCCAACATGTCATCCATCGTTTCAAGGGAAACTTTTTCTAGTCCAGCAAGGCGTTAACAGTGCAAAGTCAGCCGAATGAATGATCAGATGATTAAAAAGCAGAGAGAGTGAATGTGACTTTAAGATCCTCACTATAACGTCGAGTGACTGCAGAAAAAATGGGATTTAGATGGGATTCAGAGGTCTGGCTGTTCTGACCTTCTGAGATCATTACTGCTGTTCAACATCAGCAGCTGCTGGAGCATTAAATAATTTAGGGGAGCAACATTAGTCTTTATAACAACAACATGTGTGACAAATCAGATGGGAGAAAAGCGGTTTTTAAGCAAAATATTAGAAATAGCTAAATCCTTGAAAAGAAATCAAGCCATTTGGACACAGTAAACAAGTTTTTTACATAAAGGTGTTTCTGGAAGGGTTATATTAGGGATGTATGGGACTTAAAAGTATAATTCAAACAACAAACTCCGTGAGAGTTACCCAGTTCATTACCAGGAAGTTAAATAAAAGGATTAACAAAGAGTCAAACAATACTGCATTAGAGCAAAACCTGGACATTTTTTTATTATTAGCAGGATTTTGCTACATTTGTTCACCTGTGTACCTTTTATTTATTAGTGATAATAGTTTTTAATATCAGAAATGATACAACATTCACTGATAATCAGTAGGAATGTAATTAATTTTCTGGTCTAAGTCATTTACATAGATTTATGAATTCCTCATAACAGTTTACTTTTTCTTACTACTCTTGATTTTCTCTTTGCGTCCCAGCAGAAATTGTATTATCTTACAATCAATTGATCAACGACTTAGCCAGGGACTAGGAGATATCCTGGGAATGGCAAGGCAAATTTATTTGTAATCCACATTTAATTTACAAAACAATCCAGAGTGCTTTTCATGAAGATTAAAAACACATTAAATAGTAATAATTTAGGAGCATAAATAAAGAACGAATAAAAAGTAAAAATAGAAACAAAAAAATCATGATATAAGAACAAAGATTAGTTGAATTAATAGTGAAATTAATTCATATGCACTGTTAAAAATAACCGTTGTCAGCCTGGATTTTAAATTGATCAGAGTAGAGGCCTGTTGCATGTTTTTAGGATTACTGTTCCAGATTTTCGGGGCATAAATCTAAAGCGGTCCAGGCTCTGGGGCCCAGTAGGACACTAAGACTTTTAGACTATGAGCTGGTTCATGCAGCTCTAACACGTTAGAGGTTAACTTTGGCTTTAGATATTGAAGACGCTTCAACAGAACAAGAGTTGATTAAGAGTTTATTCTCTGAGAGTCAGGAAGCCAGAGCAGAGACCTGAGAACTGGGCCAATATGGTCATGTTTCATGGTACTGATGAGAACCCGAGCAGCAGCTTTCTGGATCTTCTGTCTAACAGCCCGTTTATAGAGAGGACCCAGTGAGGATGGCGTCTCACCGGCTGGAGACAACGTTTTTTAGATGGTTAAAAAGGTGCAAATGTTATTGATTTTATGTGGCGGTTAAACCTGAGGCCTGAGGCCAAAATCACCCCAAGATGTCTAACCTGATGTTTAGCTTTTAGAAAGAGAGTCTCTTTGTTTCTTTGGGCCACAGGCGATGATTTAGACAGTTTATCAGGAGAACATTGTTTAGCATCCACGCACTGATCTGTTTGATACAGTGACACATTAAACCCGCAGGTCTGAGTGTCGTCTGCATAGTTGTTGTAGGAAACATTAAGCTCTGTATTAGCTGGGCTAATGGTAGCATGTGCATACTGAACAGATAGCATCCTAACATTTACTAAGTAGGTTCTCTACATATAGTCCAGCTTCCTCCAAAGGGGCAAAGACGAGAGTATTCCCTCTAACTTGACGTTAGGAGCCTGAGTTTCTTTCTCGGCCTGTGATGGACTCATTTTTGTTCTGTGTTTTGTTTAAACTGAGCTAGATGCTCTCCTGTCTTTATAGAAGTAGTTTTTTTAGGATTATGTTCACCTATTAGTATCTGAAGTTGTACTTGACCAGATATACTTATACTTCCTGCATCCTGCAATGCATTTCAATGGGCTCAGGGAGGGTTTGCCGCAACTTAATTACGAAATACACACTGATGCGTGCTTGGAGAGGCACAACACGCACACTCGTCGCAGGACTGCCAGACTGACATTGACAACATGGCTAGAAACTTGAACTCCATCCAGTCATTGAGGGATTTACCGTTTAGTCGTCGAAACAATGTGCACAAATTGGCTTTAAAAGAATTCGGACCACCTAAATCAAATGTAAACATAAAAACAAAGTGGAGAAGACATGCTGGATTTGTTGTGTGATGTTGTATTCTCCAAATGTTGAATTGTAAATAGTTGTATAATTCCAATTTTATACTGTATATGTCCTGGAAAGATTTGCTTAGTTATAGTTTTAATATTAGAAATAAAATGTCTTTAATTTCAAAACAGTTTTATTTAATTTTTTTATTCTTAGAGGGCAAACTAGTTGACGTGATGGCCATGGTGGAAGTGTTTTATTGTATTTGAGACCATTGCTATAAACTTGATATAGCTATTCAAAGTACTGTAGTTTGTACAGTTCATGCCTGATGTTGCCATCTGGGAACAGGGAGATATTTGTCAGGAGTCGCCACTGGAAAATGCAAATGCCGAACAAGATCCTGGTTTCAAGGTAAATCTTGCTGATCTTCCTTTGGGCAGTTTTTGTTTCTCTGTTGACAAGGAGTTCCTCATTCTGGACTACAAAGCTATTTTGACACTGCTCCCGTTTTCAACCACATGTCTATGTGAGCTGAGCTTCTTAAGCTTGACTGCGATATAAAAACTAAACACAGAGAAACTGAGAACTGTTGAGGAAGACCTTTGTGTGTGTCTTTACTATTCCTGCCAGGTATCCCTTTTGTGTTCATCGAAACAGGCCCAGGTTTCACACTAAGTGAGTATAAATATATTTAGAAACTATATTAATAACTATAGTTTGTATAATATGTAGGTGTTAGAGTGTCATCTTGGTTGGTGGTGTGTCCGAGGATCTTGTAAATGTAAAGAGTGTGCCGCGGCTCAATAAAGGTTGAAAATCACTGATCTATGCAGTAGGTGTGGTTATTGGGTCCAAAGTCGTGAAGCCTAGAGACTTGTTGTCTTAAAAAAAAAAAAATATATATATATATATATATATATATATATATATATATATATATATATATATATATATATATATATATATATATATATATATATATATATA
>JAVLVB010000423.1:197020-210863 GCA_032876305.1 Orestias chungarensis | reverse complement strand
CCTCCTTTAATAAACTATTGTTTGTGTTATCTGTTCTTTTGTCAGAGAAAAAACTTTTCTGTCTCCATCGACCTCCAAATTTTCAAAAGTTGTTATTGACTGTAATGTAAATTGGTACCATATCAAAACTTTAATCACAAGCCACATTAAAATGTGTGGAAGATTGTAAACGGAAGAATCTAATCAAAAAAGCCGTGTTTGGCACCAACAGAAACAAAGCCTATCAGGAACACCGCACTGCAACACGGTGGTGGCAGCGTCATGATCTGGTGTAGCTTTTCTTTAGACAGACCAGGAGCTTTGTTAATAAGAACTTGATACCAGTCGGTTTTCCCCCTGACTTTAGGATGTATTTTTGGACGCCTGAGTGATTTATATCTTACAGTAGAGGCATTCATGTGAGTCTATTCATACAGACTCATGCTCATTTGAGCCTGCTCATATGAGTATGAGTCTATATGAGTCTACTCATATGTATTGATATTTAACTGTCAGAAATGCTCAGGAGCCCACAAAAATGTCATTTATGAATTAGAAAAAGGTCAGACAAGTGTCATGAGAATAATTCATCAGTCAGTCTCTTGTTCTGAATGTATCATGAGTGAAACCACCTCCCGAGGTTCTCCACTGTCTGGCTCCGTCCTCGGTTCCTCCTCACCGCCCAGCAGGCCACGCAATAGTGCTCCCCCCAGAACCTGGGCTGGTGGAGGCTGTAGCTCCTCCTCCAGTCCAGGTGTCGCCTCAGCAGCGCCGGGTCCGCCCTCAGCTTCAGCAGGTACCGCGCCAGCTCCGTCACCGTGGGGAAGTCCTCCACGTGGATGAACGCCTCCGGCGGCAGGAAGCGCTCGTAGTTGCGCCTGGACGGACCGAGGACCACCGGTACCGCCCCGGCCAGCACGGCGTTCCACAGCTTCTCCGTGATGTAATCCGTGTGCTGCGAGTTCTCCAGCGCCAGGTAGAACAGGTAGCGGCTCAGGAGGCGCGCCACGCTGCCGCCCCCGCGGCGCAGCGGTCGCCCGGCCGCGCCGAACACGTCCACGCGGACCAGCCGGCGCAGCTGCCGGTAGAAGCCCACGCGGGCGTGGCTGGCTGACCAGTTGCTGACCACCCACGCCACGAGGCGTTTGCGTGGGCGTCCCGCGGGGAGGAGCGGCTGTGCGCCGCCGACCTCCTGTGCCCACGCGCCCGTGGGAACTAGAAACCCATAAGGCAGGAAGATGTCCGAATCCGCCCGGTAGGTCATGGTGAGGTTAAACACGCCCCCCAGCATCCACAGCCGGGACGTGTGCGTGGGGGACTCGTAGTTCATCCAGATCCACTTCTGCGCGCCGGGCCGCGGCTCCGGCGGCAGCTCCGCCTCGCCCTTGGCGATCTCCCGGTGGTGGATGATCACGGCTTCGGCCTCCTGGTACGCGCGTGGGTCGTCCGTCAGCGCGCAGCCGCTGATCTGATAGAGCTCCAGGCAGTCCGGCAGTGGCCAGTATTCACCGAAGGGACGCGTCCAGACCAGGAGGGTTACCGGGGGCGGTGGCGGCTCCGGCGCGGCCCGGTCCGGCAGGTGCAGCGCGCACACCACCAGGAGGAGCAGGAAACCCACGGCGGCCGCGCACACCAACAGGTAGCACTGTTCAAAGCAAGGCCTCCTCACAGCTGTGTGCCGTGATGCTCTGGGAGAGGGGCCAGCTTGTGTCCAAGCAACCCGAAATCCCATGAGCTCCCCTCACCCTGCAGATCACCCCCCCCCCCAAAAGATAACCCCAAAAGCTGCCCCCAAACAGGACTAATCAGCCTACAAGGAAGTCACAGTGCGCTGACACACCCTCAGCGGAACACCCTTGGCCTCTAGTTCAGGTTTATGTTGCTGCAGATAAAAGGATTGTCAAATAAAAGCCTGCAGCAGACATGCAGCTCCAGGTACTTCCTGCTTATGAATCATGCTAAAGAAAGTCAGAGCTGTTAATCCATTGGCACTCAACGACATATACGTGGCAGCGTCTAACTTGGCCATAGCGACTTGGCCAGTTGCTGCTGAATGGGCCGCTTGTGCGGCCTGTTTACTACTGGAGGGACTCAGGGGTGATTTTCTTGGATTTGATGAACACCTTAACCGGGAACACCGCATCCAGTTGCTGAAATGGGCAAAACGTGACTCGTTTTTTGTCTTGTATCTAAGGGAAAAATAGGTTTATGTTGCGTAAATGTTCTGTTAAAACCTTGGAAATAATAAATGAGGAAAATTTGTAACCTAATTTAAGCAGAGTGATATTTTTAAGGTAGATCTAGTTGTTTATATTGGGGAACAAGCAGCATCGGACCAGGAAACCGAGCAGAACGGAATCAGGATAGGGAGAAGGATGTTGGTGAAGTTTAAAGCTGAGTCACAAAATATCAATCAAACCTAGAGCTCTGTTCAATCTATCTGAAAACCGAAGGGTAATAAGCATCTAAAGTCGTTCTTAGAGGAGCAACAAAAAGTAACTTATAGTAACTGTTTGACAAAGACAATGTTTGGATGTTGAAAGATATGTTGGAGGAAGTGTTCAAGTTGGATGAGATGCAAATACCGTGTTGTGGAAAACAAAGGCTGATTATATCATGGCTTCTGGCGAAAAATGGCAACGGCAGCATCATGCTTGTGGGAATGCTTTTCCATTGTTTGGGCAGATGGGTGGATCTAAACACAGGAGAACCTGCTGGCGTCATGAACTGGGTGGTGGAGGCGAAGTCAAGATGCAGACAGACCATTAAAGCTGCAGCAGGTAACTTGTCAGTGTGTGACAAATGATTTGTGATACATACATATATATATATATTTATATACAAAAAAAGGCTCCATTGGCTCATTTTAGTGTTCCTACAGCCATCTGCAAAAAATACACAATGCTCCCGGTCAGAAACAACCAATCAGAGCGAGGGAGAAGGTTTGAAGCTTACTGTACCTTCACAGGAAAATGATCATCCGCCTTCAATGGCGGCCGTGCTTGCTAGGTTGCACCTTAACTCTGTGGGGAAGCAGGTGCAGCGTAACGGGAAGCTACGTTTGAGTGACAGTGGTAAGAATGTCCTCCTGGCCTTGATTAGTTGATTTTTACTAACGGTCATACAGTTTAAAAAATATAATTAAAAAAAAACTCAGTAGGACCACAGTGAGGGGAAAAAGGATCTCAATCTTTTTTCACAGATTAATTGTTTCATACTGTCGAGACAAAGTCACAGTTTAAAATTTGTATTTTTAAAAAAACATGTTTTATTTTTTCTGAAAGTTAACGACTGCAGCTTTAAATGTTACATGTTAAAAATTTTTTAAATGATAACAAGATCCTGATAGAGTAAATCAGTAGAAATGTGGTACAGCTGTTTCAAACTGAGGGAGAAGATCTGAAAACCAAAAGTACAAAACTAGACAAAAATCTGAAGAGGGGGAAAAAAACAAACAAATACAACAGAAACTAAATGCAAGAATTAAGTAAGAAAAAAAGCATAAGGAACAAAAGCTAAGCTGGTAACACCTTATAAGCGGCACTGAAAAAATAAAGGGCCACAGAACAAGGCCGGACGTAAAGAGACCAAAGTAAATCTGTGTGAGCGTGGTCTAGTCAAAGTAAATGGCTAATTCAAATAGAGACTATTTAAATAAAATAAAAAAGATTTTTACAGACACTCAGATAAAAGAACAACACAGAATTTGAGCTATATTGCAAAGAACTGTTGGGCTTCTTTTCAGTATCCGGATGTTACTTAGGTAAGTCATAAAATACTACCTTTTATCTATCATTAAGTTTTTTAAATAAAAAAAACGCTTAGAAACTGTTAAAACTGCGCAAAAAAAAACAACCAAATAATAATAAAAAACAATCTAGATTTAATATTCACTAAGTGAATAAGGGGCTGTCGATCTTATCTTTTCTCATATTCTGTTTAGCGCCACATTCATCATGGAGTTTAATTGATTTCTGTCTCTGTAGAATGTAAGAAAATAATCAAATGTGGGCAATTTTAAAGGGAGATTACTGGGGTGGATGAGGACCCTATCTGTAGACTGTCCCCCTAAATTATTTTCTCAGCTCTGAAGATGTGAAAACACTTAGGTGCATAAAAAGCTATACGTCTCCCACCACTAGGTGTCTCCCTAGGCAAGCTTAAACCTAGTTAAGTCTCTTTTTTTTTTCCTCTGGTGGTATTTAGATTTTTCTGCATGCATGTTTAATTTAGCAAATGAATAAACATCTCAGCTGGAAATGAGACATCCAGCAGTGGAGTTTCGAAAAGGTTTGTCTTCAATGTTTTATGTATTAGATATGACCCAACATCACAGCACACCCTCTAACCACAAATGTTAATAAATGAGTCACAGATTTAATGTGATGATCTAATATAAGCAAACATGGGGATTCAAAAAAAGAGTATATTCTGTGTTAAACATAGAAACAGCACAGCACTGAGTAAAAAAAAAAAAAGTTTGCTCAGGTTGCTGCATTTGTTTAGAGGTATTTTGATCAGAAGTCATGAAAAAATGATGAGGCAGCAAGGTTGTCTGTTGTGTCTGGTGGGCAGGAAAAACACTCCATCGCTGGGACAACATTATTCCTCCCCACAGACACGGAGGATGTCATGAAGTCTGAACCGAGAGCAGTGGAAAAAAACCCAGGCAGACAAGCAGGAGAGGGAGGAGATGAAGTGAGGAGCATGTGTGTCTCCGTTGGGTCCTCCTCCTTCCTGTTACATCCATTCACTTTTCCTCACTGTGCTGCCTTTTTTATGTGCATGTGACTGGTTATCCCCATAAGAGGCCGCGTATGCCCTCTGCATTATTTATCCTCCCTGTTTTCATCCGAGCGCTTCTATTTTCAGGCCATCATTTAACGCACTACTTCGGGTTATGGTGAGCAGAGAAGGTGCATGAATCAGCTTCATGATGAGACCTTAATATTGTAAACACATGTGAACTTCTCATCAGATAAGGCGACGGTTCAACAGAAAAGAAATCTACAGAAATCATTCTTTCATCAGTTTTCGTCTTACTTGTAACTGTTAGTGGGTTTCATGTAGCTTTGAAAAATATTTCAGTAGGCATACTTTAAGTCGTGTGACTTTAAATTATATATTTTTTTACAGTTCCCTCCCAGTGCTCCAGATTTTGCTACAGTCTGTTTAACATTGATCAACATATCTTAAGTCCTTGTGCACCATAGTTTGGCTTTTAACTTTATCTACCTTTTCACTCTTATGTAGCCTGACCACGATTACATAACATACTATATATATATATATATATATATATATATATATATATATATATATATATATATACATATAATAAAATTATCCCAAAATTAAGAGTAGAAGCAGATGTGGTCCAAATATAGTCTCTGTAGCTGTTATTTATTCTGCACAGTTTATACAAAATGAAGTTTTTTACTAATAACTTCTCCTTTTTATGGTCTGTTCATGTGAGAAACATTTTGAACTACGGTTTGAGTAGTAAACAACGTTTCTCAGTCAGATATGCGGCTGTTAGCTATATAAGGAAAGAAATCAAGTTTATTTATTTATTTAAGTAAAGATTTGTCCATCCAGCTTGTTTCCGTCTCTAGCTCAAAGCGGTTCAGTGGAAAATCAAAGCAAAAAAGTAAATAAATTACATAATAATGTAATAATAATATAAAATAATATATAATATATAGGTGTAATATATAATATAATATTAATAAGACATTAATAATAATATCTTAGCAAGTCACCAAAACAAACGAAAGATGCAGCATCAAAACATGTAAGAAAAGAGAGAAAAGATCAGCCAAAACAATTATAATAGCTTTACCTAACTCCACTCTCTAGTTTCTTTAGGACTGAATAATAAGAAAATGAAGGGAAGCTGTTAAAAGTCCAACAAAAAGACAGTTTAACGAACTATTAGCTCAAGATCCTTTTAAAATAACACAATCAACTCTGGCTCACTGGGGATGTGCAAAGCTGTATAAATTGAAATTGTCCAATTTCTCTGTTAATCTTCTGTTATTATTGCAGTAAACGTCCTGCTCGTTCACAACCTGTTTAGGCAGGTTAAAATTCTTCAGATAAGCTGCGACTAACTACATGCGGGCAATAATTCACCTAAGCCAATTTTGCAATTACTCTTTAAATAGCAAGAGTTTGTAACTCACTGAAATTGCTTTAAGAGTTTAATGTTTTTATTTAATTTAGTTGTTTTTTCTTTGAGGTTGTCCCTGTGCCATTTGCTACATTTGGTGCTGATTTAATCTACATTTCCCATCTAAACTCATAGCCTTACGTAAAAAAATATAATTTTGTGTCTCGGTTAAACTATGTATCGATTGAGTCACAATATGTCGGAAATCAGAGCCATTGCATATATAAAAAGGCTAAACTAAGAAATATGAACGTCAACATTCATAATAATCACATTGTTTTGAGTTATTTTGGTAAATAATCGGTATAATTAATCATGTGGTGAACCAAAAGCTTTCACACAGTGGTTTCATACTGAAATATTTGTTCAAATTAAAGAGTTTCAAAGTAGATTGGGACAAACTGGTGACCCTGGGTAGGAAATGGGTGATGAGGTGAACCGATAATCCATCAAACCCCCTGTTTACTTCCGTCCTTCTAAGCTTTGAGAGTGAAAACACTTTCTGTCGGTTTGTATTTTTGTGGCTGTGGAAATAGCGGCACAGAGAGGAGCTTTCTGCGTTTGATGGGACCTCCAGGTCTTCACTCATCTTCCTTATTGATTTTCTCTTACTTTCTCTTTTGCACTCCCAGGGGAGAGGATGTCTCAATTAGTCTCGGCTGACGACGGAGAAGCTGAGCGATTGAGAAACACATACAAGATAGGGGGTAAAAAACACTGAAGGAGGAAGCAGAAAGAGGAGGATGAGGGCTGATTGCCAAGGCCCTGGCTGACCCTTGACCTTGATCGCGACCTGGGAGGTTGACCCCGGAGGTCAGAGGTTGTGTGAAAGTGCCACCGCGGCGATTCACTCCACTGCCGGGTGATGATGATCCTATGCAGCCTCCCCAGCCTGTCTGACATGATCAGTGTTGTTCTCCTGCCTGCAGCTCCCGAGGGCCTCACATCCGTCAGTGACTGGGCCGAGCGGGGCCCGCTAAAAGCACGTTACAGGCAGGAGGAGCAGGGACACAAGCAGAGAGAGCCGGGGAGGCTATGAGACAGAAAGGCTGTTTTATTACCTCCCCTGTAGCTCCAGCCGGGCCGCTGATCTGGTCAAGTAGTGGCAGCGACACAATGAATGTGTTTAATTTCTCCGTATTTAAACTTTACCCAAACATGCACGAGGTGATGAGGCTTATTTAAATCTCCGGGCGCCGACATCCTTCCGCAGCTGTGTTGGAAACGTGCATATAAAAATATATGGAGAGAGATTACGCTATTTTTAGACGTCCATCGGCGGGCAGATTTATCAATGTGTTAGGCTGTGCTGAGAATAACCTCCTTACTGGAGTTCAGCTGAAATCCTAATACGGGCTGGATGTTAAATGTAGAGTTGAAAAGCTTAGATTTACCTTGTGGACTGCAAGGTTGATTGAAATCAAGCAGAATCAACTTGGACCGTGTTATGTCTTCAAAGCAGAGGTTACGCATTTTTTCACCTTTTAGTCAACAATAAAGATACTAAATATACAGTTTTAAAAAAAATACACTTTCTAGGCTTTTGATTCAATTTCCCTGTTTGCTTTAAAACACAGTTCTGATCCCAAAGGGGTTAAAGCTTCTGTTTCTCACAGAGAAAAAGTTGTTTCTCCAGGACAGATTTCTTATTTGTTTATTTATTTATTTTGGGTTAAATGCTTTGAAAAATATAATTACTTACAGTCTTAAATTAAGAGTTTACTTGAGTGTTTTGTTAAGTCGGCTGTATTCAGTTTTATTAAGAGTACCAAAGCCTGTAGCATCAAGAATTTACTCAAATAGAAGCTATATAACAATAATAATGCTATAACATACTAAAGGAAATTTCAAATACAAATTATAATAATAAAAAACTTGACATTTGTTGATCTGGAAAGGATTACAAAGTAATTTCTAAAGTTTTAGGACTACATTGAACCACAGTGAGAGCTATTATAAATAACGGGTCACAACATAAAACGGTAATGAATCTTTAACGGAAAGGCTGCAACTAAAAGAACTACTCCAAGAGAGAATCAGTAACTCATCCAGGAGGTCACAAACCAACCCAGACCAACATAGAAAGCTCTGCAGGCCTTAATTCTGAAGAAATATAAGATCTTTTTGGGAGGTGTGTTTATCTCTGTGTTGAACTAACACCAAGAGTAAAAACATGGCGGTGGTAATGCGATGGGCTGCTCCTGTCAAACAGTCACACTCATGATCATGCGCCTTTGTTGACACAAACTTTTAATTCATCCTATGCTTAATTCCTCGTTTTATTCAAAGCCGTGTCAGAGCCATATAATGTATCCAGGTTCCTTTCACTGTACCTGTTTTTGTAATGGTTGCAGATAACTATACAAATACAGCATAATGGCCACATTGCAGAGCTACTAAGCTTGTACGGATTATCTCAGACTCGTATTTCTGGTTTGGCTTAATGATAGGTAGCGTCACCAGTCAGGGGCCAAGCCAGGGAAGCGCTGATTAACAAGAAGAAAGAAATGACAGGATTAAACAGTGGATTCATCAGCTCATGCGCAACCAAAGGATCAGCCGTCTTTGTGCACATGAATTATAGAAAGTATACGAAAGGAATTCAATGCATAATGTAAATCATGCCACTGTCATTACATCTCAGTGATTAAATCAACACGTATGCATCTGTTTTTCATACAACCGGCGGTAATTCAATGTATTTCATCAAAAAAAGCATGTGACCGGCGGTTGATGAGAAAACCGCCGTCGACCTTTAAATCACTGCATTATGCCCATAAATGAAGTATGAAATAAGGCGTAGCTATTTAGGTTGCACATCAGACTTCAGCACTGAGCCTCATTCATGCTCCATGAGGAGACACAAACACATTCAAATCAAGTCAAGTAATGGCCTGAAAGGCGAGGTAATTCCAGGCAAAAGAATGCCCACCTTTGTGTCCGCAAAAGAGGTGTTATTATCTATGGCAAATTCTCCTGTTATTTTTGGGTGAATACAATTAAAGTGCAATGGCTGTGAAGAAATTGGTATTGCTATGAAATGCTATGAAATATTTCTGGTAAACGCTCCCGGCCTTTAAATCAAAACAAGGCAGGAAAGGAAAGAGCGTGAAAACAGGTGTGGGTTTTCCACCCTGCAGGCCCCTGACACACGCGCAGACACATGCGCGCCGTGGAAGTTTAAATTTGGGAAGCCACAGAGTGCTAAAAATGAAAACAATGTGTGCAGCAGATGTGTCACCTTGATAAACCTGAAGCGGCTCGGCTCGGTGGAGGCTGGCGGTGGAGTCGAGGCGCGCCGCCGCGGTTTTTAAGGTGAATTAGGCTGAACGGTTTGACACAGGAATCCGGGGGCGCACCGTGCGTACAGTGTAATTAGATTCTTTACATATTTCTTCTAGGCACGTCGACACACTGAGAAGGGGTCAGAGGACGTGGTCTGCAGGAGTGACGCCCCCGGAGGGGGCAGCCAGGGTTCAGTGCACTTGCTCAAGGTCACTTCAGCAGCAGATCTGGATTCGCACTGACAGTCTGACCACTGCCTGCTGCAGCTCGGCCTGCTGCAGCCAGAATATCAGACAGACGGATGCATGCAGACGAATTCCTGCATTTGGACGCTTTAACTGAATTAGTTGCAGAAAATCACATGCTTATAACTACATTTATCAACTTTTATAGAAGTGTGTTCAAGGGGGTCCTGGAGGGCGACTGGCACAGCTATGTGTATTTGCCAGCTCTCTTAGAACGACAGTCTTTCTTCCTTGCACATTATTTCTTAATTAGGATGACAAGCTGCATAAAGTTGCAACGATTCGTTTTCATTTGAATGTTTGTCAAAAAAACGTAAAGGTGTCAGAGGAGTTTTGCTTTAGTGAATATCATAATTAGATATTTGTATGTTTTTAGCAATTACAAGATAATCGTTTTTTTTTGGCTGCAGTGATTTAAAAACACTTTAAAAGAGTTACACTCTTTATGTATAATTTAATTTCTTTGTTAGTTTTTTTGTATTCTGAATACATGTATTAACATTTCTTTCCTGACTAGGTTACATGTTGCATTTGTCAGTTCCTCATTTAATTGTTTGATTATTGTATCTTTTTGTGTGTGGGTGTCTTCCTGGTGCATTATAGTGAGTATAATATTATATCTGTGTATATCTGTTAGACAAAAAGCAGCAACTAATCGCTGCTTACAAAAAGGTCTCATCATTTTAGCCTTAAAGGTACATTTGAAAGAAGTATGCTAAAAAAACAACAATAAAAACTCTTTTAGTTTAAGTGTTTAACCTATAAAACTGTAAAATAATTTCAAGATTTCATAAATTTCTCCACACTTTGTAATGTTAAAACAGCTAACTTCAATGTTTTTTTATTTGGTTTGTTACATGTGAGAGTCTAAAATAAAATAGTGAGTTGGAAGAACAGTGATATATTTGTTTATTTTAACAGAAATCCAAAAAGTGTGGCATGCGTCTAAAAAAAATACATGCAAAATCTCATGCAAACAGCTGGATTTACAATTCACCCAAATGGTAAACACAGTGTCATTTTAATCCCAGTAGCTTTTTTTTGAGTTTTTCGACACAGGCTGGTTCCTGTTTCCACTGTTAAAGGCAGCTCATACAACTGAACTGTACAGCACCGTTAATGGACCCCCTTCAGTTGTAGCTCTGGAAGACAATGGTGCAGCTAGCATGGAGCTAGTGGCGTCACACAACACAATTCAACGACTAGGGGACAGAAAAAAACATCACCGCTTTCGACAAGCAAGTTTGTAGTGGCACTAAGTATGACGCCATGTTAGCTCTTTGGGTTTAACCCTGCATGCAAAATTAGAACTGGTGGGAAAAATGCTTTCCGATAAAGGCTTCATCCTATAGACCCATGCTATACTACTCAGTGAAAACAAGGCATTTCATACCGTTTGCAAACAAACGGCAACATGATGACAGAGTAACAAAGCAGAGATGACCGATAGAAAGATGGGGAAATGATGTGTGAGACAGCTGTAACATGATCAAAACATGCTTATCGACCTAAACTGAAAGGAGAAGTTTATTTAGAAAAAAGCAATCATCATCCATGTTGACTGAAGAGATTGCAGAGATCCACAGGTTGGGTTGGAATATAGGTGGACGGGACAACTCTTAGGTTTATACTCTTCAAACGTGGCCTCCTCATGTTGAAAAAAAGCCATATGTATAGGAAATCAGCAAACAATGTACTGTAGTCACAATGACATGGAAATACAAAGACAACCATCAGCATAAATACAAACATGTAAAGGATAAAGGTGGCAGCGTAGGTGCATGGAGGCTGGTAAGAGTTGCTGTGGAGTTGGATGGAGTTGAATACAGAACTATCCTAGAACAAAACCTGCTAGATAATATAGAAGACTGTAGAATTTTTAAATGAAGATTTGGTTTTAACTTTAAAAATGATGTATCAAGAGCAGGACATGCTGGGCATCCACCAAATACAATCCAAACACAAAACGGTAACGTTTGTGAATTTAAAATGGCAAAATCTTGAGCAAACAATTATCCCAGTATGATCCAAAAACAACTATTGAACTGATCAGAGAAAGGCATTAATGAAGAGACTAAAGCAATTACAATAAAGAGACTTTCCCATGAACATCAGCCTACACATCCACCAAATAATGTACACAAATAACATTACAATGCAAACATATACATAGATCAAGTGCTATTAGTATGAACATTAATCCCCAGTTAGTACAATTCCACAACTATATAGGTTTATACATTAGGTTGTTTAGATGACAAAATAAAGCATGAAGTGTCTGCAAGGGAGAGTATTCGTTGTTTTAATCTATTGAAACAGTTCTCATTATGTGTATACTTAAGACTATTAAAAATGGATGCACACTTTTCTTTCTATTTTCTATTTCAAATGATACCATTGATAAGCACCTTAACACTTCAGTAACTAGTCCTTTTATTAAAGTGCTAGTTTAGTTTCTTACCTGTAATTTCTCGACCTTAATAAAATGCTCTTTAAGCAATTATAATGGCGTTGTTAAGGACACAGTAACGAGAGCGAAGTCCGTTCCACGCGGCGCCTGTGTCCGGGCCGAGCGTTGAACGCGATCCAGTCCGGGTCTTCGCGACGCTCGGCCCTCTTCACTGAACTCCAACCCCCGCGCTCTATCAGCATCTCATTCCTGTCTCAATATGTCTCAAGATGGCGGCCAATGCAGGATCGATGTTTCAATATTGGAAGCGCTTTGACTTACAACAACTACAGGTCAGTCCAGCCTCCCTTCTAACCGCCCGGCTCTCGTCCTTCTTCGTCTGTTCTCAGCGCTCCTCCGGCGGCTGCGTGTCGCGGTATTAACCTCGGCGGCAGCGGCGTAAGGTTGTTTCGGAAGAGAATCCAGGAGCTCGTCCTCGCATTGATGAAAGTGGCTCCTCTCGCTGATCAGAAATTGATCCTCTTTGTTCAATTCACCATCGATCGGGACAGTGCAACCGGGCAAGCCCGGGCGACGCCACCGGGGAGGGGGGGAATGGATGGATGCGCCGAAATAAAAGCTAGACGTCGGAGGTTTTTTGTGGTTGTCGGTGGGGAAAGAAGAAGAAGAAGCAGCAGCGGCTCTCGGCTGGCTATCTTTATTGCGTGTTGTTCAACTTTTACTGGAGCAAGTAGTAGCCGTAGTTAGCCGCGGCGCTTTAGCTGCCGTGAGGTCGGATCATTTCTGGGGTTAAAAAAAAACAACGAAAACAAGAAGCGACTCGTGAATTGTACCATGGTGACACCGACCGCCGAGACACGCCGGAGCTCTTTTTGGGGGCTTTTTGTGCTGTTTAAGCGACATATTTGTAGCAAGTTTAGGTGGTCGTCTAGCAACGGTAACGGCTAACGGTTATTTTTGTTGAAACAGTTCCTATGGGAGTCGTTTCGCTCGATAAAGTCGGACCTGTTTTTCTCTCTTCTGTCGGCATTTATACACTTCACCGTCAGTCCCCCCCCCCCACTTTTTAAACAGACATTGCCACGTCCGTGGAAGTGGACGGGACGGGACGGGTTCGCGTAAATGTCGGGAATGTTACTCGTTTTTTGATCTTTTATGAATGCGACAAACTCCTTAAATCTTGCTCCAGAGACTATGCTATAAAAAAAGAAGAAAGAAGCCAACATATTGGCCCTGAATATATTAAATAGTTGACCTTCCACGAGACGCGACCAGACAATGGCCCTGTTGTGCGTGTTTTCTCCTCCCGTGGCATTTTAACACGCGTTGGTGAATTTTAAAGCATCATTTTATGAATATTAGCCGTCGTCATTAGCATAAAGATTGCCTGATGTGGACCGAGGCCCCGATTGTTCATGCATTGGTTTGCAGGCTGCACAGGCGTTTGGTTTGTGCCTGTTTCTGTTTTTTTTTTAACTTTTATATTTGGGTCATGATGACTGGGGAGACAAAAGGACAGTGAGCAAGTCTTCCCAGCGGGCTTTGTGTTGCACTTATGCCACATCATCAAGGCTTCACTTCTTCCATTTATTTGATCCTATTTGGTCCTCCTACTCCTTGCCCCCATATTCATGCATTATGTAAAAAAAAAAAAAACACGGGCAGCCTTCTCTTGTCTTTGCTCACTGTGTATTGAACACAGTGGTTGAAAAACTGCCCGGACAAGGTTGATCTTTTAAGCCCCCCCCCCCC
>JAVLVB010000423.1:179098-190169 GCA_032876305.1 Orestias chungarensis | reverse complement strand
GGCCTAACCTTTAGCCGGGACAGATGACTACTTCTCCATCTGTCTCGCATTTAGTTGGTCTAGCCTACTTGAACTTGAACTTGTTTGAGCCATCGTTGCACATCATAGGATTTTAGGCTCAATACCCATTATTAACAATATCTCCTGCCCTTGCCACGCCTCGTATCATCAGGAAATGCTTTAAGAATATTATCCCACTGAAATATTGGCCACCCCCTAAAGACGCTTTGCACCAAAGACGCATCTACTGATTTATTTAACGAATAGATTATAATAAATAGTTTCAGAAAATAAAATGCAAAATGTATTCCTACTTATTTGGTATTTAGATTTTTATGTTCCAAAAAAAAAAAAAAAAAAGAAAAAAAAAGGTGAACCACATTTATCTTCTTACATATGTACACTCCCAAGTTTACAAGTTACAAAAGCTTTCCGTGACAAAGAAATGACTAATTCCTGATTTGGAAGACATAGACAAGAAATAACTCTGGATCTCATACAATGGGAAATGATATCTCAAATGGGAATGCTAGACTTGCTCATGCCTAGTTGGTGTTCATCAAATAAATAGACAATAATAAATAGTCAATATTTGAAATCTCCGTAGGCCAATCCTTGCGAGTGATGCTACTGTTATAAATCAGGTTTGCTTCCTGATTCAAAGGGGTTATTATATCATCAAAAAAGTATGTTTAAACCTGTGAGAAGATTCCCAGTCACAACTCTTATCCTCTTTTATTGATAGCACCTTGTTTTTACATTTTTGCAAGGCAACAATATAGACACCCTCCTCTGTTAAACACAGGGCAGAAACAAAGAACTGAAGGCAAGGGGTGAAAAGAGTAGCTCTCAAATGTGTATTTATTTATTCTTTATCCAGAAAGACAGATTGTTATGTAAGAAGTTTAACTTCGACTGTTCAGCGGTTGCTTAATGCCCATAATGTGTCGTGTATGTCTTGTTGAATTTGATTTTCACCGCTAAGCTATCTCGTTTCCAAAAGTGAGAGTTGCCCTTCCTGGCCATGGTGGGAGGGGGAGAAGGGATCCGAGTGTTTAGTAGACACAGGCTCATCCGCTGACTGCTGTCTGACCCTGAGTTCAGCGGTACGGTTATTAATAGGCTCAGAGGCCTCGACTTCCAGGAGGCCCTCTGATCAGCTCCAGATGTGGAATGAGAGAGGACAAATCTGTGAGCCCCTCCATGTTTCACATGAAGTATTGAGGAGGGCGGGGAGTGGATAGGCATTTGACGAGACTGATAAAGAGCATGGGAGGAAGGGAGGTGCTCGCAAGACCTTTCCACAGCAGGACGGTGTTTTGTGAGGCTTTGTTTTCATTCGTCTGTGTGTGTTTTTTTTTTTTTTCCATCATTTATTACGCTCTCTGCCCTTAGACCAAAAGACCGTAAAAAAAAAAAAGTATGGCATCACCATGACGACCATAATAACCACCTATAAAACAGCGTGTAAACTGTGAAATAAGACAAACAGACCAGAACAGCCTTGACTGGCTGGCTGGCTGAATGGCTGCCTTCCGCCATAAAACTATTTGAGAGGCAGACTGAAGGAATGCCTCGGAGGCTGCTGTGGCTGTCACGACACATGAAAGGATTAGGCTCTGTGTTTTATCTCCTCTTTATCTGATGGTAATGGATAAGCCGAGTGTAGCCTATCATCCAACGCTCGGGCCGGGGGTTTGATGTTTTAGCAGGGTGACGGGTTTGTTGAGTTGACCGCTTTGGTCTATTGATTGCCGTTTGATGGTTTTGATATGTGGGCTGCGTGGAACAGGTCAAGTCTTTTATTCAGTGAAGGCTCCAAATAGCTTTTAGCTGTCCTTCACTCCCCCCCCCCCCCCCCCCCCCCCATTACTCTAGTGGTTCGTTTGATGTTTGGATCAATCAATAGAAAGAGCCTGAGCTCTTACACATGCTTCTTCCTACTTCCCACTGAGCTCAATTCTTCCTCCCCCAATGTGCAGCCTTTATATCACATTTTCTCAACACAGAATAAATTATATAATTACTACTCATTATTTAGCTTAACGCGGGCTAATTATTCTGTCATTATGGCAAGGATTAGCTATGCTGATTCTCTCCTTTCTCGCCGTTTTTCCTCTGAAAAGTCCTGTAAGCGGTGCGGAAAAAGTCCCGGGCCGTAAAGGCTGAGTAAGACAAAACCCCCGGACATGTTCTGTTGATGTTGATCGTATAGACCGCGGGTGTCAAACTCCAGTCGGATGACGGCGAGACCTTGCTGGAAAGTAGTGACAGCGCAGACCAGACGCATTAAAGAGTCCGGGCGCAGGGAGACGCCTAACCTAATGGGGCATTTTGATGCATGCCTTTTAATTTATGCAAAGAAAATCAACGTGCCGCTTTTATAGGCCGTGGCAGCGCTCATGCTGATGTGTCATCAGGGCGTCTAGAAAATTACTGGATACAACAGATAGATGGGGCTAAATTTAAAAACGGAAAAAAAGAGAAGACATCACGCGGAGCAGGGATCTGATGTATCAAAGGCACATGAGTGATGGACACCCTGTTATTCACGTCGTGCTTGCATGGAGGTCTAAGTGAATTAAAGCGAACGAATCCGGCTAACGAACTGAGAACTGAACAAAACACTGAGCACTGCTCTGTTGTCAGGGTTCGGAGGCTTTCCGGGTCAAAAATACATCACAGATAGGAGGAGTAAGGTGTGGATGTCTGTAGAGTTGCTCTTCTGGGCTGCACCTGTGACTCTGGTGTTGTCCAGCGATTCTATCTATAATTTTATTAAACCCAAAGGGAGGTTAAATGTTGTAGCTACTGTTATTCATTCAATTACATTCACCTCATTTATTTAGCACGGTTTACATCACATGTCTTCTTAAAGCAAGTTTACATGAAAATAATAATAATTATTATTAATCAAATCGCAAATGCAGTCACAAATGTTATAAAAATCTGTTTAATAAGTTTCCAGTCTAAAGGAACGCAGTGTATTGCTTCAAGTCATAAATCCTTCTGGACCAGATAGCTGGCGTTGACTTTACAGCAATCCCTCATGCTTAGCATGCATGTAGAGACAGTGGAGAGGAAAAACTCCCCTTTAACGGGAAGAAATCTCCAGCAGAACCGGGCTCAGTACGGGCAGTCGTCTGCCGCAACCGACTGAGGGTTTGAAGGGACGGAGAACTAAAATAGATGCAGAGGAAACTCTAAAAACGTTGATAGCCGGAGATTGAGAATTTCTATGTTTCTATAAAGAGAAAGACACTGAGAGAAAACAGAAAGTTAACAGTTTACATAACTACAACTAAAGCAGAATGGACAATAGAAGAAAAAAGTAGCATAATGACAAGTAATCAGATTGTCCTCCAGCAGCTTAAAGCTATAGCAGCATAACTAGATATCTCAGGATAACCTGAGCCTTTAGAGTGAGAGGCAGAGTGACTTTATTCATGAGGGCAAATAAATCTTAGCGGTCTAAAGTTAAACAAATCCATTCATTAAATGCATCAAAAGTAAGAACTCCATGTTTTTATTTCTAAATAAATCAAACATCAGCATATACTTTAAGGCACATATTTTGGTTTAACAACAATCTTATAGAGATTTGCTTGATGAGGCATTATCGGGCAGGAATAGCAAAGTTTCTGTTCCTATCTAGTTTTATTCAGTTTAGAGAGCTACAAGAGAAGATGCCAAGCGTGATCAAAGTTTTTCTTTTTTGCAGCATAAAGTAATGCAGCAGTTCCCCCTCCCCCACTTGTTACTGCACACTGCATATCAGCTAGCCAAACAATGTCAACACCACGTTACTCTACTAAAAGATAGACTAATTCAACTATTTGAAAACTAAAGGAGAATCTCCTGTAATGCTAACACTGTTAAACTGGAGTTGAGTAGCAACACCTACTGCAGGTTTGCAACCCAAGCCGGTTAGCCTGAGTAGTTTAATAAAAAACATATAACAATGTTTAAAAAAGTATTCTAGTAGAGAAACAGCTTTGGCATCTGAAGAAGGCTTTTTGCAGATCAATCTATGCAGCCTGTCTAGCATCAGTTCTCAATCTTTACTAGCAGGTTAGATATCTGTTTAATTAGACTTTTAAATATTCTGCTCCGTTCATTAAACTCACCAAAACTAAAAAAGGTCATAATAGACTGAGAAAAATTGTTTGCTAATGTATTTTAACAGTTCTGAAGCTATATTTTCTTGCTGACGCATCATTTAGCTAGTAGAAAACACCCATTGAGAGAAATGCTACGCGTCACATAGAGTAGGAAGCACTCATAAACAAAACCAAATAAGAAGAAGAAAAAAAAGGGGTGTATAATAGCACCTGATATTGTCATTGAATTTAGTGTTTGTTGATAGACATAAACAAGCTTATTTCAAACCGGTAGAGCAGAACTTCTGTTATTGTGATAGTACAACAAGATATACGATATAATTATTATTTTTTTTCTATCCATATCGCTCTGTCTTGGGTCCCAGGCTTGTATATGTGCTTCAGAGGCTGAAGAGCCACCTTCCTCCTCTTCTTCCTTTGGACTTGATTAATCCTTATGAACCCCCACCACTTCATGATCGTGTTTCCGTTTTTTACTCTGCTTCTGTTCGCTCATCCCCTCCCCGATCTCCCCTCGCTGGCACAGAACGGCTTCCTGGCAGAATGGAGGCATTAATTCAGGAATGAGAGGTGTGATACTCTCTCTTCCTCTCTCGCTTTGTCTCTCTGGCTCTCTCCTTCCCTCCGTCAGTGTTGCGTCTGTAACGCCTGGCCTTTATCGTAGCCGAAACAGCTCACTACCCTCTGATCCTATCTCGGATCTCAATATCCTCGCCGTTCCACCCTGTAAATGCAAGGATGAAAAATCTTTGCCCTTTCACCAATGCATTACACCCTAGTATATCGCCATACCCCTCTCCTCCCATTGCGCTCCTCATACCACTCACCCTTTGTGACACGGGCCTCCGGCGAAATTCGAACTCTGCAAAAATGAGAACCAAGTGAGCTGCACTTCCTTTTACGCCAGAAACCATCTTAGTCTCATTATATTTGTATTTAGGCTCGGTGCCGGCCCTTGAATCCCCCCTTGTCAGACAATAGGTCAGGCAAAAATAATGACTAGCTCTCTGTAAGCTTCGGGAGAGTTAAGGCTTTGGATGTAGGGGAGATAAAACAACAGCCGGTCTCTCAGCAGAGAAACACGGATCAATACGAACGAAGCAGCGGCGTTAAAAAAAAAAGAGGCTGTTTTTGATCCGGGCTTGCGTCAGCATGGCTGAGGTGAGTCTTGACAGCTCCCGCGCTGTTGCTAGATATGGATCTGTGTTCAAAAAAATAAAAAACCAAAAAGGAGCAAAACGCTCGGGGAGCCCAAGCGTCTTGTTAGCCTCAGTTGTGTTAGCTTGAAAACTTTTGAGGGATGAAAATGGAGGACATGACTTGCGTGTGGTTTTTGAAAACGGCATCTGCTGGCACATATAAAAGTTCTCTTAACCTACTACGTCAAAGGTAGGCGAGCAGGATGGCAGTCTCTTATCTTTGCTGCTGCTTTTTTGTTTTTTGGTGGAGAGGGGGGGGGGGCGTGCCTCTGATCTGTGATCATGTATGCGAGCGCGCCTGTCGCCCCTGACTGAGCCGCCGCCCCCCAACTCCTCCCGCGAGCACCAGGATTTGGCATACAGAGCCGTCAGCCGCCGTGGAGCTGGTGCTGGGTGATGGAGAGGGGGCGGGCATGAAAGCTAGGCTTCGCAGATCTTTAGATAAGACATCTTTCCAGACGCCTTTACTGTTTACTATCACAACCACATAACAACCTCAGACATGTTGGAGATGAAAGCAAAGATTAGTGACTGCTCTTGCAGGATGATAAAAAAACCTTAATCTCTTAAACATCTGTGTCATAATGCCAAGTCTAAAAAAAAAAAGGCTGTAAAAGGCTCCTCACTTTGTAATAAAAGCGTGACATCTTTATTTTCATATTTTAGTTGTTTCTCTGTAGTAAGGCTTCTATGGTAACCGCTCCTAAAGCGCGTGTATGTTTTACCGTCCAAGTTAAATTTAGAGGTCGTACTTTAGACATAAACGCTGTGGTGAAGGTGGAGACGATGGGCCACATGATCAAAGTTTCACATCCACAGATCTTTTTCTTTCTTTTTTGTCCCATATAACTTGTGATTTGGCGTTTTTGTAAAGCTTTCACCTGCTTGTTGAGATGGTTTCTGGCTTTTCTCTGGTTGAAATATTTACATGTATTATAGTTGGCATTATAGTGTGTCTTTAGCATCTTAGCATGGCTATGATAAAGAAAAAACCTGATGTCTGTGTGTGTATGTTTATTATTATTTTTACCTAATGAATTGTTGTTTTTGAAGTGAGGCTCTGTAAAGTTATTCTTGGTAATGGTTCCCTAGCTGTAGCACAAAACCATCATTGTAGTAGGATCAGCTGATTGTATCAGGATCATTTCTAAATGAATACCCTGCTGGTTTGATAAAGCGGACTCCAGTGTAACTCCACACAGGAACCACATCATTGTTCAGGTCAATAAAACGGCACCAAACTTTACGATGGTTCCCTACGAGGTTCTCTATTACCAGCTAACATACCAATCTATTCTGCTAATATAAACATGTTTAGTTTCAGCAAGATTATTATTATTATGTTTTTGTATAAACTCAGTTAAATGAAATATTTTCTACTACAGAAAAGGAAAGGATTACTATTAGATTTCCAAAATGCGGCCTACATTTATTCATTTAAAACAGACACTAGTTTAAAACTCTAAATAAAAAAAGCTGTGAAATGTTTCTTTTTCCTGGTTATCCTTACTGTTACTTTCTAAAAGTGTTGCTCTCCCTCAAGCAGAAGGACATGTAAGACTACATGTTCTACATAATACAGTTTTGCTTCCTCTGACTTCATTGTAAACACTTTATTAATAGCTAAACATCTTCACTCCACAACCAGTAAGTAGTGTTTAGGAGGAAATTGTACAACACACTTTTTCTATCACGTTATTATGTGCACTAAACAAATAGTTGTTTATATTTTACACTCTGATGTTAAGCTGATGATAAAATCCATGATTTTATTTGGACTGCTTGTTTCGTTACAGTGACCTGGTTACAGTTGGGGAGGCGTGTTCACCGATTTCAATCTGAAATTTGTCCCATTATCAGTCACCGTAACATTTCTAATCAAAGCAGAGAAACGTTTAATTTATTGCAACAGACATGACACTTTTTATTTTATTTAATTGCTTGTATTCACATTCCCAGTTAATTCTGCAGAGCATCAGAACCAACACCAAGCCGCGTTTTGGTTTTCTCTCCGGCTTAAACTCCTGATCGCCATAACGGTACACGGGGCAGCTGCAGATTGAATTCATTCTGTGTACACAACAATAGGTTTGTTGTCATTCCAGGGGCTTATCGGGCTCGCCATCGACGGCGGGTGAGGGCAAAAAGGAATTCCATAAAGTTTTGATACCAATTAAAGTGCGTCTGTCTCCTGTTATCTCGTTTAGGCTGCAGTCAATATGATTGGCATTCCCATTTAATTAATCATTCGAACTGTATCATCACCTGTGGCTCATTAGAGTAATTAGACAGAATTAGTCCGATAGACGTCCGCTCTCAGCCTGCAGATGAGTGGAAGGAATTTCATTAAGAGGGCTGAGCAGACAGACGTGCACCTAGCTTCTGAGAGCTGGCCGTAATGGGATTTGTTTACCCGTGACTGTTATCACTGATGAATATTTTTCTCACAGTGGTGAACGGAAAGATCCTCGCTTTTTTTCTTTTTCAAAATGGCCCAGGCCCCTTGCCTAGCTGCGAACGACGCTCCTCGTGCCAGATTTTGCCGAAGCGAACACCCTCGCTGACTTTCCTCGTACGGTTCAAAAAAAAAAAAAAGAACATGGAGAAACTGGACTCGCAAAGTTACCGCGGAGGGCCTGTGTGTGCACTCGAGTGAGAGCACATGCGTGTGGGGCGCCGTGCGAGAGGCTTCTTGGCCAAGTCGGTGTTGAACTATCTCGAGGGAGAGTTGGCAATCTGTTCCGATCGTCTTCACAGCTGACCAGACGACCAAATGAACCAGGACAGGGACGTCTGCTGTGGGCCAGTCCGGCAGAGCCAAGCAGGGCCGTCGCAGCGACCGTGCAGACATCACAGCCCGCTTAGTGCTTTCCTGCACAAACACACTTTACCCAGCTTTGTTCCTTTTAAATATGGCACCGGAGCTCATTTTTATGGTTTTATTAAGTAAAAGCCCCACATATTACTGTGTTATAACCTCAACGGAACATGATCACGTTTTATTCCTATAAACCAAAAAGCACAGGGTATTTCTTTCAGTCGAACCATCTCACTTCCACGCTCGTTTTTTTTTTTTTTTTCCAAGCACGGGTGGAAGTGCAACTTCTTCTTCTGCAGCCAACTAAGGAAAATTTCACAGCTCTGTGCGTCAAGGAGCTTCTGTTCTAAATTAAACCTGCGGGATGCTTGTATACATCAACATCCGTGCCTGTCGATGTTGGTTGTTGCTCCGATAAGCACTAGGGCGACATTGGCAACCAAGATGTATTTCCATCTTTTTGATGTTCGTGTGTCTGGAGAGGAGAACGCTGGTCTTGTGGGGCGTTAAGCTGAACCATAGATGCGATTTAAGTGTTGTGGTCATTTTTAATTTTACTAACTGCAATATTAGGAACTGTGCATTCCTAATGTAAACACACTTCATGGTCCGATTGTTAAATTTTGTGTCCATGCAACCGATACATTCGGATTAAATGATCGTTTGTTCACATATGAACTGTTCAAGTTAGACAAGAAAAAAAAAAAGATAGGAAACCAAAAATAACTAACATGCATTGTAAAGTCTTCCATTATTTCATCATTTGAGTTCCAGAATATTTTCGAGCACAGTGCACTTAAGTTTCCACATAATAATTTTATGTTGTTAGTTATCAAGCAGGAAACTAAAGGTGTGGAGAGGTGATGACATTTGTTCTTTTATGGTTTAAAACCATGAGAACTGTATGAATGAATGTTTTTTCTTTAACCGTATTAAAAGGCTTTGTGCCTTTAGTAACGTCTGATGTTTAAGTATTTTATTATTGTCTCTTTCCTGATTACTGTAGCTTTGCTACAAGACACTCTTGGGGGTTTTGGGCTAAAAAATGTAGTTCTCTAATAAAGAACGCTCCTTTTACAGACTATTAAGAATGCAGTTTGGCTGTTTGAGTTGTTAACTATCACTATTGAATCTGTTAAAAAGAAAACTTACTGGCGTTTCTGCATGGATTTGAAGTATTTTGTTTGGCATTTAGAGTGATAAAAGGGGGGGGGGGGCTAATGCAACTATTTTAATTCGCGTCATATGACATAAAGTTGACCTAATTAAGGATCTATGTGTCTGGAGTTGTGATGCTTCTCAGAAACTGATTTGAGGATTCTGAAAACCCAAGTTTGGTCTATTGACGTTTTTTTCTTTTTTTTTTAAGGCTGCTTCCAACTCATCTTGGCCTGTCTGTGTTCACTGTTTATAAAAATTAAATGTCTTCATCTTTGTGTTTAGCCATCTGTTAATTTAGCTATCAGCTATATTTAGCCTCAGCTATAATATCGGCTCTAAAGTGGCTGCTGGGAAGGATCAGTCGACTGGAACGGTTGGGAACAGAGAGTCCAGACTGCAAACTTTTAGACTATTGGTTAAATGGAATATAACCTTTCAGGAAAAAGGGATGTTTTATAAGCTTTATGTCTAATCTTTCTATATCAATAACTTTTTAAGGAACAGTAGAAAAATAGGGTTTTGTTTTCAGGCTTATAAGTGTTATAATTAGCCAGTGATGTGGTTCTTGTAAAGCCTGTCTTTGTTGGTTAGACATGGAGACACTAACAAGCTAATTTTGGGAAGTGTGTCTCTGTTTTTCCATTCTGAAAACCTCATGGTTCACAAAGCTTTTAGTTTAGTGTTGTCTTTTCTTTTTTTTTTAAAGGCATAATATACAAAAAAAAAGCAGTTTAGCCAAGAAAACACCGAAGACAGTTTGCTCTCTAGTTTGGCTTAGCTGCCAAAAGATATTTAAAAATAATAATTATTAAAAACTATGTGCTTTAATGTGTAAGAATAAAGTCTGTTGAGAAGAACTATGAGCTCTAGGAAGTCACGCTCCATTGGTCAAACAAGTGTAAAGTCTGCTAGAGTCTGCTGATGTGGGTGTATAGTTTGCTGCATAGTCAAAACCGGATTGGGTCTAAGGGTCCTTTTTTTTTTCACGTTTAAAAGAATTAAAAATGTGCATATATTTAGTCTTTTGTTTAACTTAGTGGTGAAAAATTCTTTAAAAATTAGGATTTAGTGACAGGGATATATATATATATATATATATATATATATATACACACACACTGGACATCGAGACGCAATGTTGTTTTTAGATTCATTTTATTTCAATGACTGTAAAGGGTCAAATCTGCTGCCTATATTTTAATAAAATACGACTGGAATTGAAGGAATCGCAAGAATATACCCGTTTTTGTAAAGATATTTATCGCTAAACGTGATTAGATCATTACATATTATGATCTGAGCTCTTGGTATGAATGTGTTTATTTAATTGGTAAATATTTGTCTTTATTTTACCCACTGATTACTCACAATAAAGTAAAAACTGTCTGTTTTTGGATTGGGTTATTTTCACAGTCTGTGATTTGTTTTTTTAGGTTAACTTTATATCACTTTATATCACAAATTAATCCGACCGAGAATATCTTTTTAAATATATTTGTTCTTCTATTATTTAAATACATCAAACTAAAACCTCCCACCATTTTTATTGGTCTATAAGCACATTATAGTGTAACATGTACCTAAATTCACCTTTTGGGAAGTCACCAAAGTTGGGAACTTAAGCTTTACTAAGTGGGGGATTATTTTTTTCTGCTTTTAAAATCCCTTATAGTTGTTTAAGACCTAAAGTGAAAATGTCAGTATTAGTGATCTGCAGGTCAGACCTGGCCAGGAAAAGTGGCCGCATTAGTGAATCCGATCCTTTTTTTTTT
>JAVLVB010000423.1:126391-155453 GCA_032876305.1 Orestias chungarensis | reverse complement strand
CCAACCCCCTTGTGAGTCAAACATTGCTTTTTTGGCCAGACATTCCTGCCTAATAGGGGCTGCTTAATGAGGAGTGGGTTGTGTTGCGGAGGATTTTAGTGGGGAAAACTGTTCAGAAAGGGTGGGAAAAACTGAGAATGGTTGCATTTTCAACAAGTGTGAACCCGAGACTTACTGACTCACTATCTCTTAACCGTTACTTTGTGCTGTCTGCTCCTTTTTTTTTTTTTTTTTTCACACCTCTTCAGGAAACTCCAGGAGAATCAGGACTCCATGTCTTCAAGGTTGAAAGAGGCTGACCACAAGGCCCAGTCCCTACAGACAGGTACCAGCCAACCTGTTCTTGACATTACAAACAAGTAGAGGGTGGGGGGTGTTTTAGTTAAACTGTGGATGTCACATAAAATAAGGGGGGGGAGCTTTAAAGTATATTTTACTCACAACTGTAGGTAAAACCGTACCTGTTATCACTTTAGTTGTTGAGTTGCACCGATAAAGTATTTTTATTTTTACACGTAGGGGCGCCCGATGCAACTTTTTCCACTTCTGATACAGCAGCGATATTTCAGTCTTCGCTACGATACGAAATCTGCATGTATCATATAGACTTTCATTACCTGTTAATGTGGAATGTTAGAAAGAACTTGATTAGGTGATGTGAGAACAATAGTTAAAAAAACAATAGTTATGACACCAAGTGATTGATTTATTAATAATCAGTGAGTTACATTAATATTAAACTGTCTTCAAAGAAGGAAGGTGACAATGTTGCAAACACCGTAAGAGACTGCTTGTTTTGGACTGATGTGATCTGAGATTTTAGATGTAGGCTGATATAAGCTGATATTCCATTTTGGCTAATATTGGACCGCTATATTGGAAAGGGATGCCCCTAATATTTAAAGTTGATGTCACACCATGCAGGTAAAAAAAAAGTTGCTTTGAAATGGGTTTTTATTGATGTTGTTAAATCAGCTAGAAATGCTAATCTGCATTCCCACCTTAACTCTATATTTCTAAAAGGCTGCAAACCTATTGATATATAGCGTGTTCCATAATGGACAGAGGATGGAAGCGCAAAAGGGTAAAAAGAGAAACTTTGCTTTACTATGTTCAGGCTCACTGTTGGTTGCTCCTTCGTAGCCTGAATGAGCCACTGCTCTTAGAAAACACAGTTCCGCTTTAATAGGTTCCCACTTTTCTGTGCCTCCACTGACTTCATTTTAACACCTTTGCGATAATAAATAGCGCTTACTTTATGTCTCCTTTACTTAGTAACCGATCCAAACTAAAGAATGTTGCTGGGGGCTGACAAGGTTATAGATAGTGTATCAGAGGAATTATTACACAAATCTCAGTAAAAAAAATGTATTTGTTAAAAATTTTTTTTTATTATTGCTAGCTTTTTCATGTTTTTACTTTAATGTGAAACATAACTCGTATTCTCATCTATTCCAGCACTTGAAACAACTCAGGCCGAGCTCTTTGATTTGAAGACAAAGTACGATGAGGAATCCACAGCGAAGTACGTGTCTCTCTAATTTACATGCGTGTTTACAGGGTGACTTTTCCCCTTTGGCTCCCTTTATATTCTGCTCTTGACATAATCATCCTGTTTTAGCGAATCTCCCTCCCTGGAAACTCCTCCTGCTCTCCCATAACAGCTGGAATGTCTCCCATAACGCTCGGCAGCCTCCAAATCCCAGCATTACCCACTCACAGTAAATACTGAGAGGGATTGTGATGCATTTTGCAGATTCGGCACAGCATCAAAATAGATTTATATATATATATATATACTTTTTGCTGTGTAGTTTAGAGTGCTCTGTTGTAATCGACCATTTCAACAAAGAGAGTGTAGCGCTCTACGAGATCTCAGATGTCTAGCCACATGGGTGGTTTTTATTTTTGGTTGCTATTTTTTGATTTACAGGGTCAGAAAGAGAGGTTGGCTTCAGACACTAAATCTGCATCAATCATTATTGATCTTGTGATTTTTGGCAGGTTAAAAACTGTCCTTGTCTCAGATTTAGTTACTAACAACAATTCTCGACCAAATCTTCAACAAGAAAAGCCTGAAAATTGTCATTTTCATTTCAGCTCCACTTACTCTAAAGGCAATAAATAAATTCAAAATGATTTTTTTTTGTTTTTTTTTTGTTTTTTGGAAACATTAACAAGCAAACTTGGCAGACAGAAAATCACCCTAAAATTATAGTCTCCATGTGGAAACATGGTGGTGGCAGCATCATGCTTATGTTTATGCTTTTCAGTGGAGGGTCTTGAAGCCAAGTATTCATAGAGGACGTAGAAGAGCAGTTTTCTCCGGCTGCTAAAGATGCGCGCCTCTATCCTTATCGATCTCCTAGCGGTGGGCAGGATGAGAACAGAAGCTTTTCCATGTCTGCACTCGGCGCTGCAAAGTGGCACTTTATGACATTCGCACTCCTCTGTCTCTTAGGGTCGGTAGAGGGAACCAGAACCACTCGAGCGTCCAGACGTTGAAAAGAAATAATTTATGTTGGTGGGGTGAAAGTGAGAAGTTTGTTTTATTGATCATCTGTGGCGCTTTCCCTAAACTCCCCAGCTGAATATGAGGGCCGTTAATAAAACCTTCAAGGGCGTTTTGCATGCATGCATGGAGCGAAGTCCAGGATCAACTTTCAGAGCTTTTAAAAGCTGCCCCCTTCCAGAGCAGTTTACTCTGCCCCAGACCCGCTGCGTCTCTCCATTACCAGAGTTGTTCAATTGATTGGCTGTTAAAAAACAGATCGATCTCTCCTATGTCTTCCTCAGAATATATTTTTTTCCACCCACACTTTTATCTTTTCACTTTCAGGCGCGTGTGTGTGTGTGTGTGTGTGTTAGTGGAAAATGCCATACGAAGATGTTACATGGCGTTCAAAGGCACTAATCGATAGTTATTGTTTATCGAGGGGACGCTCCCAGTTTTTCCCACTTCTCTGCTCTTCGTCTCTACTTTCCTATAACTTTTTCCCCTTGTGTTTCCTACTTTCATGTCAGACGAAAATCATGTTAAAAGGATGCCTATAGTCAGCCCCATTTGCTTACACAAGCTAATAAGCAAATGCCCGCCCACATCTACACATGCACTCATATTAAAGTACACACACACACACACACACACACACACACACACACACACACACACACACACACTTGCTCGCTCGCTCACTCATTCGTGAGCCTCAGGCAGTCAGGGTCCTTGACTATGTGGCGTGCTGTGATCTGAAATTTTAATGCAACGCTTTAAAGCGCACACAAACCCTCTGCAACCCCGCTCCCTCCCAGTCCTCGGAGTCCTTCCCCCCCGTTTACTGCTTGGCTGAGCAAATCACCAGTGTTTGGCTGAACAACTTTTAACCCTTTAACTGAGTCTACTTTAACACAAATGCCATTCATATTATTCACCACACAAACAGAGAGAAACAGAGAGAGAGAGAAACACACATTCTCTGCGTAAACTTCCCAGTAAGGACTTTACGTGACAAATCCGACCTCCTCCTACACCAACCCCTCACATCTCGCTGTGTTTAGGCAGTCTCTCTTTCAAAATACAAACACACCGATGACACACCCTGATCTTGTTGACGTCGCCATGTATGTGTGTGTGTGAGAGAGCGTAAGCAGGAGGCAGGCATGTGGATGAGCGTTGACCCCCTCTCTGCGCCGGCGCTGCGAATGTCCGGCCAGCCACGTTTTAATCGTTTAGTCCTTGTTAAAAATTAATGATTTATTGATTTCCAGCCCCACAGGATGCTTAAAGAGGGCAAGTTTCTATAAATGTTCCTGTATACACTTCTCTGGTTGTTTATTCCTAGTAATATATGTATGTTTATATGTATACATATGTGTGTATGTGTGTGTAGATGTGTGTGTGTGTGTGTATATATATATATATATATATATATATATATATATATATATATATATATATATATATATATATATATATATATATATATATATATATATATATATATATATATATATATATATATATATATATACACACACCTCTATCTATCTATATAGATCGATAGATCTGTATATATATATTTAGATGTGTGTGTCCATTACAAGTGGCCGCAAACATAAAATGGCGCAAGGATGTACTCATACACACAGACACGCTTCGTTTTAAGCCTCCCTGAAATCCCAGAGGTAACATGCTGTGAAAATGCAATGTGGAGAAAGCCAAGGAAAGAAAAATGGAGTGATGAAAGCTGGGGGGCAAAAAAGCCTGCCTGAGGGGGGACTTGTGGCCTCAGCGAGGAAGATGGGATAAGAGTGTGATAGAGAAGGGGAAATGAAAATCTAAATCAGGGGAATATCCTGCTGGCGCAGAGGCCGAGGAAGTGAGGAAGCTGGATGAAATGGGGTAAAGAGTGGAAGGGAACGGTTAAGGGGAGAAGAATGGAGAGGGGGGGAGAAAAGGAGCAGTTTGAGTGAAGAGCAGGACAGAGAAGATAAGAGATGAAAAGGCCTGTCTGAGATGGAGGAAGTACAGCCGGGGCTCTGAGGCTCTGGGTTCGTCTCAGAAGTCCCACACAGATGTCACTGGGTGCAGCCGCTGGCTTTAATGGCACAAAAGAAGGGTCTATTTGGGTCCTTTGGGTTCTGGCTGTAATTTTTTAATGCTGCTGTGCATGTGCTCTACAGCGCCTGCTTGTGGCAGTGGCATCAAGCTTCTTTTTTTCTACATTTTTGGAGGGATAAGGCTATTCTCTGTCACCCCGTTTTATTGTTCAGTGTTTGATGAACACCACCACCCTCCCACCCCCACCTCCCCATGGGTGCATTGGCAGGACCTTCCTTGCTCAGCAACTGACTGTTATTATCAGGATACGCTGAAAATCCCTTCCCTGTGATCTGCTTTAGCCCTCTACTCTAGCTTTGCCTTTATAATTCCCAAATACAGCCAAATCCAAAGGTTATTTAAGAAGACTTTGTGCATCTGTACTTTGATTAAACGATCACATTTGGAGCAGGAGCCGCGCTGTATTTGGGTTGCATTACCACCCATAAACGCTTTCCATCACAAGCCTTTCGAGCTCCCTGACTCCCTGACCCTACGCGAGTGTGTGCGGGGACGGAGGGGGGGACGCGTGTGTTGACGGGTCCCGCGCGGTATAGCCTAAGACGGGATAAAAGTCGCTGAGGTAGTGTACCATTATTGCCTAAACACACACCAGATCCTTTCAACTATTAAGGAAAGAATAAAAGCGGCGAGCAAAAACCTCTCCCACCCACATCTGATTCTCTCTGCTGCATCGCCCGTGGCCCAGCGTTGACCTAATATCAACTGTGTCTGTTTTGTTAAACACATTCAAATCAGCGGTACACAAGCCTATGGGACACAACGCTGTTTTCGCATACTGTGACACACAAACACAAAGGGCTGCGTGGGCTATTGGGTTCGTCAAAAGGTTGAAGTCAAATCAAAAGGTCCTAATGGAGGCAGCGGTGCACATATGTGCTCACGTCTTTGCTCCCACCGCCGCTCATGTGTTCCCAGCAGCCTCTTAAATAAGCATTCCTTCCCATGGCGTGCATCTTTGTGCTGCATTGAACAACATTCACCGCTCTGCACAAGTGTTCACCTATTATAAACACGGACTGATTTGTATTTAGATGGGAGTTTGTGCATAATCGGGACGTGGATAAAAAATGGAAATAAATTACATGTAATCTGAAAAGTGTGGAGTGCTTTTGTATCAAAATCTCTGCTTCTCATTGCTACTTGTTAGCAAACACTGTTGTAATGATCATCTTGGATAAATGCTGCTAAATAAAAGTGATTGCACCGCTTAAATGCTTGGTTGAACTGGTGGCATCTGATATTTTGGATGAAGGCCGATATATTTTATTTTTTTGTTTTGTTTGCTAATATCTGACTGATACCAGATTTTTAATATCAGATAGGGACATCCCTAGTTGGACCTTGTGCAAAGGAGGCAGAGGCTTATCTTAACAGACTTCTATCTATTATCCTATTAACATGTACAGAAAAGGGCAAGATTACACAAGTTTCAATACACAAAAATTCTTCAAAAGATAATTGGAGTTCATTTTTACAGACCAGACAGTAAAATCTAATTTTAAACATATCAGTGTTCAGTATGTGCTGTGTTTGTTTTTCCTAGTTTTCTGTGTTATTTCCACTGGTACTCATGTTTGAAAGCAGATGGTTGGTGTTTACATCACCATTATGGAAAATTGTAACATCTTTTTTTTTAACATTGTTCATTGAGATCTGTTATTACACGCATGTATTCTTGCTTTCTGACCTCTACCAAGTGAGAGGTGAACCCTGGCCTCCATCCAGGCCATTAGTCAGACACAATCACACAGCTTCATAGCAGATTAGTCTGCTGTATTAGGACTTAGAGCTCTATTAATGTAATCCCTCTGTTTTAGTGTGGCCTGGGTTTAGGGGCTTACATGTGCACACTCACATGCAAAGGTCCACATGCACACTTAAATACATGTATGCAAGATTAAGGTGAAATTTAGACGGTGGCTAAAGGGAGGCAAAATGTTCCTTCATTTCTGAGAATCGCCAAAAATTGTCCTTCCTCCACTGTAAGCTCATTTTGCTTGTGTGTATTTAAAGGTCTGTTTCATCATGTTTTCCCTTTAGGTTAATCATAAATATCTCTTTTCAGGGCTGATGAGATTGAGATGGTGATGACAGACTTGGAACGAGCCAATCAGGTAATTTATTCTGTCATAGTGTCTCTGTCATTAAGAAGCAAGTCTCCACTGTATTCTCTTGATCTCTGAATGGTATAATAGGCTCAGCAGATAGAAAATAACGTTAAAAGAAAAAGTTTGTTGATGTTCAGATGAATATTATTCAAGTTAGAGTGAAATCATTTCTTATATCAAACATATAAATAAATTTCTTATATGAAACAATCATTTTATTTTGTTTTCAACAGCAAACGTCAAAATAAAACAAAATATAAGTTTTGAAAAAGATTAATTACAGGATTCTAATTATTTATGGATTTTTTATGTTCAACTTTAATAACAGAAACTGGTTTTAAAATAAGTAATCTTCCTACCCCAACATTTTTTCTCTGCACCACACTATTACTTTTCTGAAAACTAATGTTTCACAAAACCAGAATGATCCAAAACGAGTCATTCTTGTGTTACACCCAGACTAATCACTCACTATTAACTGATACAAACCTCAGACGTCATCTATATCTGTATAAAATACGATCTATCTAAGCATCAATCTTAAGCAGCTCCCAGCATCACTGTTCTGATTTTTTTGGTCGAATGAAAAACTGATATTGTTAAGGTAATCTGATCAATAAACCGGTATAAGAAAATTGGTTCTTGGTATTTTTAGATAAGAATTTATTATCATGCGAACCATGCCACAAAAAACAAGGCCAAGGATGTCGGGATCTCAATAAGATGAGGTTATGAAACATTTTTCACAACCCAACAATCTCAGCGTCTCACAATCTTTAGATACAAAATGTAGAAACTATTTGGAACAGAAAAAGTCTTGGAATTATCCAAGCAAATTGGGCTTAAACAGTTTTCCTGAGTTGATATTTTAAATCGTTTGGAAAAATATAAAAAAATAAGAAGGGTTTTATGTTAGCTTTTCGCATTTTCCATGTTTTAATAAGTACCAAAAAAATAAACTACACGGTGGAAAAACATTCGTTTCCAGCTAGATCATGAGATCTACAATAAATCTCTAGATAAATTCATTTAAAACAGTCTGTGCCCAACATTTAGGTTTTTAATCAACTGACTGAACATTAACCGAGTTGTATGTTGGCTGAGCTTTATTTCTGACATGCATGTGATTGTTTTTAGTCACAGCCCAGATAGATTTCCTAATACTAAATCCCAGACACGAAGATATAACATTAACATCTTGATCATTTTAAGTTCAATTTTTGACATGAAAAAATGTGTAGGAACCCTGAAGGTCTTCCCTTTAATCCCTTTACAACGGTTAGCTAAAAACATGCGTTGAAATAAAAATCTCATTCCGACCAAATCACCCCATGTAAACAGGGGAGCTGCTGTTTTAACTCCACCCCACCCCAGTCGCCTTGCCGCAGAAAATACTCACCTGAGCTCAGGCTGTGTATTAATCTGTGCCTGAAAATAGCCCTGGACAAGCACTCTATTTATTCTGCTTGGAGCAACACTAATGTCCAGCTGGTTTAAGGAATTATTAAGCTCTTTCTAAATATGCACCGTGTATTTTTGACTGTTTTATACCCAAGAGGAAAAGTTCTGCTGGTTCATTTTTTCCTCGTAGACGGTCCGTTTTTTTGTCTTTTGAATAAGAAAAAGTTACCCAAAATCGCCGACTGGATGAAACGATATAAAAAATAAATAAAAAAACATTTCCTGTATTGATCCCTGCATTAAAATATCAGAGCGAAACTTGCTGCTGGTTTTGAAAACCAAACTCCCAGCACACCTTTCCGCCCTGGTGTTGTTACGATATCCCTTTGTTAATGTCATTGTTGCTAACTTTCAGTGTTTGACCAAGAGTATGATTTTGGTTAAAGGGGCCGGCACAGGCATGTAATGTTAATATTAGCCCAAAGGTTAGTGCTCCAACTATAATGCCACTCGCGTGCGCACACACACACACACTCTCGCACTGTTCACACTTTTGATTTGAGGTTTACTGAGGGTGACAGCGTGGCCCGTGGCTCAGTCAGACTTTTGAGAAGCTTTTACAAGAAGAAAATGAAAAACAAAACCTTGTTTTTTTTTGTCTGGCCTGGCACTTTAACTCCCACCCAGTCAATAACAGCTCTCAAGATGGTTGCAATTAGGAACGCTGTGAAATCGGCTCCCTGTAACTCCTAATGATGGCAAGTTGGCCAGTGTAGCAGTTGATTCCAGACTACAGTGTGACCGCGTGGCTCTAAATGCAGTGTCATGCTTGTTATGCTCTTTCTTTAGGGAAATATATTATGATTGATTAAGGAAATATCGCTCTCTTTTTTTTTTTTT
Organism: Orestias chungarensis; assembly: GCA_032876305.1. NCBI lineage: Eukaryota > Metazoa > Chordata > Actinopteri > Cyprinodontiformes > Cyprinodontidae > Orestias > Orestias chungarensis. Next base: position 146,420 of record JAVLVB010000423.1, on the reverse strand, counting down.
TTTTTTACGTTTCGTATATTCCCTGTGGTGTTATTGAGCATTTGTTTGGGCAGTAAAGGGGGGCCATTTCCTTTGTATACAAACGCCTCACAGCATGACGGCGAATTGTGTAATGGAAAACCTTTATGCCTCAACTTCATTACCTTTGGCTCGACGCTTTTGCGCTCCGAGGGATTCGGTTTTCCACTCTGTGAAGTTGGCGTCCTCAGGTTTTCATCAATAACTGTAAAGACAAAGTTGGCGCTGATCGGATAAATTTGGGTTCACGGTTTAACAAGCATCTAACCAGAATATCCAGTTCATAATTCTTCCTTCCTTTCCAGCGAGCAGAGGCAGCTGAGAGAGAGGCGGAGGCGCTCAGAGAGCAGCTGTCATCCTCCAACCAATCCCAACAGCTCAGCAGTCCCACCAAGGCCGACCCCGACTCGGTAACCTACTTTGATTGCTGCTCTGATTGGCTGATGAACAGCTGCTGATTGGCTAAAACGCCCTTTGTTGTTGCTGTTTTATACATTATATTTATATTTTATTCATGTGAAGCTGAATTCACTGAATCGCGAAGGTTCGCTCTGATGTTAAGTGCCAAAAAGGATTTCCACGTATATTCCGATTTCTCCTTAATAATTTACTCTAAAAAGGTGAAATAATTTTCTTACAGATTGAAAAGGATAAATATGTAAACTGAATATGATTTTATTTATCAGCACTGTTTGGATTTTTAGTATGGTTGTTTTGATTATGGTTACTCTGTGTGCTCAGGGTGATTGTTTTCATGTTCCCTGCTGATCGTGATGCGAAAGTCTGTAATATTGGTGTTAGTATAACCTCAGGCTTTTATGATAGTTTGAAAACTGGACAATGTATTAGTACAAATAAACTCTAGACCTCAATACATTAAGATAGCTGAGATACTGAAACAATCTTAGAATAGTTTATTTCCTCTATACAATAAAACTAAAAGAGAGTCAGAATTAGGCAAAAGAAAATTCTGATGTAATTATGTTCAGATAAAATTTTAAAACTAATTGCAACAAGTGAGAGCTTAAATGATCTCAAGATCACCAGATGACACTGGTCTAACAACAAAAAGTGCTATAGACCTATTTATATTCATCATTTATTTTAATGATCACATTCACATCCTATCTTTAAATAGTGAGATCACTGCTGCTGGAACAAAATGAACATTAGATGTCTTTATTCTGAGATCTTTAAATACTAAAAGAAAAAAAATAGCTTTAGATTTGACACCATAAAGGTGAAATTACTGTTTGGTTTTCATAAAAAAACAAATCTGGTTATTTTTACTTAGTTTAATGACAATAAAAATGACTACAAAACAAACTCATACTGTAACTTTAGCCTGTGGTTTCTCCATACATTGATAAAAAAATCCAAATCTATACATTACATCCGTGTATAGGCTGTTTTTTAATTTAACCGAAAATAAAACCTGAACATTATTAAAGAGTGAAATTAAACCCGTTTGTGTTAATTGTTCTAAATTACTCAAATATTATAAGTTTTATCCTTAGTGCAGGGCACTAAAACGAGGAGAGAGTCTGAGAATTGTCAATAGTCAATCACCATATTGACAGATATTTTGATTGGTTTTATATCGTGATATATATTGATATCGCCTGAGAAAAAAAACCCAATTTCATTGTATAAAAAAATCCTATTTATCCTTTTTGGACTCTGTACCAATGTTTTAGATTTTCAGAGGTTTTAAGAATTAACGCTTTCTACCTTTGGGCCTGTAGGAGCCGGCATCAGAGGTGGCATCGCACTCAAACCTCGAGGCGGAGCTCACGGCCAAAGAAAGGGAGACCGCCCAGCTGGTGGAGGATGTCCAGAGACTGCAGGCCAGCCTGACCAAACTCCGTGAGACCACCAGCTCCCAGATCTCCCAGCTGGAGCAGCAGCTCAGCAGCAAGTCTGCCGTTCTCAAGGTTCAAACAAAACGGTTTCCCCTTTTTTTTCTGTGGGATTTCTCCTCAAACTCTTCAGCTGTCTTTTTTTTTTTCGGACTTTGTAATTTTGGCCCGTTTTCCTTTTTGTGCTCTGTGTTGTAATTATGTGTGGACCTATAATCGTGTTTGCATATTTGGTCTATTTGATGTAGACTTATCATCAACTTTTGCCTCTTTTTGATCGACAGGAACTGGAAGAGAAATTGGAAAGGCAAGCCGACTATGAGGAGGTCAAGAAAGAACTAGGGTGGGCTTAAAATGGAGGATCTATTAACATTGTTGACTAGTTATTATCTTTACATGTGATAAAACAAAAGGCACATCCTCATTCTAGGTGTAGACGCCTACAAGTGAAACCTGTGTGTGCATGCATGTATTTTAATGGGCTGAAACACTGCTGTCTGATTGTCCTCAGCATCCTGAAGACTATGGAGTTTGGAACCGACTCAGTGCAGGTAAAAAAAAAAAAACACTCTGAATGATGTTCTGTGGAAATGAAGCACATCCAGCTCACCGTTATATCACTTTTCCAATCAACCGTTCCTCTGTGTCAGCACTCCTCCAAACCTCTGGAGGTGCTGTTGCTAGAGAAGAACAGGACCCTCCAATCCGAGAGTGCCGCCCTGCGCATCGCCAACACTGAGCTGAGCGGTAAGTTCGTATCGGCTGTTATAAAGCGGAAAAAAAACAAAGTCCCACAACCTTCGATGGCTAAAAGTTTACCTCTGTAGAGCAGAGATGTGTCCACATAAACTGTTCTGAGTAATGTGTAAGAGGATTTAAAGCTCTCGATAAAGTAAAGAATTTAGGTTTAGAAGGTGTTTTAATAACATTTATGCTGTGGTTCTGACCTAAGCATCAAAAAAGGAGATTAAACACAAGTTTCAGCTTTCTTCTTGTTTTCAGGAATTATATCTTTTTAATTGTTAGTGGCTTACAGAGTTTGATCTGGGATCCTGAGAATTTAGATGCCACTAAATCTTTGAAGGCAAGTTCCCTTTCTCTGAGAATACTTGGATAATACATTTTTTTTATTGAATTATTTACCACCACCATCTGCAGATTTATCTGTTTTAAAATGTGAAACGCATCGTGTGAAAACCTTTGTTGCGGTACAGAGATGTTGCTTTTGCCTCACGCATTTTACAGAAAAGAATCAGTTGTGTTTTATAAATACACCAGCATTGTAAAACAAAAAAAAGGGGGAGGACGCCGTCCTCTGCTCCTTACATCAGGGCTCCGATGCCCTCTCCAAACTGTGTTTACGGGTTTGAAATGTCATTGCTTTAGGCTTGAATAGTTGAATAGCTTAGAATTGATTAACATTCACAGTGAGAGACGCTTACTGTCTTACTCGATCATGTTAAGTCTCAACGGTAACGGATTAAAATAAGTCTCCGAAGGACTCATCAGGGTGAATTCTAGTCGTTACGACTGGGGAAATGTAGTTTCTGTCTTGTCTGCTCTGGTTATTGTGAAGAATCATTCCTGTTTAGTTTAAGGGGGAAAAACTTCCTGGTAACATGGATCAATGTTTTTTTGTTTGTTTTTTTCTTCTTTTGACAAAAGTTTGTGCTTTTTATCTACTTTGAGTGGGTTTTTTTTAATAAACTAAAAAGACTGATGCAGCGACTGCTGTGGAATAAGAAGATCATTGAAGAGGACTCGTCCGATCAATTGACTCTATGAGGAAATCTTTGTTTTAAAAACTCCCGACGTTCGGCTACTTTTTGCTCCATGTGTGAGAGAAAGCGAAAGCGAGCCTCCGGGCAGGCTAATCTGCGTGCGTGGCGCGGTGACAACTGTGTTTGTTTGTCCTGTTTTCTTCCAGGCTGTGGCTTACAAGAAAGGTTGAAATCACAAATGCATGGACACTTTGTCTGGGGGGGGATTGGCAAAAAAGGAAAAAACACAAAGTTCACTAATTTATAAAAAAAACAACAAAAAAAAACTTTCAACTTTTTTTTTTGTTGCTCTCTCTCGTTTTGGAACCCCCCCCCTTTTTTGTTGACTCCCCCATAATGCATTGTGTTTTGACCTTTCTTGTAGGGTCAGCCAGGCAAAAAGGGACAGAAGAGTCCACAGTGAAGAAGGACGCCGTCAACAGCGACCCTTCTTCTTCGCCGCCTCCCTCTCTCCCGTCCTCCTCTCAGCACCCTTTGTCTCGCACTCACTTGGACGCCTTGACCGCTGCGGCCACCAGCGGCGAGGCCCAGCCCTTCACTCCCACGGGCATCGGACAGGAGCTCTACTCCCCCATGTTCCCCCTGGTCGGCAGCAAGATGGCTCTGAACTCTCTGATTCAGCGGCAGCTCCTCCAAACGTTCTACTCCAAAGCCCTACAGGACTCCTCTGGGATCCACAGCGGGGCTCTGCTGTTCACCCCCTTCACTCCGGCCCTCAGCTCCATCCCTACTTCCACCCCCGGGTCGGGGTCGGCCGCCGTCCCACTGGCGGCCAGCAGCCCCCAGCCCCCTCCGGCCAGTCCCGACATCGCCCCCGTCAACGGGAGCAGCACGGCGGGGAGCGCCCCGTCCCCGTCCCCCAGCCACTCGGACGCGACCGCGGGCGGCGTCCTGGATGGTGAGGACATGGACACGGCGGAGATCGCCCGGCAGGTGAAGGAGCAGCTGATCAAGCACAACATCGGCCAGCGGGTGTTCGGCCACTATGTGCTGGGACTCTCTCAGGGCTCGGTCAGCGAGATCCTGGCCCGGCCGAAGCCTTGGAACAAGCTGACCATCCGGGGGAAGGAGCCCTTCCATAAGATGAGGCAGTTCCTCGCCGACGAGCAGAACATTCTGGCCCTGCGAAGCATTCAGGGACGACAGAGAGGTTAGTGCGTGTCTTCACTGTGTCTGTGCATCCGTATGTGTGTGTGTTTGTGTGTGTGTGGTCTGTTTGTGTGTGCACGTTCACAGCCCTGCACAGAGCTATTGATCAGCCTGTCGATACAGACTAGCTTTTTTCTTTTTCTTTCTCTCCTCCTGCCTCCTGTGCTGTCCCACACCTGTTTGTGCTGAATGAGTTCCTAGTCATACACTGATCCCAGGAGCCTCTCCCAGCTATTGTGATCAATACAGAAACCTTTCACACGTCGATAGTATTGATCGGAGGGAACTAGGAGGAAGGCAGGGGTACTGTTAACCGCGGGTAGATTCGATTAGCCCCGGCCTGCTTTTCTTAACGCGTCAAGACATTTCTGATTGAAGTTGGCCTCAGTGGAACAAAAGTATTATAAAATTAACCTGCACTTTGTCTGCCTCTGCTTTAAACACGCCACGCACAAAAGTCAGTTTCCAGTGTGGATTTATTATGCTCGTGGTTTAACTATAGATCTGTTCGTTCACTGGTGCATCTCCACAAATAATTTACGCTGAAAAATTAAGTTGAGTAATTAATTTAAGGTTGTTTAATTTGGAGGATTTTTGGCTTATGGCCTACAAGAGTTAACCAGAAAAACTAAATTTTTAGGTTAAGCTTGAAATGTCTAGGCAAAGGGAAGCATGATGTTCTCATCAATGGCTGCACTGATGGCAGAGAAACACTATCAGATGGTATGGCTCCACAAATCATCACTGGCTGTAGAGACTTTACACTGGAGCTTGGTTAAACCTTCATTCAGTCTCTTGCAACTTCATTTGCAAACTCAACTATTGTGCCACATTTTTTAGTTATAGGCAGCTTATTCGCCAATGACCTTTTCTGGCCTACCTTGCTTAATCCGGGTAAAAGTGACTGCAGTCCGATCCTGTTGACTAAAACATTTCTGTTTGGAACAACAGAAGATTGACAATATTTATTATAGTTCTTTTTTTTTTTCCAGATTTACCGCCTTCCTCTTCTTAAGCTTGTGGATCTTGGTATAAGACCTGTATCAGTTGTGTCCGAATATATTGTGGGTTAGCTGAACTTCAATGCAGGGACTCTAAATATTACACATTCTTTTCACTATTGATATTATGACTGTAATTTGAGATATATATATGTATCTTAAGTAAAATCTTTGACATATATAGATCTTAAAAATGCTTTCTTATTGGTTTAATTTATTCATATTTTCTGAGAAACTGGAGTTTTAGCTTTCATTAGCATAAGCCATGATCATCAAAATGAGCAGAAACAAAAAGCTGAACTCTAGCAAATAAGTCAACTCCTGAAACAATAACCATGTTCCAGGTGAAGTGGAGGCCCCTTTTTTTAGATAACGTACCAATTTGAAGTTCTAGTGTTCGCTAGTGTTTTTAAGCACTAGCTTTAAAACAAAAAAACAAACAAGCCGACACCAGAGTGCTATAACATAGTGTGTGGTGTATTGTTTTTAACAGAGGGCTCAGGCCAGCCCCAGCTTAGCCGAGTGTTTCAGGACGCTCCGAAGCGGAGAACCCACTCCAATACACCTTCACACGCAGGTCTGTCCCGTCCACATGCAGAGATTCTGGCACGTTGTCTGTGAGGCATGTTTGTGTTGGGGTAAACCGTATCGTGTGTGTGTGTGTGTGTGTGTGTGTGTGTGTGTGTGTGTGTGTGTGTGTGTGTGTGTGTGTGTGTGTGTGTGTGTGTGTGTGTGTGTGTGTGTGTGTGTGTGTGTGTGTGTGTGTGTGTGTGTGTGTGTTTTACCGTTTATTAATTGCAAGAAGGCATACAGATATGAATGTGCTTTAAAGGTAATCGCACAGTTCCAGCATGTCTATTTAGGCTTTTTATTGTTAGCCGTCGTTTTGTGGGGAGTATATTTGCCGACGTGTGCTTGTGTGCACTCTCCGTACCGTGGAGCTCTCTTAAGTAGTGTTTTCTAGTTTCCGTGGTGGGAATGCTGTTCTTTGTGTTGTGATATGCAGGCACCAGTCAATAAATCAAAATGTCATCAAAAAGTTAACTTTATTTCAGTTCAATTTACTTCATCGCGTGTAGATCGACTCGATACGGTGTGATTAATTTTAAGCATTTGTTCATTGTGAGTTTGGCTTACAGCTGTTGGAAATAAATAAAAAAGTAGCTTCTCAGAAAGTGTGAATGTTGCATAAGAGAAATCGGAGTTTAGTACAGAAATGTTCACAAAAAGTCATGCTAAAGAAGTGTGTCTGATCTGAGTACATTTATGGAAAGCTGGGAGTTAGGGAATCGTGTTAAAGATGCACAACCAGTGTTTTAAACAGCTGGAGTTGATTTGTTGATTTGTGTTGTGCCACTCCTGAACACCCAGAAGTGAACTAACTTGAAAAGGATTAAAAGTGGTCCAACATTTAAGAAAATCCTTTACATTTTCGGTTTTGTCCAACCAGCTGTTTTGCTTTGTAACTGAAGATCCCCGCATGCCTCATTCTGCTTACAAGCTTTGTGGAAACGCTGGTTTTTCGTTTTAGAGCATATCTCGGCATCTCCTTACACAGCCAAACATACCTGCAGCTCCTTTAATGACGGTGGGGGCCACAGAGCTGGATTGGACTGCAAGTAGTTCATGCAAAAGGAGCCCTGACCCAACGCATATATTATTGATTGTAACGCTGAGGTGTTTGGTGTGCAAAACAAAACCCCAAAACATTACTCTGTCCTTTTCAGTGCATCAAACCAAACTCGTTTATTGATTTCAATACATGACAATTCTTGAACAACTAAACATTTAGCAAACATTGCTTCTATACAAATGCACAATTTAACAGTCAAATAATTTTTTTAAATGACTTTGAGCTCTAGAGGTTTAATCAATCACACAATTGATCAGTTCATTTTCTATACAAGGCCTGGGGTTTGAGGCGGGCCTCCTCTCTTGCTGAAACACGAGATGGCCACCACAGAAGACACACCCACATGGCAAAAAGCAAACATTGCATTTGTATATTTGCATATAATGCTCTGAACCGTTCCACACCCTGAAACCAATGGAAAAAGAACGGAAGAACTTACTACTTCTTAACATGGATGTACTTTTCAATAGGCTGACGTTTCTCCATAAAATATATTTACTTAACACGTCTCATCTTTTAAGAGACATGCTTTTTGCCATTTCCTATAATCACTAATTACAATGTTTCAAACATATCGCTCGGCGTGTTCTAGATCTATATAACGTTCCCTTTTGGACCTGAATTGCTGAGATAACTTAACTATTTGATGATGTTCTACACTCCAGAGATGCTTCTCTAGTGGATATTTCATGTTGGCTTCGTTCTGTCCTGTTTTATTCCTAACACTGCGTCTTGTGTCTTCCTGTTCCCTCGTCCTCCCCCTTCCAGGTAACATCACGGCCCGCGTCCGCACCCCGGAGGCCGGCTCAGATGAAGCCATCAAGTCCATCCTGGAACAGGCCAAAAGAGAGCTGCAGGTGCAAAAAGCCGGTGAGTTCGGGTTTGTTTCCTAATCTGCCAGGTTGGCGCAACATTAAAGATGGACATTATGTCTCTGTCTCTCCTGACGGCCCTCTTCCTTTTCCTTTTAATAGACCTGTCCCACCCTCAGCCGTCTTACACGGGGCTAAAAGGAGGGGGCGTTGGCGGCATAGGAGGCAGAGGGGGCTGCGGATCGGACGAAGCCATCCGCTCCATCTTGGAGCAGGCGCGCAGGGAGATGGAGGCTCAACAGGCTGCACTGGAGCCGCTCCTGAAAGCTTCGCCTGCGTCTTCCTCCTCCGCATCTCTGTCTCAGAGGGACATCCTGGGCTCTCCACTCACCGCCCCGCTGCCGCCCTACAACCCCCTGGCTCTCTCCCTCAAGAAGCCTCCCAGCTCCCACATGTCCTCGCCTCCGTCCCCGTCCCCCGTCCTGGACTTCAGCTCCGGCGGAAAACGAGAGGGTCGGGCTTCCTCAGGTATCGACATGTCGGCCGACGGCTTGTTCAGGCTGGGCCGCGCCCCGGAGGGCTCTGGCCGACCCGGCAGCGCCGCGACGGGGGGTTACTGGAGGGAGCAGTGGTGGAGCAACATGCACTCGGAGCACCGGAGAACCGCGTCTAGCCAGTCGGGAGAGGAAAACCACATCCAGGAGGACTCCAAGGAGGTGAGAGACTGTTTGGCTTTATCGCTCCTCCTCATCTAAAGCCAGGTGTTCTTCACTGTCTGGAAACTCTGGAACAAAACCAAACCTGGTTTGAGTTGCCCAACATCCAACAATCGTGTGGAAACATTCTCTACATTGTTTTCTGTGACGTTGCTTCATATATTTGTCAATCACCCCGCGGTCTGTCTCATTCAGTTTCTCCTCTACTCTCTATCCATCCATCTATCTTCTATCCATCTATCATTTAGATGTCAATCTGTTCATTTATCCAGCTATTCATCCATCTCTCTTATGTCATTCAATCTGTCTATTTAGCTCATCCATTCCTTCACTATCCGCCTGGGTTTTACTTTTTTACTTTCTAAGCCTGATCACGGCTTAAGTCACACGTCACTTCTTTATTTTATACTTCTGGACGGCAACATCTTGAAACTAGGTTCTGGACATCTCTGGACTTTTGTGCGGATAGTGGTGCAGAGATCCCGTAGATCGGTCTGCGTTGCTGAACCATTCTCGCCTTTTGTGTTCCAGGGAATAATAATGAGCGACAGTTTAACTCGACACAACAAAACCTGGAACAAGCTGAACCAGAGGAGCAGAGAGCCGTCGTACCTTCGCATGCAAACGTGGCTGAACGGAGACCAGGGGCAGAACGCACACATCCAGCCGGCTCAGAACCAAGGTAAACCAGTCGCGTGGCCCAGCGGTATTGTGGAGCGCTGATCAGACTCGGTGGCTGGTTATTACAGTCTGCCTGTCACTCACTCCACCCTCCTCCTCCTGTCTTCCCTGCTACCCAGCCCTTCTCCCCCACCTCCAACCCATCCCCAGTTCTGTGGCAGTGTCAGCCAGCAAGCTGCTGGTTTGTCATGTCATAGACAAGTTAGTGTTGCAGTGCCAGATGGCTGCTCTGTGTGTGTGTGTGTGTGAACGCGCGCCCGTACGCGTCTCCTTTTTCTCTCTGGGGGTGTAAACAGCAGCTAATGTACACTGACAGCTCCTCATGACTGCTCTCTCCCAGCCTGCTGAGCGGCACAGCAGTGCTACACAGGCGCAGACAGAGAGATGAAGGAATACGGGGAGAAAGCCAAAAAACGCATCAGATCAAAAAAAAATTAAGCTCCTTTTGCTTTTTGTTTTTAACCAGAGCTAAATTAGCAAGATGCGGTTTGACTGAAGTCCCTCCTGATCCCAGCAGGAAGAGGAGATGAAACTGTGCCCCCCCCCCCACGTCATGTAGCATGTCACCTAAACCGTCTGATCTTTGTCACCCTGTCTGTTCCGCTCAACCAGAGGGCACTCCCAAGACGTCGGCAAGCTGCAGCCCCGCTCCCGAGTCCCCGCTCAGCTCCGCCGAGGAGTCCGTCAACGGTCTCGCCGGGGATCCTCTCGCCTCTCAGTCCTCCAGCCTCAAACCTCCGTCTGAAGACCCCTCAGGTGGCGAGTCTCAGCCCGGCACACCGCTGCCTCTGCCGGGTCACTCTGGGCTCAGCATCCAGGAGATGGTCGCAATGTCTCCTGAGCTCGACACCTATGCTATCACCAAGAAGGTTAAGGAGGTGCTAACTGATAACAACCTCGGTAAGAAAAGGCAGATGTTGGTTTATTTGATGCTGTTGGTTCTTAATGAATGTTATGTGATAGAACCGTCTGAAGTTGAGTGTATCTGTGAAGCGACTACAGGAAAAAAGAACATGGTTCCCTGCTAATTAAAATCTGAGAAGTGCGGTGTGCTTTTAGTATTTACTTCCCCTTGTCAATATTTGGCAACATCGACTATCACAGAAGTTCCAACAACACATATTTTGGGGTTTTTTGCACACCGGGAAAACTGACATTTTCACTGTTGTGTTCTGCAAAGTAGGTCAATAACAACCAGATTGAATAAGAAGCTTCAATGAACACTAGATTTTCGAATATTCCCACATTATCTTAAATATATTTAGGTCGGGACTTTAACTCTACCATGAAATAACGTGATAACTTTTGATCCAAAGCGTTCAGTTGCAGCTGAAGGTGAATCTCAACCTAACTCTCGTTTCTTCTCCAGGCGTTTTTATTCCCCTCGTATTGACCTACATTTAGCTCTCTGCATCATTAACACTAGATATGCATATATGCCCAAAATTCCTTAATCGGATTGAAACTCTATTCGGATTAAATGATCTGAACGTATTCTTTACATGGGCACAAAATTATTTAATCCGACCGTGACATGCGTTCAGATGCAGAATAGAGGATCCTCGACATGCAGAGATGCCAGCAAAAGAATCCAGAGGTGCGCCATGTTCTGACAGCGGTTGCTTTTTGGTTTAATGTAGAAACAGATCAGTCTTGTCTCCAAAGGGGGAAATTTGTTGTTCTTGTTTTGCTGACGTTGGACGAACGTACACAGTCAGGATGACTCAAACGAGTATTTAAATGCACACGTTCTGATCAGAGTTTATATCGATTATGTCCATGTAAACTTACCCGTAGAGTAGTTTCATCCCTGCTCTTATAGAACAAGTTGCCTGCAGCATGATGCCGCCACCATCATCATCAAAGTGAGGTGCAGTGTTAACTCATGGCATTGAGACTAAAAGGATTATTTTGGGGTCTTTGGAACAGAATCAGTTTACCGTGCCCCCTGCTTGGCTCGCAGTTTAGTTCAAGGAGGCCCTCTTTACATTTCTCTTCCACTAAAGTCTAGGTTTGAGGAGAGCTTAATTAATATCCATTCTTTAAATGTTGGACATCCCAGTTTTACTGCTTCTCTGATTAACGCAATCCCTGACACCCCTGGACTGCTGTTTGTATTGTTGTGTCGTACATTTTCTGGTCTTGGCGTTGTTTCATAGCCCACTCTTAGTTCATTTTAGTTCCCTAGCAAACTTCTGAACCCTTCTCAGGTTAGCTTGAATCGAAGTAAATGATGCCAAACTCGCTACACTTCTCACATTTTAGGTTTGTACAAATGATTAATACATGCATCCATTTCTTTCCTCTTCATTAACATGCACTACTTTATGTTGATCACAAAAATCCTTGTGGCCATCTATACCAGAGGTAATAAAATTAAAACCTTTCTTTTTACCTTTTTTCTTCCACAAGGTCAGCGACTTTTCGGGGAGACCATCCTGGGTCTGACTCAGGGTTCTGTCTCAGACCTGCTGGCCAGGCCGAAACCCTGGCACAAGCTGAGCCTGAAGGGCAGGGAGCCCTTTGTCCGGATGCAGCTTTGGCTCCAGGACCCGCACAGCGTGGAGAAACTCATGGACATGAAGCGCCTGGAGAAGAAAGGTGTGCAGCAAATGCTCAGAGATGACAAAGAAATGTGTATTCCTCTTTTGAAAACCGGTAAACAAAAAGGTCACGCGGATGCAGTCATGTTATTTGCTCCAGTGTTTTTTTTTTCATTTTCATTTTTGTAAATCTATTAAGAGAAAGACACAGTCGCGCTCGCGTGCACAACTGCGCACACCGTATCCTTTGTGCAGGACAGCAGAGCATGTTGTGCAGATCACAGTCGTCTTGTTGTGATGTCTGTACCAATCAGGACCGCAGACATCACAGGCCGCATCCGATGTGACAGCTCGGGGACTGCCGCGGGGCCGCTTACTCACACTCATCAGCACTCCTCTTCACCATCATCGTCGTCATAATAATCATTAGTGTCTATAGGCCTGGGTTTTTCTTTATCGTCCGTTGGTCCATAGCCCTCCCTGTCAGCCCATCGTGCCGTATTAACCTCTGGTGGTGGGATTTGTTCAACATCAACAAAGCCGTCAGGGCCTTGAGAGAGACTCCCAGCGACCCACTTAAAGCACTTCCTCCTTAAGCTGAACACACACTGGAACCTGCCTGTTGGAATTTCCACCCAGGATCTTGTTTATCATTCTATAACCACAAGGACGCGATCCCGAACCAACCTCACGTTCGGGTCTGTGGAAGTTTTTTTTTCTTTTGGATCGGTGACCGTACTAGGGGTTCCGGCTCATTTTTAGTATTGACCAAAAATAATCCGCGTAGTGGTCGGGGGGGGGGGGACCACCAGCAGAGCCCTAGAGGAAAGACATGGACCTAATCTAGACTAACCGTATTTGACCTCTCGCTCTGGTGTTGCCAGCCCGACAGGCAGCGCTGCAACTTTTCAGAGAGCTCTAACCTTGCTCTGAGGGGGCTCGTTCCCCAGAAACACTAATATATCTGGCAGCGTGTATCGGGGTTGGGAAAATGTCAACCTCATGTGAAGCTGCCACGAACTGTTCATTTTCAGCGGCTGGTGCCTGGAGTAACGCAGAGCAGTGAAAGCGAAGGGATGCTAGTCAGCGGTTAGAAGGCTTAGAAGGGCAGGAGCACCATCTAGTGGTGGATGGGATCACTGACGCAGTCATCAGGTCTTGGTGCCATTTTTAACCTGAAGCTGGAGTTGCACCATGTTAGTAAAACAAGCGAATGCGACGCTGTGAAATGTTGAAACTTTCCTAACGCTGCACTTTTCATTGTCTCTGCATGAGGGTTAGCATTTCAGCCATTAAAATTTAGGAGGGAAGAATTCTTTATGTTGCTTTAATAGATTTTGTCCAGGCAGTCATTTGTTCACCTTTACTATTTCCTGGTTTCACCTGCTCTGATTAGTTTTATTTTTTTTGCCAGTTTCAGAAAGATGTTAATGCATTTCAAAAACAACTGTAGCTTTAAATACTTTTACTGTACAATATAAAACAATCCTTTTGTTAAAAGCTGTTGCAGATTTTATTAAGAGACCCTCTCCTACAAAATCCACCTTTCCACATCTAATATTTATTCTACATAATAAATCTATACCATATAATGTAATATTTAATTTAAATGTATCCTCCTTTTTACATGATTTTTTTCTCAATCATGTCATCCTTGCCATGACCTGCATACGTTTGTGTGGGCGCACTAACTCCCTTGCGTTTGTCTGTCTTCCAGCGTACATGAAGAGGCGACTGAGCTCGCTGAGCGACGGCCATTCTGTGGACGGCGTTCTGCCGGGGCCAGATTACATGCAGGGCTCCCAGAGCCCGGGGGGCCAGCAGCACCTGAAGAAGGCCAGGGTGGTCCTGGGCCCCGAGGAAAAGGAGGCCCTAAAGCGAGCGTACCAGCAGAAGCCCTATCCTTCCCCTAAAACTATCGAGGAGCTGGCCTCCCAGCTCAACCTGAAGACCAGTACGGTCATCAACTGGTTTCACAACTACAGGTTAGTGCTCAGAAGACACAAACAGCGTTAAGTATCGACTGCAGTCAATCCAACACTTCTGTTTGAAGGCAGATTTGTCTTAATCGAGTTTGGGTTCACAAGCTTCAGTTTTGTTGAGGCCACCAACTACATATATTTGTGTCCTAATTGTCCTGTCTGAGAACCGCCATCTGTTAAGATGAGGTGGCTGTTCGTTTCTATTTTTAGAGGCTTACTGTTGTTTCTGACAGAAGGCTTTAGGGTTGTTGTCTGACCATGAAACCTTTCCTCAGAAGGCTTTTTGGGTTTGTCCATGTGGGCAGCTGCAAGGTTCAGTTTAGGCCTGAAGGTGAGCATGTTGGTACAGATTTTCTCTCTATGTCTTATCTATAGAGAAAAACAACTTTCGTCACTGTGGGTGGACAGAGATGCTGCTGTTAAGAGATGTTTCCAGTCTCAGGCAAAAAGATGTGTTTTTTTTTAGTTCATCTCTTGAGACTCATGGTCTCATTTACAAGGGAGACTTGTTACAGACAATAGATGGATAGATTAGGTAACATAATATAGATAGATACTTTATTAATCCCTGAGGGACATTTAACTTTAGGTATAATAAAATAGACAGCAGTACAGTCCTCTAAAACCTCTAAAGGTAAATATTACACAGCATAGAGAAAAGTTGTTCACCTTAAACAAGTACAAGTGCCTCCAGACGACCACAAGTTAAATCTGGGTCTAATTTGGATAAAGTGGACCAATTTTAGGTCGCTTGACCTCTACTGAACAAATATTGACGAACCTTTAAATCCCGGCCAGTGTCAGTAAAGCGGCTAGTTTGAATGAGCTCTCCCATTACTGATTAAAATTATGGTTTCCACAATTATGCCTGCATCGAGTCAGGATGTAATAATTTAAAGGACTTTCAATATAATGCTCATAGTCAAACTCGTAAACAGTAAATTAGTTGAATACTTAAACAACATAAAAAAAACAACAACAATGTTTTACCATTTTTCGTCTTAATAAAAGATTATGTAACAGTTTGGAGATTTTTTAGAAATGTTATTCAGACTTTGACTCTGGATTGTACTAATGTTTCCCCTCTAGGTCACGCATCCGAAGAGAGCTTTTCATAGAGGAGATCCAGGCAGCTGGAGGGTTGGTGCCGGGCAGCGAGAGGGGATCTCCGTCTCTCCGTGGGTCCAAGTCAGGAGAAGGGGACAGCTGCGACGGGACAGAATCCGAGGGCACAGTTGAGACCCGGCAGGGCATCGGCCTGGAGGATCACAGAGGAGCGTGCAAAGACCAAGGCATAGAGGCAGAGTCTGAGGCTGGTGGCTCTAATAACTCCCCCGCAGAGCTGGACTGTGCCACCTCAGGCTCCAGCTGTGGACAGAGCGGACTGGGCATCTTCGGCCTCACAGAGGCGTCCTCCGCTGGCTCTGCCTCCAGTACAAACGTCCCAGCCTCCGGCCCCGCCAGAAACCCCAGGGACAACAATCTGCGCAAGAAGAAGGCAGCCAATCTCAATAACATAATCCACCGGCTGGAGAAGGCCGCCAGCAAAGAGGATCCCTCAGAGTGGGAGTTCTAGCTCCCCACCCGACCCTGCCTCATCCTTATCGTCTCATAACCTCACGACCTCTAACCTTGGACCCCTCCTGCTCTGTTCCAGTCGGAGAGTGGACACAGCCAAAGTCAAGCTCAGCAGCCATTTTTATTAAATAGAAGCTTTCCAAAAAATGAAAGAAAGAAAGAAAAAAGAAAGAAACAAAGAGTGGTTTGCAAAACCCTTAAAAAGGAAGATTTTACAGAGTACGTAGAAGAACAAAATAAGAGAATTGCCTCTCTTTTTTTTGTTGTTTTTAAACTGAGTTTTGTTTTTGTACTGAGATAAAAGCACTTAGCCGTCCTGCTGGCCTCTGGCCCTGCTGTACCTCCCCTTATCACCAGCCACTGGTGCACCAGACTGGTTAGTCCTGAGCTGGGGGTCTGACCCACAGCTGGGGGTCCAAACCTGGACTCAGTATCACAGGCAAGGCCTGACACAGCAGCTGTCACAGCGGTAGACACTGATAGACGATAGATGGAGACACAAACTCTCTTACAAGGACTCTCACTTTTCCTAAAGGAGATTTTGTTTTTTGTTTTTTTTTGTTTTCCTCTCTTCTTCTTCTTCTTCTTCTTCTTCTTCTTCTCACCTCCCAAGTGTCCACAAACCTCCCCTCACTCAGTGAGAAGCCTCATTTTTTCACACTGTAGAGTGACTGTTACAAAAAAAAAACTTTGCCTTTTTCACTCACTGCGTGTGTGTTTGTACGTCCGGGGTCGTGTCAGCTTGCACCTGTGTGTGTGTGTTTGTATTTTATATGTGTGTGTGTGTGTGTGTTGTGTGTGTGTGTGTGTGCACCTAAACGTACGCACATCTCTTCTCGGCGGCGGCGTGTTTTCTTTAATTCACTCCAGCCGGCCGAGCTGCCATGGTTACTGAAACGCGACAGATACACTTTGACCCGTTCTGTCCCATATCCTGTCCTGCTGACAGCCATGTGATGGCCAGAAGGATCGTTTTAACTCCTTACAAACGCGCGCACTCATCCGAAGAGGAAGGAAGGAAGGAAGGAAGCCACTTTCCTCCCCCTTCTTTATAACCTTTCCTTTTTGGGATGAAGGATGATCTGTTCTTTTTGATACTGCAATTAGGTTGCCAATAAGAGATTGCACAGTCTATTGACTCTAAAAGAGTACAAAATAGGGAATTTTAGGGTGCATTTTTGATTAGTACAAAAACAACAGAAAGACAGGAGTTAATAAATAATGAAACAGAAACAGATTGGAGTGGAAAAACGTTGCTTTGTTGTGATAACAATGCGACGAATCCATGTTGTACTATAGCCGTCTGACATGGTGACGTCGCTCGTCGTTTTTCTAGGGTTGCGTCGCGCGTTTGCACCGCTTGACGACAAAAACACACACACACAAAAAAATGAGCAAACTTTCTCTGTTCACAACAATGTTTTTTATAGGCCAAATCAGGAAGAGCGAGTGTGTGTTCGCGTACGTGTGTCTACTTTTTTGTGTGCATTTATACTTGCCCGCATGTGTCGGTCAGAGTTGAGGTCAATTCACACGGTAAAATTGTAAGAATTATATGCTGACTCTTGACTGAAATAAGAAGGGTTTCGGCAGATTTTAACTGCTGAACTCCAGTATTGTGTATTTTTCTGCTGGTTTTTGTCAACGTTGGTCCACCCCAACCCCACCACACCCACCACCTCTTCCCTTCCCTTCCTACTGATTGTGAGTAGTTTCCACTCGTCTCCAGTCTATCCTGTATCCAGGGATGTGTGTGTGTGTGTGTGTGTGTGTGTGTGTTTTGCATCTAATTCTACTGTAAACACTACAAACTATAAAGCATATCACTTCCCTCCCCTGTCCTACACAAGCCCTCAGTGCCTGTCAGCCCACTGCCTCCCCCTTTGTGTGTGCAGGTTTGCATGGATGCACGAACACGCTCATGCGAGCGTTTCGTGGAGAGCGTTGGGCGGTTTTTTTGTGGTTTTCTGACGAGTGGGCTCATATTTCGTATATCTACTTGCACACACTAATAGTGCACAACTGACACCCTTCTTTAAGCTGTTTGATGCGTTACCATTGCATTAATCTTCTCACAAAGTAGTGTAATACTATGATTTACTGTAGCTTGGTTTTATTGCTATTTTTGCATTTATAGTTTGGATTTTATTCTGCTTATTTATAGGTGCTGTATTTTTTTGTTTTGTTTTTCATTTAATGTCTTATCATATGAGTTGTTTATTTTTTAAGGGATTATACTGTTCCTGAGGGCAAGTAACATTTTTATTATTAGACGTATAGACTGCCGGCAGTATTGGTTACTATTTACAAAGATGTACTAGTTCTCATTTGTTTGTATATTCATGAGTCCTAAAGTTTAGTGTCATTTCAATAGCTTTGGAAATGTGTTCGCTTCAGTTCATGCTCCCATAAGCATAAAAAGCTCTTACTGCAACTGTTATGCTCTTAAATTGCTAGCTAGAGAATCAAAGGACATATCAAGATCACTGAATATATGTTAGTCTATTTTTTTTTTTTCTATTGCGGGATAACGATGCTTAATTAGTTGCGTTTTTTCCTTGGGCAAGCCCGACACTAACGCTCAGCAGAGCGCGCAGCTCCTTCTTAAGTCAGACTTCGCCTATCCATTCTTCACGCCAACATAATTAACTGGTCCGAATTTGCGCTCTCAGTCAAGAAAAAAAAAGAAAAAGAAAAAAAAAGGTCAAATGAAATTTACCTAAAAACTTGAGAACGCACGCTCACTTGAAAGAGGTCATATCTGCCAAATTGAGATTAGAGAAGCGTACCAGCGAGCAGGACGTGCTGCGCCGTATTGAGCAGAGATAGCCAGCCTGTGATTATGCAGAACTTCTATTGCAGTTAGCAGAACAAAGCACTTATGAGGATCTCTTCATGACTCAAACCTCGGACAGGGTCTGTAAACACTACAGCGGAGGAGTACGATCCCAGGGAGCCTGGGAAGTGTTTGCCTTTTTTTTTTTGGTTTATTCTTATTATTATATTCGAATTGGTTGTAAACCAAGCACACACTCTCATCTGCGTCCAAACACTAAAAACAATAAGGCGGCTGTGCCCACTTCGAACACACAACAAACTGTAATCCTGTTCAAACTACAGTTTGACTGTGAGACACAATAAGCTGTTGTCCTGTACAGTTGTAGATATAAAAACCTGTTTTGGCCTCCATACTTAAGCCTTCTCCCTGTGTATTATCCCCGAATTGTTCGTCCAGATTTGCTGTTTGTCCAAACAAGGTCTTTGCACTGATGACATCGTCTGAACTTGGATTATCTGAAACGGATGCATCTCAGTAATTTGAAATTATGATTAAAGAAAAACTGTGATATAAACTCTTAGAGAATTGTTTCACAGGTGTTGTTTTAAGGTGTTAATTTCTATTGACTTTGATGATTATAGTTCATGAAAACATGAAGTTAGAATGCGGGAATTGTGTATAGAAGCTGATTAAGTAGAAAATTTAGCAAAGTAGTTATACTTGCTGTCTTTTTGTATGAAAAACGCACTCAGTAGTTGATCTATGCTCTCTTGTGTAAAATTACTGCAATAATGCGGATTAGCACGGAGGCGATTACATTCTGGTTGTTGATCTTGAAAAAGGACCTTCAGGTTTTTAGTCTGGCCTCTCAACTTAATCTCACAATACTTCTTAGACTTCATACAGGCCATGTCTTGTGGTTATTCCAACAAAGTGATGCCATGGTGCCAAGCAGTGATGGAGAATGAAACTAGCAACTCATTTAGGTTTTTCTGCAGAGGGAATGATCAGGTGCCGTAAATTGTCGTGATAGATAAAACACAGCAGACCAATACAGCAGTTGTAAGTTGTGATCTTAAAAAAAGAGCCAAAATAAACTTAAATTAGTTTTCATTAAAAGCCTCAAACTTACTGAGATGCACCCGCGGTCGTCAAATATCGGACGTCTCCTCCTGCGGACGTGGATGTGAGACACCTGTCCTGCAGGCGGCGTGTTTCACAACAAAACAGCCTCCTGTAAAACACAAAAGCACTTATAAGCACCATCTTCCAGTCTCATTGGCTCGCCTAAACCTCGCGCGATCATCGAATTTGTGCCTTTTGTTCCACTGCCAAGCAGGGCACCAAACTAGCGATGTCACTAGACCGCTCCAGCTGATGTCTCGCGCCCACATTTCCGAGTTTCTTTCCACGCGGACGTTATTTCGGTACTGAAATAGTTTCTCAGAGTCGGACTTCAGTCAGGTTTCAGTCCAGGTCCTCATGTTTGGCACCCCC
>JAVLVB010000423.1:65586-117737 GCA_032876305.1 Orestias chungarensis | reverse complement strand
TATCTCTAGCAGGTTAGACTACTGTAACGGCCTGCTCACTGGGCTTTCTAAACGGGCCTTAAGACAGCTTCAGAACATCCAGAATGCTGCTGCTCGAGTTCTGACCAAAACCAGGAAATATGACCACATCAGTCCAGTGCTCAAGTCTCTGCACTGGCTTCCTGTCACTCAAAGAATAGACTTTAAAACAGCCTTGCTTTTGTACAAGTCTCTTCATGGTTTAGCCCCAAAGTACATATCTGACATGTTAGAGCCATATGAACCAGCCAGGACTCTGAGAACCTCAGGTAGTGGCCTCCTGCTGATGCCCAGAATAAGGACCAAACAAGGGGAGGCGTCATTCCAGTTTTATGCTCCTAAAATTGGGAACAGTCTTCCTGAAGAGGTGAGACAGGTTTCAACTCTGCCGTTGTTTAAAGCCAGCTGAAAACAGCCTTATTTAACTTTGCATATAGCAACTGAGAATATTATTACTATTATTATTATTTAATTTTAATTTTTTTTATTTTAAATTTAAAGCTGATTTTATTTCATCATTTTCTGATCTTTCTTCCTATGTAAAGCACTTGAATTGTCTTGTACACAAAAATTAGCTATACAAATAAACTTGCCTTGCCTAAACAGTAAAAGTTTCTTTGGTTTTATGCTCTGCAGGTTATGGCCCGAGCCACCATGCGGAGCTTCCTCAGGGCCAGATGGACTCCCTGCTCTCCATAATCTCCAGCCAGAGGGAGAGGTTTCGCTCCCGCAACCAGGAGCTGGAAGCCGTGAGTCACACGCAGGTCTCAAGTCTGTCCCCGTTTATGTCTATTTTTACTGAATGAAATCCTCCTCCACCCCCTGCAGGAGAGCCGCTCCATGCAGCAGACCATGCAGGCCCTGCAGGGCGAGCTGGACACCCTTCGGGCCGACAACATCAAACTCTTCGAGAAAATCAAGTTCCTGCAGAGCTACCCTGGCAGAGTGGGTTCTCACTCTCTCTTTGTTGGAAATGAATCTCTGACGCATGTGTTGAGGAAAAAAGCTCAGATCTGTTTGTGTGGCCCTGTTTCAGGCTGGAGGCAGCGATGACACAGTGATGCGCTACTCCTCCCAGTATGAGGAGAGACTGGATCCTTTTGCTTCTTTCAGCAAACGGGTATGAGAGAAACAACTCTTTCTTCATAATCACGACTCCTCTATGCTCCTATTTTCATCTTTATTCAATATTTCTGCAACCATGATTTATTTGTTGAAGTGAAAGAGTCCATGCAAGTTTGAAAGGTTTGGTTCTCCCCAGTTCGGATAACACTGAAAAGACAAAAACCAAGTTTGGAAAATACATTTCCTGGCTTTTAAATGTTTCTTTCCTTATCAAATTAATACAAATTATAATTTATTTTAAAAAAAAGATACATTTTTTAATAGACCTTTTTTTTGCTTATATATCTTATTGATAATTATATTTTCTGATTTACAAGCAGACTCACTGTTGCCATTTCACAAATTTTTTGGCCTCTAGATTATTTCATCTCTGGGTCTAAATCGAAACCAATCTTAGTTTATCCATTTTTGTATTTTTTGTTAACAATATTGTTAATGAGTGTGATTTTATTGCTTGTCCAGTGAAGAATTTTCAGTATTAACAAATTTTAGCTTCATCTCCAGATACCTAAACGGGAAAGCCTTTTTTTTTATTTCTTCCTCTCATTAATCTAACCTGATCGTGTTGTTTTATTCTTTTGTGGAGGAAGGAAAAAGAAAAACAAGGTAATGGTTTTGTATTCAAACATCTAAGAAACTGAGGGAAAAATAGGTAAAAGATCTGTCCTGAACCTTTAATCATTTCATATTATTGAGACGAGGAAGTGAAATCATAAGCATCAACTTATAAAAAAGTTTTATTGTTAATAATTGCTAAAGAAAATTAAATTTAACTTTTAACAAAAAACACAAGAACCTTGGAGGTCGAGCTGAGGACCTGACATGTTGTCAGAAGGTGATGTTTGTGTTCTGTGTTGCGTTCAGGAGCGCCAGTGCCGATACCTGAGCCTCAGCCCCTGGGACAAAGCAACTCTCAGTCTGGTGCGTGTCAGTGTGGGACAAACATCCTCTCTTTCTCTTGGAACGTGATCGAGGCAACTCAAACTGGCCCTGCTTTGTGTTTGCAGGGCCGCGGGATACTCTCCAACAAGGTGGCCAGAACCATCGCCTTTTTCTACACCCTGTTTCTGCACTGCTTGGTGTTCTTGGTAGGTGGTTATTTTTCTTTCCTAGTTAAAGTAAAGTGAAGTTTAAGTGAAAAATATTAAAATAAACGATCACTATTTCGATCTGTAATTTTTTCCAGGTGCTCTACAAGACCGCTTGGAGCGAGAGCATCGGCAGAGACTGCACGGCTTTCTGTGCTAAGAAGTGAGCGTCCGTCTTGTTCATTCCGGCGTTTTGAGTTTTTTACTGTAAGCTAAACATATTTCCACCACGTTTTTTTTTTTTTTTTCTCCAGGTACGCTGATCACCTCCACCGCTTCCATGAGAACGATCAGAAACTTTAAGCCGTGTCGCATCAACATCAGCGCAAGCTCACCCTGCAGACTTTTCCCTTTCTGTCTATTCTCCCCCTTTCTGGTTGTTGTAGCTGTTTTGTCCATCAGAGGGCGTTTTAAGGCTGTAAACCAGGGTTCCCCTACCCTAATCCTCGACATTTACTTTCCTGCTTAGATGCAAACACAGCGCCAACACGCCTGAATCAAATGATCAAATTACTTCTTCTAGACCATTAACTGATAATGAGACCATCGTTTGATTGAGCTGCATCGGAGTTCGGCTGCATCTAAAACCTGCAGGACAGTAAAATCTTGAGGATTAGGGTCAAAGCAGTTAACGGTTGAGGTTCCCATTCCCAGCTTCTTTCTCTCTAATAAACTGTGATACGTTTTCTGATCTAGATTTATAACCTACTGGTTTTGGATAATTATATAATAAAAAATTGTTTATTGGTTGTTTAATGATTACTTGTAGGTAAGGGGACCAGGATTTAAAGGTTTGTGTAATAAATGAAGAGATGTGGTGACAGGTTAACGTTAGAAATGAGATCAGATCACGATGTTAGTTTGGCGAACTGCGGTTTGCTCAAATTGGGGTTGATTTAAGATATTTAGAAGTGAAACGGATGCAGTTTTATTGATTTGGTTCGGTGGAGAGTTCCTCTGATTACTTCCTGACGGATGTCAGGTTACTGGGTCGTTGAGAACGTTATCGTGCATGTTTTCTTGCTTACTCCTACCTTTCTATCCTCGCAGCTGTACTCTAAATAAAGACTATGCAGCGATTTGCCGGGGTGTGTTGTCATTGTGTCCCCATTCTGCAGCGCCTGACCAACCAGCAAGGTCGTTCTGTATCAGCTTTTTTTTTTTTTATTTTTTTTTTTTTGTTTGACAAATTTATCTGCTATAGATGATATTTTTCTGTGTGTGCAAGGAGATTTCCTTTAAACAATAACTAGATGTGCTTAATGTTCAAGAAGTTTGTGTCATTTACTCGCAAAGCAGGTTTACAAATAATTTTGGTCTTTAAATGTCTGCCTGTCTGGATTTACGCACCACAGTAACTCCCAGAAGACATAAGGAACAAAAAACTGTTTAGATTGTAAGGAAACTAATACCAGAAAGTTATTTCTCTCTTTGTTGGAAATGACTGTTATTTCATTATTTTTATTGCGGGTAAAAGGGGATTTCTTAGGAATTGCTCTAAGGACTAAAGCCTCTATATATGATCTACCTGCTCTACCTTAAGTCTGCTGTCTCCTCTATTTGAATTGGCTTGATTTCTTTTTCATGCAAATTAAGGTAATTTCACAGAAACATTAACACCATTAACAGTTTGGAAAAGGATGGATAGACACGTTAACGTTTGGAAAATTTTTTCCTAATGACTGTATTTTATGAATTTATCTTCTTTAATCTTTCTCTCTTTCTTCCACCTGGGGGATGTTGCATTTTCTGCATTAAAAACGGATCATCAAGTCTTCATTTAAGCTCTTAAACCCTAAATTTATCTTTTGGTCCATTTATTTCCATAATTTAAAGTTTTATCGCAGGTATCTTGAGTGTGTTTGCATTGCAACAAAACAGAAACTCATGGGAAAATAATGCACCTTCAGCACCAAATATCAATCTTAAAACATATAATAAAGGTCCTAAAGTAAGGTAACATTAGTATAAAACCTTTAAAGTTGAATGCTAGATCAAAAACTTAAATCTGGCAGATTGGAATGAATTTCTGGACTAATGTAACACATAAGTAGTTTGAGCTAAACCTTGTTGCCTGCGAGTTATCATTACAGCCAAACACAAATATTGTGTAGGTAGTTTTGTACGTAGTTGAAAAATAAACTTAAGCTAAACCTCGATCAAATGAAAGCCAGAACCCAACCAAACTCCCACCAAGGCTGTATATCCCAGTCAGCAACTAGTGGCCAAGCCCACTGCACCTGAAAGACTGATGGATGGTGTAGGAGCCAGGGATATCTCTGCTTGCCTTGGAGGCTGTGCTTGGTGTTTTGTCTATGGCAAAGTGAGAGATGGCTTCACAATGGACAGGATGCAGGCCTGGACTGGCCACAGGGAGAACCGGGAGTATTCCCGAAGCCCCGGCCTAGTATTGGCGCTGAGACAAGGCATAGAGACAGTCAGGCCGGCAGCATGTGAGGAGGGAAGATGATTGGTTTATTCCGATTAAGACCCGCCCCAAACATCTGTGTCAACCACACAGGTGTGGAGGAAGGGGCGTGGCCTGTGTCTGTTGACGGCAACGAGCGAGCTGTGCAAGAAGTGAGGAGAAGCGACTCGGGTCTCCGACGGGGTAAAAGGAACAGAGGGAGAGAGACAAAGAGAGAAAGACGCTGGAGGAGAAGCAAAATGCAGAAAAGTAACAGATTTAGTTATTCAGTCCCCCCTTGTTGCCATTAAAATAAAGATTACAAGTAAGTTATAAAAACAAAACACACACACACAAAATGTTGGTACAAATATTATTTTAAGGTTAAATATATATATTTGTAATTTTAATTTATTTGTACCAGCATTTTTTTGTTTAAAGTTTAAACAGAGACCCCTAAAGGAACTTGAGGCAGCACACATTCAGTCTACATGTAAATATGGAGCCTATATAAGTTTAGCCTTGAAATTAAGATAAGAACTGGGTAGTTAAAATCACTTTATTATTATTATTATTGAAATTATTTGTCCAGCTAATCGGATATAATCTTATCATTATCATGTATATGAGTACAAGGTCAAATCAGTGAGACAGGTTACCTAATCTTACTGTATGAAATACAGTTTATGGAGAGAAGAAGTTACAAAGAAGTTACTAAACCATTTCTACAGTAGACCAACACATAAACACTACCAGACGCTAGGATTGACATAAATGGCTCTCAACTGTAATAATAGCATGGCGTTATTGTATTCAGTGATTGTGTTGTTGAATATTTCTGTCTGCTGCTGATTTGCTGTTATGTATCCTAGATCAAAAATGACCATTTGTGTATTCCAACCTTGGATTTACTGTAGGTTGGGGTTCATTAGTATTCCCTGGTATGATAATGAGCCACTGAGGCAGTTGATTTTTTACATGATTTGACTATGTAAAGCTTTAACTTTGACATGTATTATTGTGTAAAATCTTTATTATCTTAGTACTATTGCATTAACAGCAGTAAAGTTACTGTCTATTACAACTTCAGAAATTACAGTATAAGAAGTGGCCTTTTATTTGGAATTTGCTATAAGTGTGTGTGCGCACCTGCACAAATGCATTTTGCTTGTGCCCATGCATTTAGGTGTGGGTGTGAAGATATATGAATGTGTGGGAACATGCATGCGTGGCAAGTCCAGGGTGGCCTGGTTACATGACTGACTCCTGGCCTCTAAAAATCTCACAGTCCGGCCCTGACAGGAGGCCAGTCTAGAGACAAACGACTTTGCAATCACACAGCTAAGGACCAAAAAGACTGGTTAACCTAACTGGTAATGTTGTTTTTTGGGGGGCTTTTTATCTGTTGGAGAAACCAGACAGGCAGACGGGTAGAACTGGGATTCAAACCTAGAACGTTCCTGCTGCCATGTTACGCGTCTAAACAATAAATCCACTAAAGTCTGCTGAAACTGTGTTCTGCTAAGGTGAACACTGAAGGTGACCATTGTCCTGGAGCAGACGTGTTTTGCAGCTAGTAGGTCATCAGTTTTGGGGAAGATTTAAGAAGTCTGCAGCATTTTCCCCTGCAGTGATGCTCAGGTTATGTTATGTCAGATTATATGCATCAGCTGTTGACCCTTTGACCTGTTTACTAGCTGACCTAATTGGAAATATGGCCGAGTCATATAATAAAATATATTTATATACAATCTGCTGATTGAAGATTTTAACCTCCGCAGCCCCATTTAAAGCAGCCCTCGTCTCAGCGGGACTAAATTATGCTGCATTATTCATGAGCGACTTCCTCGCTGCGCAGCAATCAAAGCCTGGCAGACCTCCTCCTTCACTTCTCGCTGCGTCTCGTCCTCATTTTCCTTATCAATCCGAGCAGACGACGACCAATCTCAGCACAATTACAACCTCTTCCCGCTCTCCACAGCACCGTTCACCTTTGACCCCAAACCCTCATGCGCACACAGTCATCCCTCTGCCCCTCATCTCCAGCACTTTTCCCTTATCTCAGCTGCTCCAGCCCCCGTCAGGTGTAAGAAAGGTCTCAAGTGACGCTTAATGACCCTGATGTTAGTTTTTACTGCAGTCGATGGGTTTCTTCATTCAGACCGATCCATCAGAGAAAGGTTCATGTCACGCCGGTTCCAGTGAGTCAGGAGAGGATGCCAATCTAACCTGGTGGTGATAAAAAGGATCTTAAAATTAAATTAAAAAAGTAGATACGGATGTCTTCTTGTCTGTTTCCAATACGATTTCAGCAGATGGCAGTAAAGTAGTGCTTTTTATTGTCCGTGTGAATAATTTATTGGTCAAGTGTTTTTGTGATGCTTCCATGTTGTTTTTCCTGTTTGACATTTAAAGACTCTTGTTGCAAAGACCTGGGAAATTGTATTTACACCCCTTGAACTTTAAAACTACAATCTGCTGTGTGTTTAATTTGGATTTAATGTGAGTATAACAGAAAAGTAGAGCATAATCTGAAGTATGAGGAAAAAATTACTAGGTTTCTTTATGTTGTGAAACGGCATCTAAAGCCTTGAAGGTCTGTGGAGAGAGGATTCAGCAGAGATGTGTTGCAGTATCTCTGAGGGAGCTGCAGAGATCCGTAACTCAGTTGGGGAAAATCTTTCAGCCATATGGAAAATTGAGAAAAAGAAGGAATGAAGGTGCTCTGCTCAGGTGATGGTGAAATTGAAAAGTGTACAAAACACACGTGGAAGAAAGCGTCAGCCTAAACGCAGCACAGTGGTGGTAACTTTATATGGGGAAGGTTTGTTATGAAGGCAAACCCTTAAAAAGGTGAATTCCAGGAAATAAAAACCTTTTAAAGGCTAAAAGAAGGCATGAGGTTAGTAACCATGAGCTACTGCTAGGGTTAGAAGAGAAAATTAGTTTTGAGTATAAATGCATTAAAGTTTATGCTAGAATGAAAAGTAATAATAAAAACTTCAAATGATTTTTAGGCTGGGATTTTTATTTTTTACTGATTTGTTCATCTTGTGTTTATAAAGTTCCTTGAGATGACGTGTGTCGTGAATTGACGCTGTATACATAAACTGAATTGAGATAAAAATGTTATAAATAACCATTATCCTATTATAAAATTAGTTTATTAACTTAAAGATGTCTAATAATATTTTGTGTGTATTATTCTGTAGCTGTGACTTTGTTTCATTTCTCTATTGATCTATTTACGGTGGATCTACAAAGATCCTCCCTAATACAAATAAAATCTAATTACGATTTTTGCCATTTATATTTTTCCAGAATGTGCGACCGACCAGTCAGCTGTGAGTTGGTCAGAAAAGGTAAACCCGGTGGATTAAAATGCCTCACATCACAAATGAATTAATGGATTCATCGAGTGAAGAGTGGAGCCACCCTCTCTGATTTATCAAGAGATAACTGATGGTTGGTCAATCAGGATGCTGTTATTTATTAGTTATTAATGATTTCCTGTTTCTCTGTGGTCTGATTGTGATGGGAAATTGTGAGAAAAGGGGGAAAACAAAGAAATATCCCGAGCTCAATGAAAGATTGCGCGTATTTTGAAGAGGTGCTGTAAATTTTAACAATCTTATCTCCCACGTAAACATTTTTGCTCAAAGTTTCACCATCGTACTCAAACCCCATCCATCCTCCTCAAGTCTAAAGACTGTTTAGAAAGGATTCCAGGAACGTAATGAAGAATTTGAGGGGTTAACTTGTTCTTCTGAGTCCCTCCATCTGAATCTTATGTGGACGTCTGACCTAATCTGGCTCCTCACTATCCTGTAGTGGTCATAATGTTGTGTCTGATCAGTGTAAACCTGCTAACCCTCCGTGTGGATCAGGTTTTGAGCTGCAGCTGAGTGTTTCTCACGCTGCTAAACAACCTCTCCTTCTTGTTGGAGGCCATGAATTCCTCCACAACGCCTCCTGAATGAATGCAGAGCCTCAGCGGAGCCGCTGGAGCTGTGCTGGTCCGTGGTGGGGAGATGAATTATGTAAGTGTTTGCTCTCTGAGTGAAAACCAGCTTGTGTTTTCCTCCAGGTAACCTCTCCGCTCCCTCCTATTCAGAGGCTTCGTCTTCATTCATTCTTTGCTCTGCTGCCGCGGGGCGGCTGTGAAAATCCCATTCATGGCTTTCATTGAGGCAGCAGACCATTCAGCATTTCTCTCCTTTGTGTCGTTAAGTAGCCCAGACCACAAACTGATGAGGACGGTTGCGTGGATACAATCACTGCATGGGAGTGTGTGTGTTTCTTCTTCATTTTTATTTCAGAATGAAATCCCTCAGTTACATTTCAGCTTCCCCCTGGTTTGAAATCCTCTGTTGTGTTTAAAGTTTCTTTGCCTCCTCTTCTGCGTCGCCCCTCGTTGCCCAGGCGTTGCGATGGAAACAGGCCTCCTCTGTCAGGTGACTCCATGCTCGACGCTCCCCTGCTTTCTTGTTCCCTCTGGCACCGCTTGGCTGATTCACTCGGACACGTGATCTCACCTAAGCCTGTCTGATCGCTCGATGGGAGCCCGTTCCAAAACTCTCCCCATGACCTTTGTCTCACCCCGCAGCAACAGAGCGACTAATACAAGCTGATGGAGGAGCATCATTGTTTTACTTACCAAAAACAAAAACTTACACGCACATATATAAATTTAATTCAAAATAAATCCTTACAGAGTCAAAAACAAACTTTTTTAAATCAATAAAGAGTGATCAGGAGTGACTTTGTTCTCTATACAGACGAGCTATAAAAAGATACACACATCTATTAATCGCTACCTAAACTGTATTAACAAAATACAACCGGAACTATAATGCTGAAAAATGTAAATATGTTTGGAGAAAAAGATTGCAATGGTCGCCTAAGTTTGAACATTATTTAAAGCAACACTGAAGTAGTTTCAGTTTTGGTTGATTTTGGTGGCCAGAGGACAAAAGTAGTAGTGTTTTGCCTGAAGGTAGACTGCATTTCCCATGAGGACCAGCGCATAGCGTCGTAAAATCCCGATCTACCGGTTGCCTGCAGTTGGATTGAAGTACATTTTTGTGTCCAGTGGCTGTGTGAAGGATGAATAGCGATGAGGTGGTGATTCTAATTAGGGGAAAACAATGTCATATGATGATGTTGAAAATAACCAACTGGGGAAGTGACGTATGCCGTAAAGCAGTCACCACATTTGTAGTTGTTTTGTGTGGCAGGGTGCCTGCCACCCTCCTCAAAGTTGCTTAGTGCTGGTTAAAGCAATACAGACACCCTCGTGCCATGACAGAGGAGTCATTCAACGAGCTGTAAGTCGACATATAATCACAAAAGTTATGAAACATTTTATGAAGGTTGAAAAGTTACTTAGTTTTGCTTTAAAATGTTTTATATTTTGTAAGTCTCTCAGCATATCTTGACTTCATTAATATTTGCCCTCTTAACCTTTCAAAACATCTACCAGTTTGTATTCAGTTTCTAAACAAACTTCACATATCAGTTGTTTTTATAAGTATCCACTCATGGAAGTTAACATTCAGCATGCTAACTGAGGACTGTGGAGTCTGAGCTGGAGATCTGGTTTGAATCACTTCTATTACCAATGCATGGAAGTATTTTCTCTTTACGTCTGTTGGAACATCCTGTCCAAAAGCTTTTGTACAGCTAAGGAAACATTTTTTTTTATTTGTACATTTATACTGCTCCAGTGGATGCGGGACTAGTTTACTTGCCACCCAAAGAATGTCAGGAAACACAGACGGGAGTCCTGGAAGAACCTGTTTAAGAACGTAATAAAACTAACTAAAGTTTTAGTTTTTTGTTTCTGTTTTAACATTTTCTCACTCTATTGTTCCTGGCCTCCCCACGATTGTGCCGCCCGGGGTGGTGAGCCATGTTAACCAGATGATAGCAGAGACTCTTAAATTAGTTGAGGTTAAACAACAAGTTGTAAACCAAACAAAGTTAATAATGCATTTTAAGTACAAATAAATTATGTTTTAAAAGTGCTGTTCTTTAAAATAGGTGAAATCAGATAATTAGTATCACTAAATGTTCCTGACTTTGTGCTGTAGACCTTCGTGTCGCCTGGTCTGTGCCAGATGTTTAATCCATGCAGCACATGACGGCGTCTGACGTTGCTGCTTTCCTGTTGTTTGCTCGTGTTGTTTACCCTGTCATCGTTATTTCCTGTGTTATGTTGGCCCGACCCCCCCACCCCCCACCCCTCACCGGCTTGGGTGGGATGACATCATTACACACATCGGCGGGAGGATGCGAAGGGAGAGCACGCATCAACACACTCACCAGTGTTTCTGCAGCAGGTCTACTGAGGTTCCGAGCCGGTTGTGTAACTCAAGTTTGGTGTGATGACATCTTCAACTACAGCCAATAACATAAGCAGGGATATTATCTTGTTTTGTTCCCCAGGGACTGAATTGCACAGGTTTTCTTGCTTATTTTCACATTTAAACACATATATTGGCATTTTACCAATGCAGAACATCATCACTGAAATGCAGGGAAAATTATTTATGCATTAAAGACAGAAATAAAGAAAAAAAAGAGTGGCATGCATTTGTTCAAATTTTAATAATCTTAAAGGTTTGTTGGAGAACAAGAGAAGAATAAAGCATAGTTAGCTTATAAAATAATATCTCAAGCTTTGGGTCATCCCGCAGAGATCAAATCAATAATTCCTAGGACAATAAACAAAAAACACATGGCACTACTGTAAACCTACCCAGATATGTCTGTCCATGTAAATAGACTAGAGCTGCTTGTTTTAAGCTGTATTACTATAGGTGGCAGAGCAAGAATCAGTTTATGTATTATTGCGCCAATTTACAACAGATGTCGTCTCAAGGCACTTTACAAAAAAATCAATTTGAAACGTAGATACATCATAAACAAATTAGTTTTTTTTTTAAAGTGTCCAATCTAAGGAAACCCAACAGATTGAATCGACTCGTTGACTTGAAATGTTGGATGTTCTCAAGTCAGAGGACTTTAAATTAAGCAGTTTCTTTTGGGGGCATTATGCAGCAAATTTTCTGTATGTGTGATTAAAAAACCAGCACCCTGGAAACGACATCCATTCAGGAGAACATCGTTAGTGGCCATGTGATGCTGTGTGGAGGTTTTTATGCAAAAAGGGACAGGAAACATGATTGCAGTTAATGGGAAAAATCGATGGGGATCGTTAGGAGACAAACCGATAGGAACACTTTAAACAGGCTGCAAAAGACTGGAGTTTAGGCATGATACAGAAACAGACATGATAAAATGATCTTATTGAGAATCTATGGCATGACCTGAAAATGAAGCTTTACCTCGATTTTATGCTGCAGAAAATCCAGTTTCTGTGAAATTTGCACTTCTTTGGGTGAAAGAAAAGTGACTGAATTTCTCCAAAGATAAGAATTTGAACTTTATTATTAGCACAATAAAAGCAGGGCCGAAGTATCCAGCCCGTTTTCTTTGCCGTCTGCATCTAACTGAGCTTCAAAGTTAAGAGATTGTGGTCTGCAGACGTCAACGGAGCAGTTTGTAGTTATTAAAGCCTGCTAACAGACTGATCATCAAACAGACCCAAGAGGCCAATTTCTGTCTCCACCATTTTAGATGCTTTTACAGGAAATCAACTTAGCTGCTTCATTTCTCGCTCCTGCTCGTCTGTAGTCTCTATACAGAATCTGAACCTCGCCCCAGAGGTCATGTTGTTTCAGCAGAGGGAGAGATTTAACGTAAAAATATGAACCGTGTTTTGTTACAGCAGAGGGGAAATTAAGAGGGGAAGATGATGTTAATCTGGACTGAGTGGATCTGACGATGTGAATAGGTTGAGCTGACAACTCACCCCTCGGTGCTGCCGTCGATTCGTCCTTCCGGCAGGAAGTGTTTGAGGATCAATAAGAGGCGAGGTTCTACGGAGGGACACACAGACGGCACCTTCTACACCAAACAAAGCTTGTTTTGTTTGCTTTAAAGTGTCCCCGCCGCTCTGTTCTGGGTTTTAAATTGGGAACATTCATCTTAGCGGTTTCACTCTTCGGCAAAATAATGATGATCATTCTCTAAAGAACACAGGTCCCTTTCCTGTCCTGACACGTCACATCGATTCCCATCATTAAATCAATGTGCAAATAAATAAATGAACATTTTTCAAACTTTAATCTTGCATGTGATCGTTTTAGCTTTGAAAATGGATTTTTGAAAGAAGATTCTTCTCTTTGGAAAACGAGGGTTTTATTCTCTTTCTTTGAAAACATAGTTTCACAGCAACACCTGTGTGCACCAGCTTTTCCCTCAAAAAACTAAAATATGCATAGATTGAAAAAGGCAGATTTTATTTTGATTGTAACATTGGACGTAGGCTGCTGTGTCATAAATCTGAATTACCTGGATTTATAAATTGAAAAAAGCTCCATTGAGCACAAAAAACAATAAAGAATTATTAAGGATTAATAGAAAAAGAAGTAACATGTTGAAAAATATCCCACTGACAATATTTGATCAGTCTTTCTTCCTCTTGGAGGATTTTTATATCTTCTGTATTAAAACAGATCTTTATTTTTCAATGTTTTATAACCATTTTTTGTTAAATTAAAACACAGATGCCTTATTTTTTTTAAATATAATTTAAAATACGGCTCATTTAAATGTTTATTGAAGTATTTAATTTCTCGTTCCTTCTCCGTGATAGACCATCTTTGTATGAGTCTTGTGAGCGTTTGTAGCTTTGATCGTATCTTTAGTCTAAAGAACTGTAAATTGTCAGTGTGATAAATAAAGAGCTGCATAAATTCAAGCTGATAATCTTTTGTGTCCTACTCTATTTAGCTCTGTTCAGTGTTTCCAGACTGAGGCATCTTTGGACGAAAAAAAAAACGTTTTTTGTGAACTATTTCTGTCGTAACTAATATTTTTTAATGCAATGTCCAAACTAAACAGTACAGAGAGAACCCTCTAACCCTCCAATGACTAAATATGCACCATAAACATACTAGCCTCTCAGCAGAGGAATAACGTGTTTATGTCTTGATCCGCTCAATGCCTTATAAGGAGTTCCTTTCCGCTTTTCCTCGCTTCCTCCTCGTCTCCTTGGATACTTGATGTGGGAAGCTCCTCCGTCCAAGACTAGCCTGAAGGACGCGTCCTCTCTTCAGCCTTGGAGTGTCTGCTAATATCGGACAAAGAGCTGACCTCTGACCCTTCAGCTTCCTTCTGGTTGTGACTTTCTTATTTTAGATTTCCACCCCTGGGATCTATAAAATAATTAATTTGAAAAGTGACACATTTTTTATAGATTTGCTTCGGTCCTTCAAAAACATACTCCAGAGATCTATTTATTTAAATTAAAAGTTGTCTTTCCATATATTAAAAAAAATATGATATTACCTTATTGCAATAAATATATTTTATCCTCACAGTGAAAAGAATATGGACAGCCCTGTATCTTCTCTTATGTCACCCATAAATGGTTAGCTAATTGTATACTTAAAGCTGCTGAGTGAAGAGTTTGGAAAACAAGATTAGTTTGTGGCTTGATTAAGGCGAAGGCTAAACGGTGAAGCAGCCGATCGTCCCCCGCTTCACCGTCAGGGCCCAAGTGATTATTTTAGCCCTTAGCCCAACAGATCCAATCTTCTCAGAGAGGATTATAATGAGGCTAAACTCACTGTGCCGCTTACTGAGAGGAAAGCAGCACGAGACATGCGAGAAGTCACGATGTGCCAAACAACTTTAGTGTCAACACAAAACTAATGATATTAAGCATTTTATGAATGAATTGTACAACAGTCAGAAGAGGAAGCATTTCTAATAGGAATCTGGAAGACAAATGCTGAACCGAAATTAAAACAACTCAAATTAGGATTATAAAGACTGATGTTGATATTTCAGTTCTATGTCCTTCAGAGATGTGGGAGCTTTGAAATTGCTCTTTTAGATGATCAGTTCTTTAAAGTTCAAATATTATGTCACTATCAATGTTTTTAATCCCTGTAAAATGAAGTTCTTCCAGAGCAAGTATTTCATTGTTTTCAGTACAAAAGTAATCAAACAAAAGATTTCAACAAGCCTTTATTCTGAAAAAGAAATGAATATATTCTATCTAGCTTCTTGTAATCATAAGGAAATATTGCTTCACTCCTCACTTTGACCTTTGACACGTTCTGTAGGGGTTTATTGTAACACCCTATTTTAAGTTAGCTCATTAAGAATGAGTAACATTTTTTTTAGACTTCTTGTAGCACATGCTGGTCTGCGTTCAGCGTGAACAAGCTTGTACCTCGACCTACACGTGTTGGGAGTTATTTTGAGTGTCCTCTGTTTCTACATATCTGAAACGTCTTATTTCAGTTTCTCCTTTCAAAGCTCTTAATATCATTTATCAGACTAACAGGTACAGATACTGTTGAGTCAGAAGTCACCAGCTATATCTTGTTACAAACAAAACCTCTTTCAGAATGCCGAGTAGTATTTTTATTATCATGTCAACCTTATGTGACACATCGTCACATTTTTTTTATCTAAGCAAAAGATTTAGAGGAAATAAAATTTGAAATGATGTTTGTTCCTCACTACAAGTAGCATTTTTTTCCATTTAAGACCAGTTCATGTTATTTATAATGTCTTTCTTTCAGTATTGAATAGTTTAATAAGATATAATATTGAAATTTAATGGCTACATAATAGATTGTTCATATACCCATTCAAAGCTTTCTTCTTAAAGAAAGCAGGCAACAGGATCTCAGTAACTCTGTAGCGTTTTAGTAAAAATAAAACTTAAGTGAAAGTATTTCTTGTAATTTCATAAACTGCTTAAATCCAGGAGTTTTACTTCCTTTATTTTTTGCTGTTATATTAAAAACAGTTTCTATTTCAAGACAAGTAAGATGATAGTAGCAAATCTTTACACTGTAAGAGTTTTTTGCTTCTCCATTCAAATGAAAAAGTCATTACTCTCAGAATGGCTGGGGGGGGTTACACAATAAGTGTACTTGAGCTTGCCATGACATAATTCCTAGGTTTTTACGGTGAAAGGGATACTTCAGGGTTTCACAAACACGTTTTGCTAAGAGGCCATGAGGCAGTCATTGGAAAAAAGAGGCTACGAAAAAGAGGTTAACTGGTCAAGACCTTTTTAATATTAGCTAAGCTATTATAAACCCTGAAAATATGCTAACACAGCAATAAACAAAACACTTATAATACGTACGTCTGTTCTGTTGCTAAATTAAAGTCAATCAAACAACTGACAACCAATGGTTTCTGGCATCTTGAGATGAAGTTCAGATTAATGATCAGAATGGGGTTTAAGTAGCTTTGAATGAGATATGACTTTCACCGGAACAAGGAAATTCATATTTCAGAATCTGTTTCTGGTTTACTAGGAGGGTCAAAAAGTTGTAATCACTTGCAGTGATTGGAAGTCCTAAGTGGAAACAAATCCCTTGTTGATGACAGACGTCAGAGGAGAATGGGAAGATTGGTTTGACACGACAGTAGCTTCAATATTTACAACCAAAGTGTGCAGAATACCATGTCTGAATGTTAGGGCTCTTAGACAGAGAATAAAATGATTCATTTGAAATAATAAAGTTTGTATACCAGGTACTTGACAGGTTTATTTGGTGAGTGGACGGAAACGCGGTCGTTACCAGGAAGGCAGAGGCAGCAGACAGATCTGCGGGTCAAATGAAAAGCTTTTATCCAGCGTCATAACAAGGTCATACTCCAAAGAAATCAAAAAGACACACAAAACTTGGTCTTTAACCAAAAAGAAAGAAAGAAAGAAAGAAAGAAGGAAAGAAAGAAAGAAAGAAAGAAAGAAAGAAAGAAAGAAAGAAAGAAAGAAAGAAAGGATGCTGGACACTCACCTGCAAAATGATTTAAATAATCTGTCACTGATAATTGGTTTGAAGCCTGTATATAAAGGCTGAAAAACAGGTGGGACGTATGAGTTATGGCTGCAAGGACTGGAGAGGGATGTAAATAAACAAAAACACTGTTTGTAGGTCAGGAATCATTGACACTGAATGTACAAAAGGTCATACCTTGAAGCAAACGGCGGTGGATAACTAAACTAAAGCCTCTGCTCAAATCTGAAGGCAAGGATCCATCCTGCTTTGTGTCAACAGTTCATGGTGCTGTTGGTGTCGCGGTTGGGAGTGCTTCCATACAAAATCCAGTGTTGGTACGTTTCTTATATTAAGACAAATAAAGAAAAATCCATCTTTGTGGCTCTTGTGGCATTAAAATTAATGCGTTATATTTAGATTATATTCCAAATATAAAGCTGCTTTTGTGTTGGATAGCTAAATATATCTGATGGACATTTTTTCAAAACATCATCCATCAGTGGTCTGGTGTTAACATTAGAGTTAATTTATGTAATGTTGACAAAAGATTGTTGGAAAAAAGCTGATTTCACAGGAAAAAAAGGTCATTTGACAAATGATCCAACTTTCAAAAGCTTTACTTCTCTCTTTTGTGGCAGATGTTTTTTTTAATCTATTATGAATTTAATTTCAAGCTGCATGACAGCATTTCTATTAGATTTGGTAATGCTTACTGATTTTGTAAAATATGTTATTAATCTATAGATCTTTGTTGTACAAATTTGAATTCCCTATCCCTAATTGTTTAGGATGTCTTAAAGTGGAAGATCCACTCCTTCCTCAAAGCAGCGCAAGGTCAGAAATGTAACCATCTGTGAGTTTTGTGTTTTGATTCTGCTCCTTAAGTTTATTGATGTCTTATATTCCCTTAATTTAGTCTCTGGTTTCTCCTCCAAAGTTAAACATATTCCTTATTTATAGCAATAATACAATTTCTAGATCCTTGTTTGATCCCGGTTCTTCTGGTTTGATGATCTCAGGTGAATTATCCTGTTCAGTTTGATCTTGATTTCTGACTCCATGATAAAAAATAAAACAACAGTTTAAAGAGAGACTGTAATGCAATTTTGTGACATAACTTATTTTCATTTACAGTTGTAATTTACAGTATCTCAAAGGTTTTCATAAAGCTTGTTTTTTTCTTATTTTGTTCAATTACAGCCACAAATATCCACATATTTTATAAGGATTTTATGTCATATAGTGCCAAATTTGGGAAGTGCTTTCTCTTTGTTTTTTCTCCACTTAGAAAATCCAGTGCAGCCAACTGTGGTCAGACATGAAAGTTTAGTCCACCTGTGATTGTAATTTAATTTCAGTATAAATCCAGCTGTTCTTTGAAGGCCTCAGAGGTTTGCTGGAAAACCCTAGTCAAATAACAGCATCGAAACACAGCAGACATGTCACGGATAAAGTCGTAAAGAAGCTAGGTTAAAAAAAAACCAACAACAGCCCAAGCTTTCAACACCTCGAATCCATAATGGTAACAGAGAGAAAGTGGCACAAGCATGGCTGACAACCCGAACTGGTAGGAGAAAGTACACATGAACACCAGCCAGGTACTGAAACACAGTGGCGGTGGCGTCATGGTCTGCGATCGTTTTCTCTAGAGAGGAAACTTATTGATGAGCTGAACGCAGAGTTGATCTATTAGAAATGCTTTAAATGTAGGGTTTAAATGGCCCTGAATCCAAATAGGAATCAACCGAGAGACCTTTTTGGAGACGTTCTTTATCCAAATGCTTGCTCAGTTTGAAAAAATACTTCGTTTTGAAAGATGTGCAAATATACCCTGTTGCAGCAGATGGTTAATAATATATTAACTCCAGAGTTCAGATGTTTACAATAAAAAAATACTCTTAAGTTTCTGGTTGAACTGTAAGAAAAGCAGCTAAACTTCTGTAAGGACCGCGCCTAAACTCTGGGGATCGCAACCTCGCATGCATTTTAGTCTGAAGGTCTCCTCCGGAAGTGCTGTGTGCGTGTGTTGCGTGTGTTGTGTCAGCTCCCGCTGGTTTATGGGTTTATAGCAGCAGAGCTCTGGTTGAGGAGCAGCTGCAGCCTGGAGCGTCCTGCAGACATGCAGCCGCAGCTGACCGGCGCTCAGCGCCTCTAGAGCGGACAGCAGACATCCGGCCTCGTCCCGTCATGACCTGAGAGACGCGCAGGGACGACATCCTCGCTGGAAAACACCGGGATCCCCTCGGAGATCCGATGAAAGCATCCCTGCGTTGAGGTGAGCGCTGCTGCGTTTTTTCCTCCTCCTTTAATTTAGCGGATCGTCCCTTTTTTTTTTTTTTTTTTTAGCTGTTTGCGCTCTGCTTTCTGAACGATAATAAATGAATCTTAATAATAGGAATAATGATGATTACAAAATGTTTATTAATGATGAAACCCGCGGGAACATTTGGGTCCGGGCGGCGGAAGACAAGTGCAACAATAATAATATGATGATAATAATAATCCGGAGTTGCGCGTCTGGCTCTGGGCGCATGAAGCAGGGAATCAACCTTAATCTATTTAGGGACGCTTAATTGGAGGAGCGCGGTGCGAGCCGGGGCCTGATTGGATGCTGTGTGCAGGAAAGGCTCCGGATGATCCTGATTTATTGTTCGGACTCCCATTCATGTTGCGGCCATTCAGCAGGAGGCTGCAGCCGACTCCCATTCATGCAGCTCACTCTCCGCTCTAAGCGGGCCTGCAACGGCACTGTTTCAGGCCTGCTATTGACTTTCTCTCATGTGTCAGCAGACAGTTAATGTGAAGCCTAATAAGTCTTATTCTCTGCACGACTGAGGCCTGCTCCCCACGATCAGCCATTCATGCACGCATCCCCTGCATGATCATAGGAGGAGGCTACAGACTGGATCAGATTTGCTTGTGCTTGGATGCAACATGCATGTTATCAAAAGTGAAACCTCTCAACCTTTACCTGGGAGTGGGTAATCGTGGGGCACTAATCATCCTGTTGCATATCTAACATCTTGCGATTTTTCTGAATCTTCTGCATTTTAATTGTAATATCTTAACAAGCAACAGCAGCGTTTGAGATTGCCTTTGTAGGCTGGAAAACAGTGGCAGTATGATTAAAGGATTATCCATCAATCAAACACAAATGCCTGAATACATATGAAATATCACTCATGCAATTGAAAAAATCTTTGATAAATCTTTTTTTTTCATATTTTGATTCCTGGTATGTCCAGCAACATACTTGGGTATAAAGCTTTTTCAGATTTCTGATTCGGATTTGAAAAACAAGTAAATAAAAAATCCTTGATTTGGACATAACGTCGTCCTTCGTTTTAAGATTCAAGGTGAAAAATAATCCAGATTCTCTCAGAGATAAACAAAGACGTGCAAGTATTTTTGTTTTAACTGTTTCATTGTTAAAATCGTCACTTTTTTCTGTGTGTTTATATAAAAATGATTGATTTTGACATAACGTCTCCTCATTGATGGTCATCTGAAAGGAGCAGCTGCTCTTTACTGGTCAGAAGAGCCTTGTATTAAACAGCAGGCAGATGTTAATAGAAATGACAATAAGCAAGTGAGGAAATCCATTTGTATAAGAACGTATTTGAATATCTGTAGATCTAAAAAACAACTCGTTTTGCTTTGGCTTGAAATATCATCACAACAATCTCTCCTATAATGGCTTGAAACCGTGCCTGTTTCTTAATGAGATATTGCGGCTGTAATCAAGTAATGAGAAGCTTATTATGCATTGGAAACCACCTGCTAAAGTTTGGAGGCTTTGCACGTTTCCTTTGTGATTTATTTATTCTATGAATCTAATTATTTCACCAGTTAGCATCTCTTTAATCTCATCTTCAGAATTGGGACTTATTTTGCTCTTCAGTAATTTTCTTTCCAATATCTGATCAAAACAAAATTTTGCAGATTGACGTGTAATTAATACAATAATTCAGAAGATAAAAGACGACTCGTGTGTCGCCTGGGGGCTCGTAAACATTGTTTTGTATCTACTGTACCTGTTTACATTTCAGTTCCATATTATTTTATTTCAAATCTGGAAGCAAACTACTTATATCAGAGTATCTAACTAGACCTTATATGTTTATTTGCCTTGAAATGTTAGCATTTAAATAAATCATGTCAATAAACAATAATACAAATTACTCAAATCTGTATTTAAAAAAATACATAAAATTTTGATTTCTTACTCTTTCTACACTTTGATTGAGTCACGTAATTGTTATTTTTAATGGGAGACAGGAAGAGTTTATTAATTTAACAATGTGCAACAATGTGTGTTACAACTACATAACAGAAAAATGTATCAAATGAACATGAAATAAGAAGCTGAAATAGAATTAAAATAAAAACAAATTGGGGCATAAATGCCACATAACTCTGATGCTGAATCCTGAAAAAAAGGGATTCCCAGCATATTGCCTTTAGCTTTTAGCCTTTTTTTGTGGGGGGGGGGGACAACAAGCTTAGCGGTTTGGACTATGAAGACTTTACAACTGGATTTTAGTATCAATTCTGGATCACGAAGTAGCTCCTTTGGGAATGTTTTGTGCCATTTAAAATGTGCGGAAGAGCGTAAAAACGGTTGCAAGTGTCCCCAAGGCAAATACTAGGGTGGTATGGTAGGTTTGTCTCTGCTTTGTCGTCCTTTTTTCTGGTAACAAAATGCACTTTCTATCTGATTAGCTGCAGATTTAAAACCGGTTAACCCCCTCAGGGTTGGAGGCCTGAAGGATTCGTATGGGAAACAATCACATAAAGGATTCGCAACCCGAAGAAAAATGAGAAAATCCTCAAGAGAGGATCAAGAAATATGGATCAGCATTACTTGCTGTTTTCTACATTAACCATAGTTTAACGCTACAGACTGAAACGTATAACTCTAACACTGCCTCTCGAGTATTTCCCTGCTTGTGTGCGGCTCAGTGAGACGCCCGTGGTCATCTGTGGAATAAGTTAAACCTGGTGGGTGAGAGACAGGAAACACAAGTCAGTGGTGCAATGTGCATCTCCCACGCAGTCCGTCCTTTATCGCCAGCTGCCATATGGATGCCTGAGCTTGCTCGACGCTTATATTGTCAAAGCGGGCCAGAGAGAGGAAGCAAAGGCTACAACGGTCTGCCTGTAGAGGCTAATTAATGTGTTTAATATGTGCGTGATGAGGCCCTGCTCTTCACGTTACTGGGAGAGGAATGAAATCCCCGACAGGTAAACCGGAAAAAGCACTTAGGCAATTTGGTGCAGAGGAAATCTGCCTCTCCTCATCATGTCTGGATTCTTATCGTTTGTTTTCCCTTAACATATTGTAAACACACACACACTCGCACACGCGGCTGTTGCACGGATACAGGAGCTGTATGCAGCCGGGTGTATCGGTGTCTGGATCGGCGCTGTATACCATTCATAATGTCTGTCTGGCTGCCAGAGAGGGAGAGAAAAAAAAGAAAATGCTTTGCTTGTTTTAGTGGATTTCACTCCTTTGTTCCTTCTGCATCTGGGCGGATTCTCTGACTCTCCCAGAGAAACATCCAGACTCGTTATGGAGAGACGAGTTTATCAGCGATCTGGTTAAAGGTTACTGACCAACTGCTCTTAGGTCACTGAAGTGAAGGTGGGAGTTTATCTCATTATCTCAGCTGACCTCTATTTCTGCTCTTTGTCCTGCTGCTGCGTCTGATGCCCCCTCCTTCAGGATGTCTATCTTTGATCGTCCACTCATTTGATTGTAATCTTCAATCTTTTGTCTTTCAGGGTCTGTCACTTCATCTTTAGTCACACCTTCTGTCTCTCCCATGTTTGGCATGGTGGAAAGAAAATAACGTGAACGTTTGATGGATGCAGATCTAAACATTGTGATGTGATTTCTATTTCTATTAACTGTGCAACTTTAGACTTTTTTCCTGATTTTCTAGTGACCTACAATGTATTGGTTGGTTTGGACTGAAATGGTTTTTCCATGTTCATATTATGAGCTAAACAGTGTTTCTGTGAAATATCCAAAGCTTGAGATTTTTCAAAACCGTGCTTGCTTTAAAGCAACACTAAGTAACTTTTCAAGCTTCATAAAATATTTTCATAACTTTTGTGATTATATGTCAACTTACAGGTCGTTAATTGACGCCTCGGTCATGGCCCGAGGTGTCCATATCGCTTTAAGCAATTTTGAGGAGGGTGGCAGGAACCCTACCACACAAAACAACTAAAAATGTGGTGACTGCTTTAAGGCATACGTCACTTCCCCCGTTTCTTATTTTCAACATCATCATATGACATTGTTTCGTTTCAATTAGATTCATCACTTCATCTTTATTCCTCCTTCACACAGACACTGGAAACAAAAATGTACTTCAATCGAACTACAGGTGACCAACAGATCAGGATTTTACGACGCTATGCTATTCCCATGGTCCTCATGGGAAATGTAGTCTTCATTAAGGCAAAAACAATAACGCTTTTGTCCACACTGGCCGTTAAATTGAACAAACCTGAAACTTCTTTAGTGTTGCTTTACTTATATCCACGGCTTCATCGCTGAACTGCCTGCTGTGCTGCTTGGTATTCAGGATGTTTTCTCTCTAAGGATTTTTTATATATATTTTTTTTTACTAAATCCTTATTTCTTCACAGATCAGATTTGTTGACACTCATATTAAGCTAGAAATATGTTGGTGATTAGGGTTAATAGAAGATGCACCGAATTTTGGAGTAAATAATATTGATCAGCACATTACAATATTATTTTTAAAATCTAAAAATCTGATTAAAAAGGTATGGTTTGGTTTGTTGTTGCATGAATGACTGCTTTAGCATGGCTCAGTATTCCTGATGATGGATTGAAACTCACTGGCATGCTGATAACTCTGGGTTAATAAGAGAAACCTTTAATGGTCGTTATCTT
Source organism: Orestias chungarensis (assembly GCA_032876305.1). Classification (NCBI taxonomy): domain Eukaryota; kingdom Metazoa; phylum Chordata; class Actinopteri; order Cyprinodontiformes; family Cyprinodontidae; genus Orestias; species Orestias chungarensis. Next base: position 94,283 of record JAVLVB010000423.1, on the reverse strand, counting down.
AACTGTCTTTCTAGAAACAAGCCTGTCGAAGATGTTTGGAACATTTCTACATACATTTACAAACATTTATTATCACCTTTTTGTATCCAGTCTTTCAGGCTTTTAAAGTTTATATCTCCATGTATTGTTTCTGTAGCACTATATTGTCCATTTTGTATTTAAATATCAAATAAGATGTTTTGTATTTAACTTACCAGTGGTTCAGCAAAAGAAAACAACAAACAAACAAACAAACTTGAGCGTAGAGATGCAACACATATAATAATGATTTGCCATCTTATCTAGAAAAATTATATACTGATAGGAAAGTGCAGTTGTATTTTCTGCAGGATATCAATATTGTAGAGATTTCTTTATATAGGACAGATATGAGAGCACTTAGGTTATTCCTTCTATTTAATTTATCTTGATTAATAAAATTGCGCACTTTCTACGATACGGGCAACTCTGCGACTGCGTCCACAGTGTTTATCTCTGAGATTTAACGGCACAAATGAAGATGGTATTATCTAGTCAGTGTTTTTGTTTTTGTGCAGATGGGACCTGCAGCATTGTCACCATTATGTGATTCCAGCCTCTTCAGCTCCCATTGTGAATGGTAGTGGTAGGATGTGTTTTTTGCAGGCCTCAGCCGATCGCTCTCCTTGCACGGCGATGTCTCTTTCCTGTCCACCCCGCTTAGTTTACTGTTACAGACACGACTCCCAACCATCTGACAGAGATTTCTGCCGCGCTCCCTTAGGTAGAAAACCAGCAGGAGGAGGAGGGGACACGGTGGTGGTAGATTGTTACAAGAGATTGGCGGCTGATACAGGAAGCCGAGGGTTTCTGAGGCCTGAAGGATGGACGTGTACCTTCAGCTTCCCCATGAGTTTGCTTCAGTTTGTCCTTTTTTCCCCCTTCTTTGTTTCCGATTCAGGGGAGCTGAAAAAACCCAGAAAGGATTCAATTTAACGTCCTGTATTATGCCTGCTTTTCTTTGTTCTTTATGCTCCCTTTGTCTGCCGCACCTCCACAGACTCACTGATGGTTTTAACAGCTGGTTTAAAACATGGCCCCTCATCACTAGTGGGAAAACACTACCTTACCCTTATTTCTGAACATTTTAATACCTCTAAACTTGGGGAAGGGGACATAATTAACTTTCAGGGTTAGAAAGTGTTGTCAATCTTTCATAACAGAGTGTTATTGTATGGAGCGATCATTCTAACCATACCTATGCGACAATGATACTTTATTTCACCTTTATAAACAAACTATGTGTGTGGATAAAATAAAACATCTTCTGGTTTTAATGATTTCTAGTGTAAACATTTGTTTGAATTTAATCAGAAATTAATGTTGCATGTTAAAGGTTGTAAGAAGAATGAAATGAAAGTTCAGCAGACAAATAAAAAAAAAAATATATATATATAATATATATATAATCTTAGGCCTCACACCTGTGTCAGGATATCTTTTTATAATAACACGAGCAACAAGAGCAGCCCTCTGCTACAAAACGCATAAACAACTAATGTTAAAACCCGGCGTTTAACCTGGAACCTTAATCTATCCTGCCTCTGTTTGGGGTTTTTTTTGTGTGTGTTTTTCACACTGTAAATATAAACAAGTTATAAATTAGGTAAATCCTTCTCTAATGCAGAAAGATTCCACAATGCAAACTTTTGTGTTTTCAGTAACTGTTGGAGACAAGCATCTACAAGGCATGATGCTGCCGCCCCCACCAAGGGAAAGGACGGTTTAAGTTAAAGTTGCAGTTTCAGTTTTCAGCACATGTGATGTTTAACTCGCGGGCCAAAAGTCCAATGTTGCTGTAATCAAACTGCAGGAAGGACTGGATTCCTTCTTTCAACAGTATTTTTGTCCGTGCCACACTTCCATAAACAACAGTTTAGGGGATCAAGGATACCATTGGCTTTTTGGCTACTGATTTCTTGATAGATTTGCTCTTGTGCCATAAACTTTCCTTGGTAATAGATTGAACTCTGTTTTGTGTGACGATGAACTTCATCCTGCTTTAAACTTTCTCTCTGCTGCGTTTTCTAGTTTTAATGCTGCCGTGGACCCTTGTTCTCTAACAAACCTCTGAAATCATTTAGAAATATGAACCGCTTTTGTAGTCGTCCGTTCAGTTTTCGTCCAATCTTTTACCAAGATCTTGTATTGATGATGGAGGGAGTCCGAACAAGGCTTCTCTAGCTCATCCCAAAGATTCTGGAAGGCTAATCGATGTCTAAAAATCATGTTACATGCTTGCTGAACCCCTCTTTAACTGTGTGACTCTACTGAATCCTGGCATTGCCATCTTCAAATATTCAGCACTCATTCCGTACATTAAGCAACTCAGCTAAGCTTATTTTTTTACGTACACGACGGCTGCTTCACCTCATCTGCTTCTCCTTTTATCCCAATGAGCCCATCTCTCTGGAAGAGGGTAAATCTAGACCCATCTGATCACATGACCTTCTTTCATCGCTGTAGAATCCAAAATCTTCTTGCAAGTTTCAATTTAGCGTCATTAGTAGCTGCTTTCGTATGGCTGCACATTAGAGATGAGCATTATTTTGTCATTCATTGTTGCGATACGTTTATTTTGACGATAAATATTGTGATTCAAAATAACTTAAGATTAATAATGTCTGAAAACAAAAATTTAACTCAATTATGATTATTTTTGTTCCATTATAGCATTCATAACTAATACTAAAAAAATGAATAAATGCAGTTACTGTGTGCAGTTTAGTGATAGAAATCTTACTTCTTTGTCTGGAGACCTCTGGTGTCTAAAAAACCCAATTTTAAAGTTTGTTTTTGAAAGTATGTTTTTCCAGACCAGTATTTGTGCTTGGTATCATTATTTTTTGTATCATTATTAAACTTTAAATGCATGTCTCCCACCCCTACCACACAGCTGATCAGTCCTAATCTCTCTAGTCCTCTTTGCACTGTGTGTGTTAAAATATTCTTACTTTCATTATTAAACACAGCTCTGAGCTCTGCTCTTATTTTTGTTCACTTTTTATTTCTCCAAACATCTATTGCCAGTAATATTGGACCTTTTAACCACTTTATTCCTCAAAGACGACTCTTCCCTGTACTTCCTTTCAATTTTCTTCACAATGCATTAAAAAGTAAACCAAGTGTTAGTATTTTCTGCAATTTCCTTTGATTTTATTTATATTCATATTTTTTGCATGATGCATTGCACTGATTTGACCCCTCGCCATCCCACTAACATCTTTTCCGTAATGGTTGCTCGGAAAAGTAGAAACAAGTCATGGCATCAGTTGGGTTAAATAACCAGTTGCCTGCTGAAAGATAATCTCCCAAACTGTAATTATCCAGTAGGTGGGTGGAACCTATTTGCTTTGTTAAATCCAGATTACTTTTGTTTTGGCCATGAAGTGAATGCCGTCTATTGTGGGAACCACTTATTAGAGGTGACTGTGGCTCAGTGGGTAATGTAGTCATTTTACAATTGGCAGGTTGTCAGTTTTATTCCAGCTTCCTCTTGTTACAAGAGGAAGCTGGCAAGAGAAATCTGACAAGAGAACGACACTTAACCCAAAGTTGCATACCTACTGTATAGTTCAGTCTATTTTGACAGAGTGATTGAAACTAAATTCAATTGGTGAAAAAACATATCTTGTATCATTTTAACCCCCTTTGAAAATTATGTACTACGTTGTGTTTGTCTGTCACAAGAAATCCCAATAAAACACATTTGGGCTTTTTGGTTGTAACATGTCAATATGGGAATCTTAATTTAGTAGCTACGCTTTGTGCTAGGTGTCTTTTCTTCTTGCTCTACATTCCTCATCATCATTTTAACTCCACATCCCAGTTTTCCTCTGCAGCAGTCTGCTGATCCCCAGAAAACCATAATGCTGTCCACTTCCTCCAGAGCCTTACAGCTTGAGTTTCATGCTGACTCAATGACCGTGTGTGTGTGGGTGTGTGTGTTTGAGGTTTTGAATTTCTCACATTGTGATGCCCATTTTTCCCACAACTACTATACTGTGAGGACCCACATCTAAAGCCCAGGCCCCAAATGGAGCACTAATGTTAGGTTTAGGACTAAAGTGTGTGTTTATACTAAATTGGGGAGGTCAAAGTTAAACATAAATGACAGATGAATGTAAGTCTATGTAAAGTCCTTGTGAAGACAGAAACACATAATATGTGTGTATGTGAGAAAGAGAGACATGGACAGTTTGATATCCTTGAATGAGGAGGGGCAGGAGTTTCAGAAACACCTCGTTGTGCTCTGTGTTCTTCTGCTGAATGGGTGTAAAGTGGGCAGAGTGCAAGTTTTTAAATAGCTGAATGGGTATTGACCTGCTCCCAGCATCAGCAGCACAGACACACCCCTTATTCACACTCACCAGTTTGGGCTCAAACGAATAAATGGATGGAGACTTTAATGAATGACTTTATCAATGCATGAATGAGAAGATGAGAACAGAAGGATGTTCCACTATATTATTATATATTATAGGTATTAATTCCCAGACCCGCTTGCCTCTGTGTGAAACATATCGGGATGTGATTGTGTAACCTGATGACTGATAATGTAACTGCTTCTATTTGTGGACCTGGTGTCGTGATTCAGTTACAGGATACAAAATAATGGGAAACGCGTGAGCAAGCTCGTTCGTGTTACTTCATTACTCTTCTCGTCGGAGCGGGCAAGTCTTTGAAATCGTTTCACAACAGCTGAATACCTTACAATCAAACAATCAGGAGAGAAAAAACAAACATATTTCTACACATGTATCAGATGTATCTGTCACGTTGCTGTTTTTTATTAATATAAAAAACTGACAGAAGAAGCGGACGAATATTTAAACAAAATGGAAACATTTCAAACCACTTCTTACATAATTCCTCAGGTTCATGAAGTTTGTGATTAAGGATTCGTAATTTAGCATGATCTAAATATCAGTGTGTGCAAAACTAATCGGAACTGTATACATTTTTTTTTTTTTGCACACCAATAGTATTTCCAGTCTCATGGAAAACAGCTATAATCTTTACAAAGAGAGATATTATGTTTACCATATATGTTATTTGTATATTTTACAAGGAAAATATATATTTAATGCAAACATGCAAATAAAAAGACAAAATGTGAGCTTTTATCTCTTTATCCAGAGATAAAAAATAAGTATATTAAAAATTGAAATGAACCTTTATAACGTTTATTCAGGAATTTTCTGTTGAGTACTTCTAAAATAGCTAAAATAGTCTGTGCTCCCAGCAGTGGAGATGAGAAAGAATGTTTTTCTGCTCTCCGTATCATTTCATATTAAGGTTTATTTTGTAAATGAAGCATTAAAACGAGCAGTTATGAGACGTTTTAGAGGGTATCAGAAGCATTTTAGTGATTTGCACTTGACTTTATTACTATATTCCATTTTTAATCAAACATCTGTTTGTTTCCAACCCGTTTGTAAAACAAATTGTGGAGCTATGCAATAATCAAGCTGCACTGAAGTGAAGAAGAGAAAGATCTAAGAAAATATTTCCCTTGCTTATTGTAATTTATTGTTATTTTATCATCTAAGTGATTTCCTCTAAAGTGTTAATAAATATTACAGCATTATGGCAAAAGGTCTTAGCATCCAAGTCATCAAAGAGCTGGAAGCTCTCTTGTTTGCTTCTTCTTTTCTAATCTAGTCTGTTGTTTTTATCAGATCTGCAATCTGAGGAGAAAAAACAGACTTGAATGTGTGCCTGCCAGACATAATTACTATAAAGACATTATGGTTAATCCATTAAAAACATCAAGCGACTGGAACTGCCAGAGATGCATCATGAGGAGAAGTCCCTGGAAAGGCTGCGTTCTTTTTTCAGACTCTTGCTCTCTCTCTCTGACCATTTTGCCCTTCTTGTCCACTCACGCGACTTCATCCTCTAATCTGTGAGATTTAGGGAAATAATCAAACCAACATGCGTCAGATTGTTTGGGACTGTGGGACGATGCTGCGTTAGTCACTGACAGGCAGATGCAGAGAGAGAAGGAAGACAGGCGATGGGATGTGTGTGGATGTTTGATTGGATTCTTCTACTGACACAGTGTCATTAGGACTTTATGTTAAATTCCCAGTGTAGCGAAAAGTTTTAGCCGTGATGTGATGCAATTTGGCAGAGCTGGAGCCCGAAAGGGAAAGAAGCTGATTCACACAAACTAACATGTTGAAGAGCTGAGGAAGAAAAAATGGATGGGAAACCTAACAAGGGTCTGTTAATAATGTGAAGGCCTTATTCTTCTCTTCTATCAAAGCTTTGATTTTTAATGATGATATTATTGTTTTCTTGTCTTGTTTTGAAATACAATTTAACAATGTTTTGCTGTAAATAAATTCATCTTTAATAATTTTTTAGATAAACATTTATGAAAACAATTCTGAATACCAAGATAATAGATAAACAATTTAATTTTCTAAATAAAAAAACCTCCAACGCCCCTAAATGCTTAATTTCTTTAAACCATCATAAGTAAAGTCCTTTTGAGATATCAATACATAAAAGCTAGCTAAAACAAAATAGTAAATTTGCTGTAACACAGATTACAGGACAATTGTTTGTACTTGACAACAGTAGAAGTGTGCCACATAATGAGGTATTATTTTCCACAAGATTTGAAGTAATTAATAATTACAGCATCCAGATAGATGTTAAAAAGTAGTTTCACTTTCACTATCTTAATATTTTTTAATGTTGTGCAGCCCTATTTAGTAACAATCAAAATTTTTTTAAATATTTCGTCCTCCGTTTACCAAAGATCAGAACCAGTCAAGCATAACAGCACAACATTAAGATCGGCTAGAGATTGTATGTTCACCCTTTAAACATGTGGGTTCTCACCACAAACCTATTCTTGCTTCCTCTTGATCTCCAACTATAAAAGACATTAAGTAGCTCAAGCAGATTTTGTTTGTATTTTCCTTACTTTTAAATAAATATTATTTTGGTGCTACATGCATCTTTCTTTCTTTCTTTCCTTCTGACGATGTCTGACGTGCAGGCTGTTCCCCAGCTGTTTTATTTGATTCAAAGCCAGCAGATATTTCGTGTTTTATCCACACTGACAGACAATCTCCTTTTCTCTCTTCTCAGCCTCTCCTTGGTGGGTTGGCATGGCCCAGTGATGAACGGAGCGACGGTGCCCGGTAGCCCGGAGCTTTCCTCCTCATGCTCACTGCCTGACTGGAGAGAGTTCTGCGAGCTCCACGCTCGAGCCTCGGCTGCGGACTTCGCCGACAAGTTTCAGCGTTTCCTTTTAGAAAACCCGTGCTATGATTCGCCCGGCGCCGATGCCAGCTTCTCACAGCATTTCTCCAACCACTTTCTGGAGTGCTTTGCTGCGGCGCTGAACCAGGCGAAGGAGAAACGGGCATCGTCTCCGGGGGAGGACGGTTGCAACGCGACTTCCAAGTACAGTATCGTCCCTTTCCTGGGAATCCAGGGCTGTCCGCTGTCATACGGTCAAGACTTCTACCAGAGGCGCAAGGACACTGGGGCTTCAAGTGAGTCTCTAGACAGCATGGACAGTGGAGGGGGAGGGATAGATGGGGGAGGCAGTGGCAGCGCTTCCTCTAGGGGTCCACAGACCCACAAGATGTCAGTACTGGGACAGTCTCGCAGCTCAGAGGACGTGTCGGTCAGCCACAGCCACCCCAAGGCTCGCTTCAAGAAAGGCTTCTCCTTGAGAAACATGAGTCTGTGTGTCGTGGACGGAGTGAAGGAGATGTGGTACAGACGGGCCTCCCCCGAACCGGACGCCCCCTCTGGAACCAGGAAGACCAACGGGGGAGGAGGTGAGGCAGGAGCCGGGGAGAAGTGGTCCCAGAAACTGAGGCTTCCCCGGAGTTCCCAGGGTCACAAGGCCGAGCTGCTGGAGATCCAGAGGGAGGGCGCGCTGAGGTACATGGTGGCCGACGACACGAACTGTATGGGCGCCGCTCAGTGGCAGAAGTGCCGCCTGCTGCTCCGGAAGGCCAAGAGGGAGGACGGAGGGGAGAAGTTCCTGCTGGAGTTCTACGTTCCTCCGAAGGTACAATAACTGCAAAGACACTGCAGACCAGGGGTGGGCAACTCAAATCCTCGAATTGTAGCCTACAAGTTTTAAAAGTATCCCTGTTCCAACACACCTGGATCAGATGGCTGAAGGACCTTCCCAGTATAAGTCCCGTTCTCTGGAGTCCTGCTGATGACCTGATTATTTGACTCAGGTGTGTTGAAGCAGAGACACATCTAAAACTAGCATGACAACCCTCCCACGAGGACTGGAACTGCCCACTCCTGCTGTAGACAAGCAAAAAGAAAAAGTGTATTTCAGTAATGTAATTTGAATTTACTGAGCAACGTTTCGTTCAGATGTATTATCTGAAAAAGTTTTAAAGATCAAATTATATTTTAAAAGTTACATGCAAATGAACTTTTCAAAACTCCTTAGAGCCGAAGCTGCCGCAGCCAACACAGTCTCTCTTTCCTTATTAACCTTATAAAACATCAAAGAATGGCATTGTCCAGATAGATGTTGAAATTAAAATCTCACATTTTCTGTTACAACCAGTAATTAATTCCTCTAATCTGACCACAGCCCTACATAGTAACAATCAAAATCTTTTTTTAGTTTTCTAAAAGACATAAATATCAACTTCAGTGAATCTCTTGTATCTCTTGTATAATAAAGGCGCGGTGATCTCTGGACCTTTCAGTACATGCATGGATCAAGAAATGAAGTGATGCTCTGAAAGGGGCTTTGTTGTAAAAACATAATTACTTTGAATTATCGTTGTTTGGATCACACCATACAATACAAAACTAAAATAATATTTATACGTTTTGTGAATTTTTAGTCTTTAGGTTTAAATAGAAGAGAAAGAAATGAAGGTGCAGCCCTTCCAGAATGCCAGATTAAAATTCAGCTATGTGATCCAGTCCTGCTTTCACCGAGCAAAACCACACACTCCTGAGCTGTGCTCCTTCCACTTTCGCCTGCACGGCATTTCACATCATTGCCCATGACCTGAAGCAGGCCAGGAGGCAGTGCATCTGAGTGTGTGTAAATCTGCGGCTCTCCATTGATTGTAGCTGGTGGGAATGTGGAAGAGGCTGCAGAGACATCCAAAGGCAGCGTCATTGATTTTTATTAGGCTGGAGGACCCTAAAGTTTCTTTTAAAGTTTTCTTGTACACATTGATTGCTTCCTCATGGCCAGATGGGTGGCATGAGGAACCAAAATAGCTAAGGGAGTGACTTCACTCTCTCCCGAGTCTGTGAGAACCATAAGAGGAACAAATAAAGAGGAATAATCATCATCTTGGCGTTAATCTGTTACATTCCACTGTCTTGTGTCGATGAAGCCTGGTTCAGCAGGCCGGCCTCTTTCGTCATTATTATTTTATGCATGGTGGAGAAAACTTAATTCTTTGGGCCTGGTTTTTTATCCAAAGGCAGAGGGAAGCTTGTTGGTGTGCCTGGTGTCACAAGCCTGTAGAAACAAACTTTCAGTCGTTAACAAAACAAAGCTTTGATCACAGCACCAGGATAATAATACCCTCGACTGAAGACTAGAGGAATTTTACACACCATTAACTCAGCCTAGAACAGAGGTCTCAATCTTTCCTCTTGGAGGGCTACTGTTCAGCAGCTTTTAGATTCATCCCTGCTTCAACACAGCGTCATCACGTTTGACAAAGGTCTGAGTACAAGCCAGTCGATTCAGGTATTATTGGAGCAGGTTTACATCTAAAACATGCAGGACGGGGGTTTGAGAACCGTGGTTTGGAAGAACCAAAAATACTTTTAAGCAGATTATTCCCCCTGGGTTCACAGAAGAGATGTACAGGATGCAGATGAATGGGTAAATACAGGATGTGTTTTTTGACATTTGATTCAGAAAAAAAACGGGGAATTCTGGGTGTGGATGGCAGCCAGCCGCCAAGGCAGATTGAGATGAGTGCAGTGTTACTCCAGATAGATCAGCTGATAAGCCACTGCTCAGCCTCCTTCTCTCCTCCTCACACACACATAAATGAACACCAAATACACACTCTTTGCTGCCCAAAACATGCTCGTTGTGTCTGATTGAAGATTACCATGTGGCTCCGTCTCTCTGAAGAAGGTCTGGGGGGACCAGCTCTCGCTGTGTCGGCCCTCTTGTAAATTTGCTCTGTTGAATGTTTTATTTGTCGGCCCGCAGGAGTAACTGCTGAGATGAAGAAGGAAACTGAAAATTGAGTTAAAACAGACTGAATTAACTAAGACAGGGTCTTTTTTCCTTTCCTTATTACTATCGTTGGTCAAAACCTATTTACCTTACATCAGATTTACAGCTTCAGTATTGGATCCACACTTTTATTCTCAGTTGATGTGTTTGAAAAGGACTTTATTGTTGTTATTCAAAATTTGTACATAAGAATCCAAAAATATAGACTTTTCTCTGATTTTTCAGAAGTTTTTTTTGGGGCTTTTTCCCTTTTTTGGGACTTATGCAGCTTTAGTCATTTATTCAGTTTTACTTTAGACTGTTTTCAGAGGAATGTTTTGGTTTTCCTTTAACACAAAAGACCTGAGAATTGATTGTTTTTATTTGATCTCTAAACACTTTGTAACACAGATTAGACTTCTATACACTTCATTTCAGTCTTGTTGTTAAAAAGGCATGCAGAACAACATGTAGGCTTTAATTTGTCCATGTGTGTGTTGTTTCTAGTGTTCGAAGCCTAAAGTAAGCATCCCTCTGTCTGCTATCGTGGAGGTGAGGACCACCATGCCGCTGGAAATGCCCGACAAGGACAACACCTTTGTTCTGAAGGTAGTTTTCGGCAAGCTTAAACTCTTTCAAAGAGTTGAGCTGAGAAATGGAAAAACACAGCAGCACACAGATGATGCTTAGCTTGAGAGGAGGTCACCAGTCAACAGGCAGTGTGACTGATGTTCTTGGCTGCTTTCACAGGTGGAAAATGGCGGCGAATACATCCTGGAAACCATCGACTCTCTGCAGAAAAACTCCTGGGTCGCTGATATCCAGGACTGCATAGACCCCGGGTAAACCACCAAATAAATATTTGTTGTTGACTGAAGATGGAGGGCGGAAGAGAGAGGAGGGGTGTATGGGAGGAGATTGGATGGGGGGACACACACACACACACACACACGTAGTCATTAATCATCCAATTAGTGAAGTTTTTTGACAGGCTGTTTGAGAACAAACACGGCCAGTTCTGCAATGCTCCGTTCTTGGGATTAGTGGACATTTGTCGGCACATGTCGTTACATAAACAGGCAGATTATTTGCGTTCGTGTTTGTGGAAAGCGGTTGTGCATGGAGCCATGTTAGGAAACGGTCAGCGTTTGTTTGCTCATGTGTGTACGCTCCTGCGGTTTCTCTGACCCGCCTCCTTGTGTATAGAGACAGCGGTGATGACATCGAGCTGGCGTCATGTCCTCACGGTCAGGCCTCTAAAGACTCCTCAATGGTGGCCTCTTGCAGCTGCGAGCTGCTTACCGAGGGTGAGCCGGGACTTCACTCTGCACATTTCTCAGTGTTTACATGCTTTGATCCTGTAAGGAATGTTGTGATTTATACAAAAAAACAACAACATTTTTAGGTGTTTATCGAGCTCCAGAGAGGCCTACAGCAGCAGATCATTACAGCGCCCACTCGGTACGATGCAGAGAGCCTCCCTTCACTCAGCACCCATCACACATGCCTTTAGAGCGCTTCCTGCAGTCTCCAGAGGCTCAAAGCTGCAACTCCTCTGCAGGTAGCAAACCTCTCCTTCGCCTTTTCTATGAGGAACCTTTACTTTAGGGCATCTTATGTGTTGGATCTGTTAAATAAAATATCTATGAAATAAAGCAAAGACAAAGAGTTGATAAACAGATAAACAAACCAGCTCGACTGTGATGTTATTCAGGTGCTGGTGAAGGGACCAAAGAGCTGGAGGGCGACGCCAGCCTGGCCGGTTACCCGTGGTTTCATGGCACCCTGTCCCGCGTCCGAGCGGCTCAGCTGGTGCTTGCCGGCGGCGCCAGGAGCCACGGGCTCTTTGTGATCCGTCAGAGTGAGACGCGGCCGGGCGAGTATGTTCTCACCTTCAACTTCCAGGGCAAAGCCAAGGTAAGACCTGATCAGGATGGGAACACAGCGCTCTAATAAGGTAGATTAGATCCATTTCTTTCCTATGATGTGTTGCTTTGACAATCAAATGTTGATATTAGGGATCCAGAATAATAGGTAATAATATGACCCTAATTCTTTGAAAGACTGGTGCAGCAGCCTCGCAGTTCACAGCCAGCCAAGTTTTCATTATCCTAGAAAACTGTTATCACAGCTCTTTACTCTCTTATGAAACACGAGCCCTGGCCATCATCACATCCTGCCAGCCGGATGTTGAGAAAGAGTCAGCTGCCATCGTTTCCTCTGATTTCAGACTTGGGCTGATGTCGCTCCGCTCCCACAACAAGACACTTTCTTACGATAAACTGTCCCATTTTCAGTTTTTTCTGCCTCCTGCTCTTTCTTCCTCTACCCATCTAAAACATTATCATCAGCTTGTTAAGGTTTTGTCATGTTTTCCTTTCTTTCTCTCTCTCTCCTCCCTGCAGCATTTACGTTTGTCCGTTAATGAGAACGGGCAGTGCCACGTGCACCACTTGTGGTTCCACACGGTGACGGATATGCTCAGACACTTCCACGCTCACCCTATTCCCCTGGAGTCCGGAGGATCAGCTGACATCACGTTACGCTCGTACGTGCAGGTTCAGCGAAGCTCTGCTGCAGGTATCTTACAGTCCACAAATAACAAACGGCCTTGCAATAAAGTCATTTTGTGAAGTTGCAACTACAAGCTTCCAAAAGTAAATAATGATTTTATACATTTAAAAATTAGATAATTGCATTTGTATTTAGCTCACTTTACTACGGTAAAATAACTGTGTTTTAAATTAATACATCCTGTTGTTAGCTAACCCTAAGGGTCAGTAATGTGTATTTTCAAAGCATGTGGAGCCATTTTATACAACATTCAACTAACTTTGTTACCTTCAGTTGTCATTAAAGCAACACTAAGTAACTTTTCAACCTTAATAAAATATTTGCATAACTTTTGTGATTTTGAGTCGACTTACAGTTCGTTGAATGACACCACTGTCATGGCCTGAGGGGGTCAGTATTGCTTTAACCAGCACTAATCAAGTTTGTAGTTGTGTGGCAGGAACCCTGCCACACAACTACAAATTGCTGACTGCTTTATGTCACTTGCCTTGTGTCTTATTTTCAGCATCATCATATAACAATGTTTCACCACAATTAGATTTAGTACCTCAGCGCTATTCAACCTTCAAACAGCCACTGGAAACAGAAATGTACCTCAGTCCAACTGCAGGCGGCCTGGAGATCAGGATTTTACAACGCTATGTGCAGAAATGCAGTCTTCCTTCAGGCAGAACACTACTGCCTTTGTCCACTAGCCGCCAAAATTGACCAAAACTCAAACTTCTTTAGTGTTGCTTTATAATGTTGTATATATCAAAAACAACAGAACAGAAACCTTGCATCAAAGCCATTTCTTATACGTTGAAATTGTGCCTGTCTCTTTAAAAAACCCTTTCAGCACAACATCACAGCCATGCCATTGGTGCCATGCCATTGGTGCCGTGTACAACCTTTATCAGGAATCTCGTAGGTTTTTGTCAAAAGGATCTAGATTATGTAAAATGTCTCCAGAAAAAGGACAACTCAGGATATTGTTATGCATTTTGCAGGGGTGGTGTCTCAAAAAATCTTGAATCAGTCAAAGCAATACTCTCTTTCTGATGAAGGAAAAACATTATAATGTGAAATAAAGACAAATTAGATGCATTTTGTGGGGTACAATTATGCAAAGTCTGAGGTCTAGCATATTGCCTCAATTGCCTCAGCTGTCCTAAAGAAGCTAGTGACTGTTTGAAACGTTCCTCAGAAACCTAAATGTAATCTAGCAGGAACTTGTTGGTGTTGCTGGAGAACTGAAAGCTGCTGACAGTCCCTCATCCAACCAGACCTCTTGCACTCCACTCTCCTTGGTTAAATGGCCTCCTGTGCAGTAGTGTGTAAGTGGGGGGCGTAATTATTCAGCTGAAGTTTTGCAAGCAGACCGAGACGCTGACTCCAGCCCGGCTGATCACAAAGAGGCCCTCTGTTTTTCCAGACGCGGGACGCACACACACCCGTACTCTAACTCACATGCATATAAAGCGGGGGTTTCATTCAGGGTGTAAATGGCCTTATTGATTCGCTGCTCCTGGATCTCATTGGCTGCAGTGTTGTTGGTGTTTTTTACCCACCAAGAGAAATGATAATAAAGGAAACACACACTGCTGATGTTTATACGCCGCTCTATGAAGGGGCCTCTTACTCATACCTTTCCTGGAGGACCAGCAAACGTGTTTTTACGCTTCTCACCATTTTTTTAATGTTTTTTTCTTCTGCCACAGATGCGACCGTGCCTCCAGCTTTCACTCCTCCCAGGGATGCATCTTGCAGAACAGATTCAGCCCAACCGGCTCTTCACCCTCCTGGAAGCGCCTCCGCTGCGGGGCCCCTGTCTGACGGCCCCCTGTCCTCCAGCACGACCTCCTCACCCAACGCCCTCCCGTCCCTCTCCCGAAGTGACCCCGGTACAGGATTGGGCGTGGGAGGGGGGCTGCAGAGCCGAAGCAACAGCTCCGAACGCCTTCTGGAGGCCTCGAGCGGAGCGTCCGAGGACTACCATGATGCCGATGGGACCCACCGACCCCGCGCCGTGGAGAATCAGTACTCTTTCTACTAAACAACCCAAAACAGTGTTTGGTTTGTTTATGTCCTGAAAATGCAACGTCTCACGGACAGCTCTGCTCATTAAACAATGGTCCTTATTTCTTCTGTTTGTTTTTATCCTAAGGAAATTTCCTCTATCTTGGAATTGGAAAGAAAATAACGCCAAGCCGTGTGTCCATGCTAACAAATTCATTTTGCTTGATTCAAATCAGATACCAAGGTTGGGAGTAACAGATACAAAACAGGATGTTAAGATGCACAGAAAAAAAAAGGTACAGATGATTGTAAGCATAGGGAGTCATATGGCTTCGATTCACCTCCTCTGACCCTTTCCTGCTCAGCCTTACCCACAACTCCCCCGGAGCAGAGCTTGTGTCCCCGCCCTGCCAGAGGACAGAGTCTGGAGTGACCCTGCACAGGCTCCGCCCTCTCAGCTCCTCAGAGCATCCTGTTAATGTTTGTAAAGCCGCTTTGAATCTGTCCCGGATATCCTCGCTGTCCCTGTGGGTTTTCCACTCCGGGGCTTTACGCCAACACTGGTACAGCTAATACTTGTGTTAGTGTTAGCTGGGAGATGTTTTTCCCTGAACATGATCAGCCTTAGCGGTTTTGGTGTCTGACAGTAAGCCTGGGCCGAAGCAGGCGACAAGGAGGAATCGATTAACACCCCAAAAGTAAAAAACTAAAAGGGAAATGATAAACCTGCTCTCACTTTAAGCTTAACCTCTATAGAGCCTTGTATTTATAGCCCTGAAACATTTCCACATGTTGTCACATTGATTTTATGTCTTAGACCAAAGCAAACAAAAAAAAATAGTGAAGTGGAAGGAAAACATGTTTTATACATATTATATTTATTATTTATATTCTGCTACCTTTACCCTGATTTAAAAAAAGGTCCACTGTAGCCAGAGTCCAAAAGCATGTAATTTAATCTCTGTATAAATCCAGATGCTCCGCAAAGGCCTCAGAGATTACTCAGAGAACATAAGTGAAAAAGCAGCATTATCAAAATCAAGAATCAGCAGCGAGAAAATTGTGGAGAACCTAAAACAGACATTAGGTTATAAAACAATATCCAACGCTTTTGAAGAACTCACAAATATCTGGTCAATTCTTCTGGAAACCAAAACAAACTGGTTGTTCACCTGAACTGAAGGACGAAGCAATGAGAGGCTAATAGTACCTCTGGAGGAGCTACAGACACCCTAAACGAGGGTTGTAGAATCTATGGTTAGGACACATATTCCTAAACCGCTCCACAAATTTGGCCTTAAATGATAAGCTGCCAATTTTCTGAACGAAAACCATAATAAGTACCATTTGCAATTAGCCACAACAAATCAGAACAAAATTTAACTGTTTAGTCAACATCTAAACTATTATTTGTTATAAAAACTAACAGCGCACATTACAGTGAGCAGCTATGCCTAGAAGAATATTGGTGGTTGCAGTATCATGCAGTGGTAGACTGGAGATCGGGGGACGGGGGGCAATGAAAGGATATGCTCTCCATCAAATCTGACTGCGTTTCAGCAATAATGCAAATAAGAATGCGCAAAAAAAATAATAATCGAAGGAAACTGTTTTTAGAAATACCCTAGACCTCTGCTGTACTCTGCAACTAAATCCGATTGACTCAAGAGAGTATATGCAAGTCTAGCTTTTCAAATACTTTCACGATTTTCAATCCACTTTACAATTTTGTGCATCTCTGGTTTGATCTTTCACGTAAAACTCCAAAAATGTATTCTAGTTTATATTTAGCAAAATGTGAAAAGAGGTTAGAGGGATGTGTCAACATTCAAACACAAAGGTCAAATGCTGTTTTACAGAGTTAGTGTGAAACCGGCTCTCGTGTTAGTGGGTTGTTACTATGAATGTGTGGTGGTGTAATAGATTCCAGATATTTTTAATGGTGCGTGTGTGTGCGTGTGCTGCAATGGTATTTCTAAAACATGCTTTTCCGGGTCCCACCATCTGTTGATGGCTCCGTATTCACATACCATCATCATCGATAGTAACCCGTAGATTAGATGCTCTGTTAATATAAGATTACTTTAAATTAATGCCTTGAGGATATTGTTAAACCAAATCTAGCGTTATGTGGAGGGACTGGCAACATGCTTGTTTATTTTTTTGTTTTTCTTTAGTTTGTGAAAGGCGGCATTGGGGACCGTTGAATGTGCTCTGCAGGTAAGCTTACTAGAGAAAATGCAGAACTACAAACACATTTGTCAAAGTGGCCATGCTTGATTAGAAATTGCTGCTTTATTTTCTGCTGATTTTGAACTGAGGTGTCAAAGTTTCCTGACATTTTGGTGTCATAACCTTCCTCTTAAAGTTACAAACAGGGAAAAGGATCATTTTAATATAGTTAAAGAAATCAAATTAACCTTAGCAGCCAACCTGTGCTTTTTTTTTTTCAAGCATAGCCACTGAGGGGGATTTCAGTGAACGGGTGGAAGGAGCTGCTGATGTGCCAATACGAATCCTATTTTTTGAAAGCCAGTTATTCCTTCAACCTTGTAAATGATATGTTTCCTATTGAGTCTTATTTATGTACTGAAAGTTCTTCTTCATTAAACAGTAGAAAAAAAACAACAAAACAAACAAAAACCAACCCATCCCACATATCAAACGATCGCTCTTCTTTCTGTTCTACGTAACTCTCCCACAGCTGAACTTTCTGTTGTCTGACTGAGTTTTGAAGAGTGTGCAATTTTGTACAAAGTGATGTAATTGACATACTACTTTATATTTCTGTGAATAAAATGTGAATCTATTGGATGTGTTGTGCAGTCATTCAGAGGCAAGGTTTCATAACGCGGTGGACCGAGTGTTTACAGGACAGAAAATGCCAGAAAAGCACATGTTCTGTTTATATTTGCACAGATATAGACTGAAAACTCAGGGAATTCGATTATAGAAAAAAATATGTAAACTCGACTTTATAAATTATTTAAATTGATTTTCCACATTTGTGACATTTGCTCTTAACAAGAGTGGTTTGTGCAAATGTATTCCTATATGTTCAGATGCCCCCTGGAGGACATCTATGGAATTAAATAAGGGTTAGAAAGAATTTGTACTAGTATAAAAACAAATACTTGTAAAATAGTGTAAAAAAAAACATGTGCGCATGTGTAACAAAGTTTTGAACTTTTAAATAGATTTCCCAACTTCAAGTGTGTACCTGAAGTTACAAGTATGAAAAATCTCAAATTACAAGTACGAATTTTGACCCTGGCAGAAATTGCTGCTCTTTGATTGGATGGTTGGTTGGCGCGTGGGTGGGCACCGGGTTTATTGGTCAAGTAAGTAAGGAACATGCTGAGGGTCAAAATTCGTACTTGTAATTTGATTTATGCAAACCTGGGAAATCTTTTTACAAGTTCAAAACTTTATTACGCATGGTCAATTTTTTTTTAAGTACAAATCTTTTTTTTTTTTTTTACAAGTAAAAATTCTTCCTGACCCTTATTTGATTCCATAGACATCTGAATGATGGGGAATTGCAACTGGAGTTGAGAAAAAATAAGTAATATTTTTTTTCTATTATTCACCCAAACAGCTCATACATATGAAATTAATTTATAAATTCACTAACAGTTCATGGTTAACATTAGCAAAGCTTTTCTAAATATCGATCCCAACTGGAGAAAAACATATACATTATTTAATCAAGATACTTAAAAATAAAATAAAAAATAATAATAACATATATATATATATATATATATATAATGATAATAATAATAATGTCAATCAATACCTGTAAGATTTTGTCCTATCTAAATTGATGGCCTGTTTTTAGTACATTATCTCTTTGGAAAATAGTAATCACAATTAAAATCAAAATGGACTTTATACCTAACTTAAAGCTTCCAATTGTTGATATATAAATGGTTTCCATTTGCTCAGATCTTATATATATATATATATATATATAAATATATATATAAAACTAGTATTAACTAGTCTGACCAGGTAGATTTTCAGAAACACAGCCCACGTTTAAGGTTTTGCTCTTGCAGCTTATTAAAACTGTCAATAAATCACCTGTAATATGCACAAAATCCGACGTAAGCAAAAACCCAGGATTGGCCATAATATTCAACAGCAGCAGCATTAAATATATTCATGGTTACAATATGAATTTAGATGGGACTTGTTTTTTAGATTATGAAACATACTTATCATTGAGGCCATATGTCTGTATCAAAAACATAAATTATTTTTTTAATGTGACTTTTTCATAAGTTCAAAGTGAACAATCTTCATATTTAACAGAACTAAAGAATTTTAAACATACATCTTTGAGTAATTAATGACTGTTTTACCCCAACATAGTTCTTGACATATATATTTGAACTTAAATATTACTTTACTCACAAGAACTCACACTATTAAATGATTACTGCCAATACGTTAGGCAATAAGCTTGATTACTGCAGTTTAAACTGCTTGTGTTTGAAAAAAACAGCAACAATATGGTGCCTTAGTTGAAAACATTTCAAAATATATTTTCATTTAATGAATTTGCTATACATATAATGAGATGTAGCTTTAAAAAACATTGCATTCATATTTATTGGTTTTATTTTATATGTAATATAAAGCATTATCTTATTACAGATCCAGTTTAAAGGACGAAAGTGTCGAGCTTGTGCATTGTTGTTATGAAAAGAGCAACTCTCTTTTCATCTGTAGGCCTCATCTGGAGAGAAAACGATCACCATAAGCTGCCTGGCTTTGCAGGCGAGACTGCAAATAGAAACTAAAAATAATATAGTTTGCAAAGAACATCTTCATATGTCGCTGAAACAATGATGCAGAGCTTCAGGTGAAACAACTTTGATAATATCCTTCCCACACCAACTTTTATGTCGTTCTATCACAGAAAGCTGCTCAACATGGCAAACATAAGCAGAATGTTTTGGGTTATTCTCAGGGTTGGCAATAAAACTTTTCGGAAGCTTACATTACTTGTCAGCACAGATATTTTTGCACTAACTTATGAGTATTACTCTGATGTTTTTCTTACAGATGATTTACTTAGTCCTTCTGTGTGGTTGAAAATCAACAGTTTTCCATAATTGGGTCAATTTTTCTTGTGTGTGTCGATCAAATGGTTTAAAAATACAAATATCTTAAAGCTGAAATGAGCTGAAAAACAACCTTTTCATTTCTATCCAATCTTGATATCAAGCACTCAACAATTTTAGGTCAGTGCAGATTTGATTTGCAGCAAACTGTGCAACAATCTGAGGCTGCGCCTCTGTTTATCCCCCTGAGAGACTCCAAACGCTGGCTGCTGCTACTCGGTTAGGGCTTGGTCAGAGAGATGAAGATCATCCCCGACATGGCAAACAGCACCAAAAACGTGAACTCCAGAACCCTCTGCTTATTGTACTCGTTAACCCTCTTCCTTTGCTCCTCCTCCATCTGTTTCTTCTTGGCTCGTAAGTCCCTCTCCCTCCTAAGCTGTTCTCCATAATGAGCCTGATAAAAGGCGTCGAAATCAAACATGGGCCGCCTGCCGGTTTGGGAGAACTGCCTGGCTCTGTGGCGATAATGATGATGGGAGGCTGTGGGTCTGCTTGATGTGTCTTTGTAAGACGGCTTCTCTGCCCTCTGAAGGTCCGACTGGCTCAGGATCCCTCGGTCATACTTCCTCTTCAGGCTAATGTTTCTTAGGACATTGTACGCCTCGCTGATCTCAGAGAAGCGCTGCGTGGCCTCCTTGCTGCCCAGGTTCTTGTCAGGGTGGTAGATGAAGGACTGCTCGTAGTATGCGGTCTTGATCTGCGACTGTGTGGCACTGGGCGACACTCTGAGGATGTCGTAGTATGCGGTTTTACTCCTGTGCATCGCAGCAGCATCCTCTGACCCCCTGCTGTAACCTCTGGCTGCTGTGGAGGCTTTAAAGGGTGGAAGGTGCAGTTTCAGTGATGCTCCACACCCTGATCTCTCATTTGTGAGGACGAGATAGACGGTGCAGAAGGCTCTGTGCTGGTGAAAAGACCTCCAGGTGTCAGGCTCGGTAGAAACACCTCTTCTGGACAACATGCAGAACAACCTCTCCCCAAGGCGTCCAGTCGGGGTCAGCAGGCTTGTTTTAGTTCTTTTTTGGCTCTCTCCGGCGTCAGAATAAGCTAAGGATGCGTGAAACGAAGTGCAACCGAGGAAACCTACATGTTTGTTGTGATTTACAGACTTTCTTACTCTGTAACGTTTATCAGACCCGCGCTGAGCTGCTCTTCCTTCCAACAGCTGGGCGGATTGCTCTGTAAACCTCCGCAGGGCGCATTCACCGTTTCCAGGAAGAAGTTCACCGGGTCCTCTGGGACAAAACTGTTGAACCAGGCCGGGTCCAACGGTTGCCACCCGATAGGCTCCAGTACCTAGCTGCTTTCTGACCTCCGCCATTTTTACCAACACCAAGCCGGCCCGGTGAACGAACACCGACAGCTTCCGGTGTTCTCAGGGTGACGAGCCAATCAGGTGCCGTGTTTACAGGAAGTATTTGGCAGCACCTACCAATCAAATTCATTAAAAAAAGTGTTTAAGGTTGATGCGTTAGAGGTAGCTGGGAATTTTTAACTGCACAGGAGAAAATGCCTGGAAAATGTTTCTAAACGATTTAAATCAAGACAATGTTTTTTCACTGTTTCCTCACTGCTTAAGCTGAAACGCTGTCTACTTTAGAAAAATAAGTTATTCCGGGTAATTTATTTAACTTAAATAGGTGTAAATGGAATCTCGAAAGTTGCGTAATTTGACATGTGATTATCAGAATTCCGAGGTACAACAAATGCATCACACTTTGAGTTTCCGATTATTGTTTTTTTAAAGCATTAAAAATATTGTTTATATACATACAGTGAAAATAGATGGACATTTTGGGAGACGTGAGAGATTTTTTAAACAAAATAAAAAAAATGTAATTAATTCATGCTAAGCGTCATTGATATGATATGTAAAGGAAGAAGGTGAAGAAACAACTCAGAAATGAAATCATAAGGTCTATAGAAGGATTAATGTTCTTCACGAAGTCTCTAAATGATTTAATCTTGTTGTTCGTATATGGAAACTTGGTAACGAACAGCAGGTGGCGATGTGGTGCAGCTCCACATCCGACTGTGGTCGTTTCAACCAGCGAGTAAAAGCTGCTTCACGTGTGGACGTCCTGCTGCTAGCTGCGCCTTTAGCTGTGGGGCTTTAAACAGCAGAGAAAGGAATAAAGCCAGTAGGAACATGGCTTCCAGCTGCAGGAGACCCGAGCACTCTGCTCCTCCAGATGTGGTCAGTGTTTGTTTGTTTGTTTGTGTGTTTGTTTGTTTGTTTGTTTGCTTATTGGGGGTAAAAACGTGACCAGACTGGCTGCTTGTTTACATCTAACTATCCTCCAGTCTGTTGTCATCCAGTTGGTTTAGAGAAACCCTGAATAGTTTTATTTTTATTTTATTGGTTGATATGTTTTTTTTTTATTATCTTTGTAGTTTTACAATGAAGATGAAGCAAAGAAATACTCCCAAAAGTAAGTAAAGATATTTATACACCATTCAGTTTGTAGAGTTTAAGGCTTTCTAGTCTTTTAACTTGGGTTTTGGTTTTGTTTATCTTCAGCTGATCTAATGTGGTTGTATTTTTGTGTTTGTTTTGTTTTTTTCCTAATGTTCGTCCTTTAGTTGCTTCTTTCTTTATAGGTTTGTCGTTATTTATCTATTATATTTGCCTATTTATTTAAATGTTAAGTGTTTTTACAAGATAATTCATCAATTTCTTGTGCCAGTTTACATGTAATGCTGCAAGTTAGCAATATCTTGCTTTGTTTATATATATATTCATATACATATATTTTTCATATTTTTGGTTTTTCATGTTTGATAAGATGGATTTTATTTGATCTCTGTGGTTTGTATTTATTGCCGGAATGTAAATGTTCAATTCTTCTCTTAGTTGTGAAAATTAAAGACTAATGAACTTTTTAAAACATTTAATTAATCTCTGCTATTGTCTTGTCTTTGAAGATTAAATTCTGAGACTTTCTTGCTGGGAGTTTATTTGTGCTTAAAACCTATTGTACACCAGATCAGGTATATACAGACAATTTAACCTGTGCCCTGATTGATTACAGGAAAGCTTACGACACAAATCCATGTGTTATTCCTCGAATGGCTGAAGGTGTATGAGGTCAACAACACTAAGAACCTTTGTTGATAAGGAAGGTTGTGGAAAACCAGACTTTAGGGCAACTTCAAGCCATATTTAGAGTTAAACAGAGGCTCTGTCCTCACTCTTAACCTCGTTGGCCAAACAATCAGCAAAACTGGCTTTGGATACTGACTCAGGGCCACTGTTCGTCACCTCCTCTGTATCCTAGTGAAGAACAGTGCAGTTCTAGGAACAGCTGACATTCAAGCTCCTAGACGTCTGGTAGAACACCGGAGCTTGAGATGAAGACCCACTGACTGTCGAACAAAACTCTTAATCCTGCTGTTAACAGGAGATTGTTTTCAGTCGGAAACTCCACTTTAATGTTGCTCTACTTTGTGATCCGCAGCTCTCGGATGATCGAGATCCAGACTCAGATGTCGGAGAGAGCTGTAGAGCTTTTAAACCTGCCAGACGGACAGGCCTGCTTCCTCTTAGACGTTGGGTAAGTAGTAGAGTTACGGTGTTTACTTTAAGTAAAACTTTTAGATTCAGATTCTACACATAGATGGTACTTCTTTCCAAATGGTTTGTATTTGTAGTAAAGTTTAATCTGATAAATTATAAGAGCCGATGGGATATCTGTTCTTCCTCTCAGGTGTGGATCTGGTCTCAGTGGAGATTTCCTCACAGAGGAGGGACACCACTGGATCGGACTTGACATCAGCACCGCGATGCTTGGTCTGTTTCACACACTTGAAAGAATTTTAGACTTGTTTACATTTTTCATTCCTTTTAATCTTTATTTGGTTAATATTTTATAAATATTTGAATTGAATACACTATACACTGAATTTTTAACTACTGCATTTGAATGCAGTTTGAAGTAATTAACTGTCGTTACTTTTGAATCCTTGGTGACTGATAAATATATCTGCTATAGTTTTGAAAGAAAATCTGTTTCAGTTCTAGTTAAGTATGTCATTTTAGTTGCTCAATAACATGCGGTAATCGTTGTAATAGTCTCCATAATGATGTAGTTTATAATGTATAATAGATGAGTTCAGATGCAGGGATTGTCTGCTAAGCAAAACTTTAATGAGTTCAAGTGTCTGCAAATCCCTCTTTCCGTACATTTTCCCTTTTATCAGCTGTGGCTAAACTGCGCATATCCTGCCCAGGTCAGTAGAAACACAAAGATTCAGTCTCTCTTAGTCTAGTTATTCTCCCCTCAAAGGATCTGTATCTCCATATGAATCTTTTAACTGTATAATATCCACAAATGTGGCAACCCCGACCTTCTTTTTAATATGCACAGATGCTGTGATTATCAATGTAAAATGTCACTGAATAACGAAGCAGAGCTTGTTTAATTTTTGGCAAAATAATGTCCCAGTTCAGGACCTGGGGCGTGAGGCAAACTATTAAAAAGTAATTTAAGCAAAATATACTGAAAAGTTTTATTATTGTTAGTTTAGCATGTGGGATTTTCCTTATGTCACAGTTTAAAGTAGATTAAAGTCTAGTAGGGCTGCAACTAACGATTATTTTCATAATCGAGTAATCTGTGGAATATTTTTACGATTCATCGATAAATCCCTTTTTATTATTAATTTATTTAGCATTTACTTTCCCATATAAGCTATTTAAAAACAGATTTTCCTAAAGGAAAAGACAAGAGAATCATGTTGTTCGCATCTATTTATTTAACTTTTTTTAAGGGGACAAATGAGCTCAACAGTGTAAAATATTTGTTCATTTTTAGGCATGAAATACAAAAATTAGGTACAATTCCATCCAACCTATAGAGTTTGCAGTTTATTAACAAAACTCTTAGCCCTTATTATGCTGTACATTTAAATTCACATTTTATTTGATCTTTATTCTGAATGTTCAGCAGGAGGCTGACTTAGTTGGACATTATTTTTACAAATAATATGAACTGCTGTCTCTGCCAGTATGTTTACAACAGTTTGTAAGTGGGTGGGTGAGCATCTTGTTCTACATGTACCGTATTCGTTTATTGTTTTTTCTGCACACCTGCAACTCTAAAATAATATTAACGGAATACATTAATAGTATCTACCGCGTTTATTTTCTTATTAGCTATCGGTTATTTTACCGCGCTGGCCATTCGTCTCCTGTTTCAAGTCCGACATGTGTTTTGTCTCAGATGTTCACTTGGATCACAGCATTAGTAGCTCATTACTGCCACATATTGACTACAGATACAACTTTGTGTTAAAAATAGACAGCTTACAAAAAATGATTATAAAACAACTAATCGATGACTAAATTAGTTGTTAACTATTTTAATAATCAGTTTAAAGTTATTAAATTGATTAGTTGTTTCAGCTTTAATTTCTACACTCAAACTGAAAGTTTTCCCATAAACAGATGTTGCTCTGGACAGAGAGGTGGAGGGAGACCTCCTGCTGGGAGACATGGGTCAGGGCATGCCTTTCCGACCAGGTACCTTCGACGGCTGCATCAGGTAAAAGGAGCATAAGCGGAGCGGCTCATCCAGCTGTGTGATGAGTACAGTTGTTTTAACCCGGTTTTACTCTCGTCAGCATCTCTGCGCTGCAGTGGCTCTGTAATGCCGACAAACGGTCACACAGTCCACCAAAGAGACTTTACACTTTCTTCAGTACCCTCTACTCATCTATGGTAAAAATTTTATTATTCCACAAAACATTAGTGCCTCAGATTCTTACATTTAAAGTCATTTTGATGCATTTGTTCTTTTAGACCAGAGGTTCTCGTGCGGTTTTTCAGCTTTATCCCGAAAACTCAGACCAGGTACAAACCTTACTTGATTTTATTCAGAGTCTGAAATGATCTTGGAGTTCCTTTAATCACCATGGATTGTCCTTCTGGCTTTTACTTTTCTCATTTAAAGCTTGAGCTCATTACCTCCCAGGCCATGAAAGCTGGTTTCACCGGCGGCATGGTGGTGGATTACCCCAACAGCAGCAAGGCTAAAAAGTCAGTTTCCCCAAGAAATGTTCAGACATCTCAATTTATTGTTGTAATTTCTGTACTGGTCTTCAAAATTAGCAGCGCTGCGATAAAATCATTGCTGTCATATTGATTTAAGTGATCTACAACTGATCAAACATAATTCCAGATGACTTGATCTCATCCAAATCTTTCCTATTTACCTCCAGGTTCTTCTTGTGTTTGTTCTCTGGTGGCTCAGGAGTTCTTCCTAAAGTAAGGAACATATAAGTCACACATGATTTCGATGGTTTGTTTCTTTTAACATACATCATTTTTTAAGAAACTTATTTCTTTTTATTTTTTTTATTCAGATTTTTTAAATGTTTTTTTTTTTTAAGGGCCTAGGGACCGAGACGTCTGACAGGACTGTCACAAACCAGGTTCAGTTTTCAGGACAAAGGTAAACACGCTTTAAACAAGAACAGATTTTAAACTCTAAGATTTGGAGTAATTCTTGAACTCATCAATTCATTAAGATTGATACATTTCTTGAATCTTTCTCACTGAATAAATGTGCTGGAATTAAAAGTTAAAAATAATAACAAAACAGAACTGGATAAAAACATTAGCATTTTTTAAAATCTTTACCAGGTTGTTGGTAAGTGTGGAGGGCTTTATATATGACTGGGTTTAATGCTTTCAATTATCTTAGGCTAAATTTAGTTTAAAAAATTCATCTTTTCTTCATTTGAAGGAATTTTTCTCTGTCTTAAAGTTTTTTAAATTTTTTAACAAAATGATTCTGTGATAAAGACCTAATGAGATTAGTCGCTACATTTTGGATATGTTTAAAGGCAAGTTATGATCGATTTTATAAAGCAGGTCTCTGCCTCATTCAGAGCAGGTTGAGTCATACTTGTGTTGTTGAGGCCAAAAGACCAAAAGAAACTCAGAGGGCTGTTGTCCTGCTTGACCTCAAACCCTGTCAGGCGGCTTTTCCTCCCTTTCACACTCGTTTAAGTTCCTATTAGTCAGATGGCTTGACGTCAATATCTGATGTTGAATACATCGTTTGAGTTCACTAATATGCTCTACTTCCTCTTTGTGAAGATGTCGGTTTAATAACATGAAGGGAAAATCGGCAAAGAAGGGTCGAGACTGGATAATGGAGAAAAAGGAGAGAAGAAGAAGACAAGGAAAGTATGTGATGAATTAAAATGTTTTTATTCTAAAACGGGAGGAATATTTTGTTTACTTCATTTTAAAGCATTTGGCTCTGACTGAAATCTCTCTCTCTCTCTCTCTGATTGGCTGACGCCCCCTTCTCCCCCTTGACTGTGGCCTCCTGCAGGAACGTTCGAGCCGACACGAAATACACCGGACGTCAGCGCAGACCTCACTTCTAGCTGTGACTCATGCAGCTGGGCCTTCGTCAGCGCAAGCCACACAAACGCACGCACAGCGTCACCTGGAGCTGCTGCGCGATTGGACTTTTTTTAGCTCCTTAATTGAGTAGCTGCAGTTTGGAGTTCGAGTTGAAACGCATGACTAAAAACTGCTGCTACAAAAAAACAAAAGGAACCTTTAAAGATGGTCGTTCAGTTTAATGTTCACATTCTTCTCAAAAGATGCTGAATAAATGTTCTATTTCTTCTAAATGATTTAGGTGTGCCTGAATGTATACATGAACGAACAATTAAAACGTTTTCATGCAAAAAAACTCATTTTTAAAAAGAAAATTGTTCACAATGAGGAAATAGGTGTAGATTTTATGAGCAATGACTACTTGCCTCAGATTACGATTTCTATTTGTAAGACTATTGTTTCGCTTTTTTTAAAGATTATCGTCACAATATAGTTAAAAATAGTATATATTTTTTTTTAAATGCAGCTTTTTGCATCAGGCTCCAGTAAATTCTGGATGAATTAAAAATTTAATGGAATAGTTTTGCATCCCAGCTGATTATAATATTAACTTTTGAATTCAGTTTATTTACAAAGCACAAATTTACACTTAAAATAAATAATTTCAGTCCAATCATACATTCAGATTTATACTGTTGTTCATGCATTGCATCACATTCGCTTTATTGTTCAAATTTGTTTAAAATGTTTTGACTATAAGGACATCCAGCAGATCGCATCGAGTCAGTGTCTTGCAGCATTTAGTTGTCCGGGACTAGCATGCAGAGACGGTAGCAGATAGATGGTGATGTGCTGTTGACTTTATAGCAATCCCTCATAATGAGCATGCATGTTGATACAGTAGAGAGGAGACTCAATTTTAACAGGAATAAACCTCCAGCAGAACCTGGCTCAGCACGAACAGCTGTCTGCCACAACCGACTGAGGGTTTGAGAAGAAAGAAGACGTAAAAAAAGCAGAGGAAACTGATATGGGCTTACTTTCAGAGTAAAAAGTGAAAGATAATAGCAGGACAAGATAAAGTTGAGTGTGTGGCAGCTCCACTGGCAGATGCACCTCTCCAGGAAAAGTTTCACAGTGAACAGAACGCCAGGAGTCGTTTCTATGGAGAGAAGAACATAGAGAGAAAATAGAAAGTCAGCAGTTAAAATGAATGATGGCAGAATCATGATGCATACATTTATTTTTAAAACATTTAAACAATCATCTCCTTCCACTTCCAAATATACATAACTTTGTATTTATCTATGACAAACATGAAACAGGTAGACTAGGAGTTTCCAAATTTAGTTGCTGGTCGATAATGATAACACACACACACATATATATATATGTATATATATATATATAT
>JAVLVB010000423.1:18895-56005 GCA_032876305.1 Orestias chungarensis | reverse complement strand
CGAGAGAGGAGGAATAAATTATTTAATTTAGTTAAAACATAGCACAGGGAAATGTTGTGACATACTGCAATATAAAATGGGAGATCTAGATGGAGGAGTGTGGGACCAAAAGGATGGATAGAAACAAAGTGTGGAGGGGGGACGGAGGGAAAGGTAACCGAGTCCACACTGTCTGGGTTTGCTGTAGCAATGACTCTGCGGTGAAGCAAGGCTGTAGGAAGGTGAGCAAATGACAGGTAAAGTGGATCAAAGAAATAAGACAACTAAAGGAGAATAACATTGAGAAAGATTGATAGTAACCGGTTAATTATTGGTCTTAAAATTATTTGCACAGTTACTGTCATAAAATGACTGAAAGTGTTTTAATTCACAACAATGTCATCTTAGGGGAATTGATGATACAAACAAATCTGCACAACAATTAGCTGTTAGCACATCTAGCTGCTTCTTGGCTGTTTTTGCGTCAGCCTGACTTTGCATGACTACTCCAGCCAAATCTTATTTTCACTGGCTGTTCATGTTTTCAAAATACCGAAGGTCTATGTTGGTTCATTTTCAAATATCTACATTGAAAAAGTAATTATAAATTTATACTCCTATTGTTTCTTCGCTCAGCATTAGTTCGATGTAAAAACTGTATAAAAAGGAGAACTGGTGAAAAGGTAACAGCAGCAATTCCAAACAAGGAGTTTGCATGTTCTCCCTGTGCATACGTGAGTTCTCTCCGGGTAAAAAGAACATGACTGTTAGGCTTATTGGGCATTTTAAATTGCCCTCTATCTCTTACCTGGAGATAGGTGCCTGCAAATACACCCGACCCCAATAGGGACAAGGGTTTACAGAAAATTGATGGATGGATAGATTTAAAGATTGTATCCAACCATCAGTGATTTGGACCAAACATATAGAACAAGACTGACAAATGAGACAGTCAGATGACAGTCATTCCTGTTTGTTGCTTTCTTTACCTACAGAATTCAAATTCTGAGGCCAATTTCCAACTCAGAAATGTCCAACATTTTTCATTTGTCTAGTGTGATCAATCTTTAAGTATTTATATTAAGATTGAATTTGCGATAGTGCCTGCTCTGTTGTCATATCTGTCACCAACATGGTGCAGTGAATGCTGTCTGTGATGTTTCTGTTCAGTTTATATGGGATGATGCAGCCCATTGCTTGATCGACATCATGGGGTTAAAACATTTGATTATCCTTCCTTGTGAGTGACCAAGTTGGAGGCAGGAAACGAATGACTGACTTATATCTGAATAAAGAGTAGATAGAATAGATGAGGTGAGATTCAATGATGGCATAAATAGCTTTTACAAAGTCTCTGAAACTGAGAAATCGTTGTTACTTTTGCAAGTAGTTCAACATGAAAGCAGCTATCTGCGATTACAGCACTGATCTACTCAGTAGATCTACAGAACTCAGCTTAATCTAAAATAAATGAACTATCCCTGCAGAATCCCTCCAATTCTTATTAACTTGATGGTTTGAACAGGTTAAAAATTTATATACATGAAATATGTATGAAGTTATTTCTTTAAAAAAACGATAATTTCTAGATACTTATGATTTATTGATAGCTACCTGTTTAACAGGGAAGGTTATTGACCTTAAAGAGAAGGATTGAAATTTAAAATATGTATATGTATATTTTAGTTTTTCCATCTCTCTTTGTTTTAAATAATAAACAATAAAAGTTAAGACATTATTGATGGATAAGACTATCAGTTTAATGGCATTTTTTAAGTTGTCTGTGAGCAATGAATGCAGCTACTGTGCTTTTTAATGATAATAAAGGTATTTAACAATCATTGTTTTGTATTACTTATTGATGCGTATTTTTTAAAGACCTAATTTTTAGTAGCACTAAATACATTTATTAATTTTTCTAGTATTCTTCATTAAGGTGTTTTACAGTTCTTTATTCATTACTTTATGGTTCATTGAAGTCCACGCTTCTGGCTCCAAGGTTTTAAATATTTTGACATAATTTTAAATAAAAAGATTAAAACTTTCAGATTCTACTGAAAATAATTTTCTGTTTAGTTGTCAGACAGCAGGTCGGCGTAACGCATGTAAAGAATTAACCACTCTGGGTCTTTCCCTGCACTCAGATTCAGACATTAGTCATTAGTGTAGTCTCTGAGCGACAGACACTTGTGGATGTTCTCTGCTCACAATGTTGTAAAAGGCCAGAAGCGTAATGAGACAGGAAGTGAGTGAATTTTACACTTGGCTGGTTCTCCTGTTGTGTAATTTCCAGGTTTCAGTCGACCTTCACCCTGTCCTCCTCGTTCGTCAGGCAGGCATTCAATCTGACAGGTGCTCTGTCAGTCAGCTGATGATTGGTGGTTTCAAAGTGTGCATCATCTCTGGGCCACCGTCTTGTTTCAGAATAATAAATGGTAGATTAGATATTCGGTTACACTGAATTAGCTCTGAATCTTAATACTTGTGTTACTTTTTGTGTTACTCAAAAGTTTTAATAAAGTCTTGGTGTAAACATAAACAAGGATTTATCAATAATAGCACAATTTTAAATCAGAAACCCAAAAACCGTCCAGCTGTTTTTTGGTCAAGCCAAAAATCTACTTCAAATATATTTGATGTATTTGTACCCATTTTCATCTTCAGTTTGTATGAGACGATTGAGGTTGTCTTTTGAATGGAATCTGTGAAGGTTGTATTTTTACGTAAAAGCTAAAATATAAGCCAATGTTAAAATCTAGTTCTTTTTTCTGTCCTGCCACGCTTCACTGCAACGAGTACTGTTGGCGGGAAACAAAGTATTATCACTAAGCTGCAATTCATATTCTCTATGCTAGAGGAAGAGATGCATTGACTGGCTATGCTGGACTGTTATTTACATAAACTCTCATATCTTGATTATCCACAGAGTGCTTTTTTTTCTTACAATAATTTACCCCATA
Source organism: Orestias chungarensis (assembly GCA_032876305.1). Taxonomy (NCBI): domain Eukaryota; kingdom Metazoa; phylum Chordata; class Actinopteri; order Cyprinodontiformes; family Cyprinodontidae; genus Orestias; species Orestias chungarensis. Next base: position 53,066 of record JAVLVB010000423.1, on the reverse strand, counting down.
CAGATTCACTGTCTTTCCTTTTTACAAGTTATAAAACAAATGTTATCATCAGAACAACCCTAGTAATTAATTTTGAGCCAAATAATTTACTACAAACTTCTTGCACAACAATAGTTTACATCATATTTAAATACATGCTGCTACTCTTCACTTTGCCATATAAATTGCACACATCTTACTGCATATTTGCACTCAAACATACTCAACTGACCACTTTGATCACCGGACGGTCTGAACAAGGATGCACACAGTTGTATATGTGCTGTGTTGAATGTTGTGTTGATAATTTTGTTACCTTGATATTTATCTGCATTTTATGTTATATACTCATTTATGTGTCAATTTCTTTTTATGTCTTGAGTGTCAATTTTGTTAACTTTGTTTTGCACATTTGCAGTTTGAGGACATGCAATTTCAGTCTCAGTGCAATGTATGGTTGCGTAGTTGATTAACAAAAAGGTTCACTTTGACTTTTGACTTTTGATACCAAGGCTCACTTCAAAAATAAAAATAAAAAATGTCTTGAAAATTATTACTGTGTCCTCCTGCCCTCACACACACTGTGAACCGATGCCAGAGTCAGAGATTGCTTTTCAGTTGGACCTAAGTTTAGAAAATTGTACAATAATTTCTGCAAAAAGTGCTTTTGAGCTGTTTCTGGTTAACTGGTGCCACTTTGACAGTCTTTACTAGTAATGGTCAAGCGTCCAAGGAAACCCACAGACCAACAGCACGTGAGTTTATCCATACAAGGAGATAATGCTACAGACGGGAGTCTCTGGGAGAAGTCGCCCAGGAAAAGACAAGCTAAAATACAGCGACATAGAGCAACTGAGAGATAGACGGACAGGGGAAAGAAATGCAGGCTGGTGAGGCAGTGGATAGGAGAAGGGCAAGATAAACGGACACACAAGAAAACGATAGTGGCATCTGAAACACAAGAAGTGGACACCGAAATAAGGCTTTTAATCTGTAATGTACCGAGTCATTTTCTTTTTATACTTCCCACTGGTAGCGCTAAACCGTCACCTTCAGAAACTGTGGAGTTCATTGAAAGTGCTGAATGCCAAATATGGTGCTTAGGTAGAATATTGTTTTATTGATTGATGCCGCTATACGTAAAGCTGAAGATGTAAGTCAGCACAAAGTGGTCAGATGTGTGAATCGGTGTTCAAATTTTTATGTCACCATTTAAATAAAACTTTCATTTATGAAAAATATTCCATTAATGCAACCCAGGGGCCTCTAACACAGGTATCCCTCACTGGCATAGTACATCAAAACGACGCACAGGCCCTAATGTAAGCACAACCATAAATAATTACAGTCCACGTCAGTTCAGATGTTACTCTGTTTCCATATGCTGATAATTAAAATGTTATTCTGTTTAAATAAATTTTATGAGGATTTTTAAGTGACCTCCTTTTAAAATGAACCTTTTTTCTGTTAGAAGCCTCTTATATTGAGGTTATGTACTTAGACTTTGGAAACAGTTCACAAAGTAAAATATTGAATTTGGGTATTTCTAGGGTTTTTAATAGGGACTTACATACAGATACTATTTATTCTTGAGGGTTTATGTGCATCTCTTTGTAAATAGACACTTCCTCCCTGCCTTGCACTCCTAAATTTGGTTGTTTTTTGGTCCTCTGTGTGAAGGATTATTTATGTCTAACTGCAGGAGACTGCTTTAACTGGCTTTCATACAAATAGGCCAGAAACAGGTCAGCTTTTGAAACAGGAAATAAAAAAGAACAACAAAGAACTGCACTTGTAGTTGTTGTTTTTTTTACCTATGCAGGAGCTGCTGCTCATCCTTAATCACATGTAACTCTGAGATTGCTGTTGGTAAGCGTAAACCTGCAAGTATGCTCTATTCACGCCTCTCTGCATCTCTCTAGGTTGTTGTCACACCTTGTATGACACTTTCACAGCTTTCAGTAATTGTTGTACTGGAAAAAGGAAAAGATGGAAAATAAAACTTCATTTCTGCCTTCTGATGGAAATCTGTAATGCTTGTAGCTTGCTAACAATGTCTGCATTATCTTTCCATCTCACATTCTGTCTAATGTGTGTATTCTGGGTGTGCGGGCACTTCTGTCCTCATGGAAAGGGTTCCTGCTGGTGTGGTGCCCCGAAAAGCTCTCAGATGTAATAAACAGCTCAATCAGGCCACGGCATCGACTGCCGTTGGGGTGATTCGCCCGAGTATGAGACCAGAGGCAGAGTCCACAGAGGACTGGCTCTTACGGACACTGTTTTCTCTGTGTGTGTGCCATCTGCTGTGTATTATGAATGTGTCATCTCTGATGTGTAAGATGTATGTTTTGTGTCAAGCTCAGAGCATCTGTTGTGTGTGGACAGTCAAGTCTGTGGGTTGAGTATAGAGTGCAGCGCTAAGGGCCTCCGCAGGATCTTTTTGGCTCAGCGGGAGCTCCAGATCTGGATAGGAGGTGGAGGCTCGGGGTGCCGTTCTCTCTTCTGCTGACCAAAAAGTATAAAGCCAGACCTGAGCCCTTATCTCTCTGCAGGCGATACAGCATCCCTCTGTGGAGGCTGAACAGCGCTCTCACAGCCTATTCTGAATGCCTGCTTGTTTTTTCCTCCTCTGCATCCCGGGGCTGCAGCCTTTACAGTGTTCGCTCTGCTTTGTGCAGAACCACCAACAAACATGTTGCAGCTGAAATAAAAAGCAACAGGATCCACTCTTAAATGAATTTTTGTATTACATACTAACTCACCCAGATATTTTTATATCGAGGTTATTTAAGGAAGGTTTCTATAGTGGATATAAACTGTTTTGTCTAATAAAACAATTGTTTGTGTTGGATTAAATATATCCTGAGTGGGCTCAGATAATGCAAGTGTGATCACAGTGGCTCTGTGTTCCTCACACTAACACTTGTGCCAACTGTCTCAACATCTCTCACTAAACCATGTTGTTTGGAACATTCTCTGGGTTTTAACTCATTGTCATTCCCTACTGGTCAGATAACCTCAAGTTACAGCCAGAAACAGAAAAAGGTCCCAATTTAAGTCTGGTAGAATTTCCTTTCACAGTGTTTTTTTCAGCAAATAACTTAATAAAGATAAATTCTAACTGTATTTATTTTATAATGATTAGGAATTTGAATTTTCACAAGCCTTATTTTCAGAGGTTTTCCTTGTTGGCTTAGTCTCCATTTTAACCAAAATGGAGACTCCATCCATGTTGATAACTCCTACATTCATCCTTCTCTTAGGTAGAGTCTGGGAGTCATTCTTGATAGTACCCTTTCATCACATATTAATTATGTCCTAATATCTAACATTATATAGGTTGCCTTTTTGACCTCTCGGTTTATTGATTATTGTTTATATTCTCTTCAGTTGGGTATCCAACTCCCTCAAAACTTTAGCTTGTGTCCTAAATCAAACTTCGTCAAAAATAACACATTACCCCAGTTCTCCATCAGCTGCACTGGTCTCCCTTAGAGGCTAAGATGGAATTTAAATGGAATTTTTTAGCATTAAAACATAGACTTTTTATATTGTTAAATCTTCTTTTCTGACTTGATATTTTATATTTATAGTTTCATTCAATGTAGCTGTTGATTGATTTGCAAAGTGACCTTGGTGTGTAGAAAAAAATATTGTTTTAATATTATTTTTATAATTGTTTTTGTTGTTAGATAAGCTCTGACTAGTAGTCCAGTTTAAGAGACAGAAGATATATATATTAATTAAATAAATATTCTGATTTATATGCTAAGCAGGGTCCCTGCAGGTTTGTTTGTGTTATGTATTCTTAATTAAATCTCTTGAACTGGGTTCTACAAACAGCAGGATTTTATCCTTTGTGGACATTTCATTATCTAAGCCTTAATTGAGTTATGTAGAATAATTGGATTCAATGTAAGTTTCTGAGTTTGATTGCCTTCTTCATTCCCCCTTTTTTGCTTTCTATAGGCAACATTATTCTAGGAACCACTTGTAAACCCGCCGTGTTGGAAGCATATGGAACAATGAGATCTCTAATATATGACAGAACATACCAATATTAGGGGTTTAAGTAAAAGAAAAACCATGTATTGTTGTTAATTAAAGCAACACTAAAGAGGTTTCTGACCGGCGCAAAGCATTGTAAAATCCTGATCTCCTGGTCGCCTGCAGTTGGATTGAAGTACATTTCTGTTTCCAGTGGCTGTGTGAAGGATGAATAGCGATTAGGTAATGAATCTATTTGTGGCGAAATATTTCATACGATGATGTTGAAAATAAGGAACAGGGGAAGTGACGTACGTTGTTTGTCCTGTCTGCTTCTGTGATGGACTCGTCAGGGTGTACCCCCCATTGTAAGCTGGAGATAGGCACCAGCAGACTGACGCGATCCCACAAGGATAAGCGGGTTGGAAAATAATGATGGAAGTGACATATGCCAGAGAGCAGTCAGCACATTTGTAGTTTTTTTGTGTGGCATGGTTCCTGCCACCCTCCTCAAAGTTGCTAAGTGCTGGTTAAAGCGATACGTATTCCCTCGAGTCATGACAGACGTGTTATACAGTTATGAAATAAGTGTTATGAAAATATTTTATGAAGGTTGAAAAGTTACTAAGTGTTGATTTAAATGAACTCTCTCTCTTTCTCATCAGAACTCTTGAGCAACAATAACATCACTTTTTTCCTAAAATAGACACATTTGGGCCTCATTCTTCCTCCAGTAACAACTTTGACTGTAAAAAATTTAGTTCTTAATCTAACCCAATAACATTTACCGAAAGATTGTTGAAAAAAAAAAAGATCTGTCGTCTTTCATTTTTTTACTCTATATTCTACTGTACAGTTTTTATATAACTTTTAGAATATTAAGTTTCTTTTGCACTATTCTTGACAATGTTTTTGTTTTGGTAAAGCTGCTAAAAACATTTTGTTGTTTCCCTGGGAATAACGACAAATAAATAATTCTGATTCTGATAGAGAGGAGAGAGTTATTTCATGACAAGGTCTCTTTCAAAAGAAAAGTCACAAATCATCCACAGTTTCATCTGAGACTTTTAACAATATCCGTACTCTAAATAGGGCTCAAATGAAAATCCCCTTATTTTATGGGCATTTCGACAAACAAGATTTAAGGGATTCTCCTTCACTGGAGGGAAAATTTAAAAAGAAAATCAAGATGTAGGTGGATAAAAGTTGGACCTTTCCTGTTTCTGTTTAATGTACAAATAAAATGAAGCGGGTGCATTCTACCGTTACAATGTTGATAAGCAAAAGGATTTCATAAGCCTCTAATGGGGATGTGAATTAGTTTGACAGTAGCTAGATAAATGACATGAAGCCACATGAGATCCCTGCTAATGCAGCATAATGGCTGATATGTGATTAGGAGTAAGCTTTTTTTTTCATGATGAAAAACCTGCTACATGATGTGAAATTAGAATGTTTTCAGGTATTTTCACGTTTCCTTTTTGACTTTACATGACTAATAAAACAGTTTAGACCCGTTTCAGTCATCAGGTTTTTTGAGGACCACTCATTTCAGTGCCGTGCAAAAAAAAAAAAAATATATATATAAACAGAGAATAAGTAATGTGTAAAGATCTGCAGAAAATTAACAACGTATAAGAATATGAAACTGTATACAGAAAAAAACAAAATCTAGATAATTAGACAGTGGTGGTGATATTGCACTGGTAAATAAATATAATATAAATATAAAATATTGCACAGATATTGTTATAATGGCATTGTATTGCACAGAGATGAGGATATTGCACAATTAGAGTCCACTTGAGTTCAGAGTGGTGACTGGTTTGGAAAATAAGCTTTTTTTTGAGTCTATTTGTCCTGGGCTTGATGCACCTGTAGCGCCTGCCAGAGGGCAGCAGGTCAAACAGTTCAAAGCCTGGCTGTGAGTGGTCCTTGATGATGTTTCTCGCAATGCAGATGCATCGGAGACGTAGATGTCCGTCAGGATGGGGAGGGTTCAGCCGATGATTCTTTGTGCCGCTTTGACTACCTTCACCCTGTCTACCTCAGTGCAGCTGCCGTACTATACTGTGATGCAGTATGTCAGCTGTATGCCAAAGCAACACTTAAGTAACTTTTCAACCTTCATAAAATATTTTCATAACTTTTGTGATTATACGCCGACTTACAGGTCGTTGAGTGACACCTCTGTCATGGCCCGAGGGGGTCCGTATCGCTTTAACCGGCAGTAAGCAACTTTGAGGAGGGTGGCAGGAACCCTCCCCTACAAAACAACTACAAACGTGCTTACTGCTTTACGGCATACGTCACTTCCCCCCTTTCTTATTTTCAGCATCATCATAGGACATTGTTTCGCCACAATTAGATTCATTACCTCATCGCCATTGATCCTTCACACAGCCAATGGAAACAGAACTGCTGGCAACCGGGAGATCAGGATTTTACAACCCTATGCGCGACAAAATTATCCAAAACTGAAACTTATTTAGTGTTGCTTTAAATAATTTGTTCCTATTGAAGCGAGTCCTGTATCTACACTGTCTAAAAGATCACTCAGTTAGGAAGAAACCCTTATTACAATTACATGGATTACTATTTAGAAATGGACTAAGAGACAAACACTTTTACACAAATACCGTTAAAGCATTTTGTGGGTTGCTTAGGTAAGGATCCCCAAATGCAATTCTGCAATACAAGGAGGAAAAGCATATAAACATCTGTTGTTAAAGAAAGCAGTAAAAATCTGAAAGAACACCTCTCTGTTTAGTTTTCAGCAAGTAGAAAAGAATAATGACCTGAAACAGGAAAGTTTAATCTGATTTATTGTTGGACCGAACAGAAAAATAGGTTACAAGTCTTTTTTTGTACAGAGTATAATATAACTTGTATTGATGTAAAGCACCGACATAAACATAATAAAACATAAAAAAAGAAATACCAACAGAAACTCTATCTGTCTCCAGGTTGTAATTTAATAATTAGTTGTTAATCAATCTATCTGTGGTTTTAATTACAAGTTTAAGTGCTCCCTGTATCTAATCAGCTGATGGATGGAGAAGGTGGAAGACGCTTGATGCAGTTTTATTTAAACTCAAATTATGCAAATTCAATTGTACATGATCTCCCAGTTGCTGCTGTTATCGTCAGTAATGCCGTCTATCAATGTGTTTGCTGTAATTTACATACAGCACATTAAACTTGGTTTAATAACTACATGTGTGTGTGTTTGTGCAGGGCAAGGAAACAACAGAAGAAGAGGACGAGGTCGCTGTGGGTATGGACAAAGGCTTTATGGATGAATTCTTTGAACAGGTTTGTTTCCTGATACTTTTCATTGTTGTTCTTCTATCCTGGCTGAAAAGTGTTGTTGCTGCTTTCGTAACTTGCCACCATGAATTAATAATCAGTTTATTTCTAATATTACATCCACCAGGGTATGATCCTTCTTTTGATACTGAATCCACTTGATTTGCTCTGTAATCCACATAATCTAGGTTTCTCTCTGCTGCTGATAAATTATTACATCTTAAATATAGCTTACTTTATTTGACTTGACTGTTTTTACATGTATGTTCTGTTTGCACCCGAGCTTTGCTGATGGATTGACTGATTTCTCCGGTATCTCTGGAGAGAAAGAGCCCCACAGTGAATCATCAGTCACTCAGAGCCATGCTGGTTTTACTTTTTGAGATGTTTCACTCTGAGTAAAGTGGGCTCTAAGGCCTCCTTAACGGCCCTGGTCTCCCACAGTGACACAAATGTAAAAAAAGTAGGATTGCTGCAATTTTTGTAAAACATTTGACATTTTGTTCCCCTGTTGCCATTTTTGTTTTTCTTACATTTTACCTGTCAGGACCTTCTGTTTTGACACTGTATTAATTTATGGACATAGTAGCTTTGTCTTTGATGTTCGAAAACTATCATTACAAATGCTGCTACAGAGGAGGGTTACATGAGGTTGAATGCCGATTCGAAGCATTTGTGAGTTATGAAAGAGATCTAACCAGCGGGGCTTTGATGTGTGAGTTTTCAAAGGAAAATGAGACAACAAATTACAAAGGAGGCTAAATTAGCTGGGAATTACATCAAATAAAACATTTGTATAGATATGTATTGGGGATTTATTATAAAAGCTTGGGTTTGTGGTTTAACTGGTGTCTCAAGTTACTATTATCTGAAAAACTATGAAAAATAGCAGTTTCCACATTTTTATCCTAGATTTTAAAATTTGCTACGAATAGTTTTAAAAGCCAACTACTGCCATTTGCTGTAACAAATTATGTTTTTACAATATTTAGAAAAAGATAATAATTATACACTGTTCAAGGATATGACAATAAAATGCCCAAATCATGAAAACCGAACCTAAAATGCATGAGCAGTCAAATGACTTTTCAACAAACGCCAAAGAGTTAAGAGCAGAACCCAGTAAATGCAGGAAGGAAATGTCCTTGATGACTTGATTATCATGCAGCTCTAAATCCTCTCTGGATTGTGGATATTATTGTCCCTTTATTCAATTTTTAAGGTAAGGGTTAGTTTTCAAATTAAATTACGATTAATATTTTATTATTTTGAGTTAGATCATAAAATATTCTCAAATCCTGTTATCAGATCTGTATCGCAAGAAATTGTTAAGCTTTGTTTTAGGCTTTCAAATAAAAGCATTCTAATCTAAAGACACAATATGTCTCTGGAGGGAGTGGTATGAGATATAAGGTATAAAATGATAGTTGCGTTGTTGTTTTAGATAAACAGAACAATAAATAAAACTAAATCATCCTCTTTGAAAACCATTACTTTGGGTTTAATTTTTTTTGTTTTCATCCACCTTGTTTCTTTGTAGCTGTTGCCTAAAGTTTGGCTCCATCCGGACTTTGTAGGCCAGACGTTGATGCTGAATTGCCTTGTTTCACATGGGAAGTAATACAAAACCAAAATGATGCCATTATCTGTCAATAAAACAGACACCACATTGTAAAATTACTGACAACCTTTTAGATGTTTGTGGAGGATTTAATCAAGAATCAGTTTATTTATATAGCGACAATTTACAACAGATGTAGTCTTAAGGTACTTTACAAGAAAATCAATTAAAATTATAGAAACATCATTAAAAATCAGTTTGAAAAAGTTTCCAATCTCAGGAACTCCAGCCGATTGCAGAGAGTCATTGACTTGCAGCATACACTTCTCTGGAATCAGCAGACCAAAACAATGGCTTGTGTTGTCGCTGACTTTAGAACAATCCCTCATACTGTGCATGCATGTAGTGACAGTGGAGAGGAAAAACTCCCCTTTGACAGAAAGAAACCTCCAGCAGAACAAGGCTCAGCACAAGCAGCCGTCTGCCACGAACGACTAGGGTTTTAAACAGACAGAAAACTAAAATAGATGCAGAGGATACTGAAAAAAGAGAGAGTTTATAGCATAAGTTGTAGAGCGTCACTGGCAGCATCTCAGCCCATCTTCTCCTCCAAGAAGCTCTCTCAGCTAACAGAACAAAAGACCAGGCGTGGCTACTATGGAGAGAAGAACACTAAGAGAAAACAAAAGGTTAACAATGAAGAAAGCTGAAAAAATAAGATTTAACTTTTTGATTACCATCATTTATATTCCTCCACCCTGTATTTATGTATATATTTTTTACATTTATCTTAGTTTTCTTCTTTTTTCAGCCAATATCTTCAGACAATAAATGATTACATCTTTAATCTTCTCTTATTAGTAATTCTTCATTTTTGGTGCATTATTTGGTATTTTCAAATTGTTTATCACAATGCCTCTCTGTGTTTCTGGAGTTTCTTAATTTGAAAATGTTCTTTTCCTACACCTTTCTGCTATTTATGATTCCTATCCTTCTCAGAAACAATATGAAACTATGAAACTATGAACAGATAAAAAAGCAAAGTGGAAACAGCAGGAATCAGTCATTTAACTTTAACAGGCTGTCTTAGCTACAGTTTTAGTACAGATCAGGAGGGAAAGGCAGACAATGGAGAGCCTGCTGCAGCCTTTTGTCTTCCATTCATACAATAAACTGGGCCCCAGAGAGCGATTATTGATTTTGTTATGTGTTTGTGCCATTTGTGTAAAAGTAAAGGTAGTTGGATCTGGTTTTCCACAGCTTGAAATCTGCAAACACATGTCAACATAATTGCTTTTCATTGCTTTTGAAAAATAGCATGGCATTTTATAACTGTCAGAAGATCTGTTGAAGAATCAATGAGGATTTTATTTTTTTAGGAAGGCATGACTGTTATCAGCCACGTTGCTCGGCACGCTGCCAGAATAAAACGTGTCGTTGTTTCTCATAATCCTAAAATGAACCATCTACTTGAACATAAATCAATTCTGACTGACTTTTCCAGTTTTAGTTTCTCTAATCTCGGAAAGAAAAGGGAACTGGAACAACAGCAATTATTATTTTTTTTTTTTTATTGTTGGTGAAGAAATACAGCAGAAACATCTAACATAATCCTTATATTTCAATTATTACCTGAATTTGTATTTGTTTTTCCATTTATTTGCAGCTTTATTTGATACCTATGTAAGGCGTTATTCTATTAAAAAGCTAATTATGCCGGAATACCGATCGATTTTCAGAGTTACACAAAAGTACATTAAAAAACTACTTAGACAGTTTCAGGATTTTGTGTATTGTTTTTGTAAAGGTTATTACTTGATAACCATAAAGATTTATTGGAATAGTTTGCAGTCTGTATTACCCCACATTTTCATTTAACATTTTAAAAGAAAAACAGTTTGAGTGGACCAACCATGGATGATTTGGATAAATTTGTGTCAAACACCAAAGCATGTTTCAGAACAGCACCTGTGATGAATCACATTGCTTTGAGGTGCATGTTGCTACACCAGGAGCATGTATGCATTCCTATTTTTCTTATTTTGTGTTTAAAGGCTCCTTTCATGTAATGATGCAAGTATGAAGTGAGGAAAGAAAGATTCCTTGTGGCCTCCAGACTGCATGTCATTAATTATTTTTCATTGTACAAGATTGAAAAAATTGTTATTTTTAGTCGAAAGAAATTCAGATCAAGTCAGATATGTAATTTTTTAAAGCTGTTGAAATAGAGGCACCTGTAATTATCTTTTCAAAACCATCGTCTCTACTAAGATAAGTTTTTTCCTTCCTTCCATCGTCTTTTGTTTAAGTACAAACACATATCATTATGCCAAATTATATCATTATGCCAAATTATGTACTGATTAGGTGATTAGGTGAACAACAAAGAAAGATTGGTGAAGGGTTCAAGAAGCATTAAAACTGAGAACTAAAATTTACATTATTCTGATTTTTATTTTGATTAAAACTGATTATGATTCTGAACTCATTAATTAAAAATACTGGTTAATTATTTAAAAGAAATTATTAGCTTGATTGTTTTCTGTTTTTAAAAACATGAAAGTTACTTTCATTATTTGATTTTTCTGGGAATAAATATTTGTAATATTTGGCAATAAATTTATTTTGAGATTTATAAGAAATGTCTGTAAATCAAATAACTGGCAAAAATATTTTTTAACTGAAATATGTGCTGATGAATAAGAAAATCTGTAACACAGTTTGATGGGATTTTCTTTTTGTCTTTTTTACATCTGTATTTCCGGTTAAAACAAAATATGCACATAAATATATATAAAAAGACTCATTACCTTTTTCCTCACAATTAGACCTTGTTTTAGGCCACTTGGAGGCCAGGATGATCAAAAGTTTACATACTGTACACCCAATAAAATGACACATACTGTAAATGGTGCTATAAAAATGCAGTATGTTATAAATCTGGTTGTGTTTACATTTCACTCCATTACTCTGATAAGTTCACCTGTTTAGTTAACTTCCATTCCTTCCAGCTATACTCCTGGCAATTTAAGCAGCTTTCTGGCAGTCTGACAGTGCCAGATTATTTAAACATTTTATTTTATGCCGCTTGTTTATTTATAACTTTTTATTTTTTTGCTTAATGGATTTTGTTGTCAAACCCTCTAGACTTCTTACTTGCTTTGGGATTTTCTGGACAATATATCCTGTTTTAATTTTTGTCCCATCCACCGATCCATCTGCTGCCTCTGTGGGGGCCGATCTCCACCTCAGCTCAAATAGGATACAGCCGGCAGGATACAGCCAGGTTGTCAGTGTATTGCATTTTGAAGAGGAGCAAGAGTGTTTCGGGTGCACCCTGGTATTTTTTATATACGTTAAGATTCCCAAATTTTTTGTAGTTTTTAAATCCCAGAAGGATAATAGTTTTTTAAACAATTTAAAATAGGAAACAAAGAGCCCAATTGATTCGAAAATGTTTTTTAAACTTTAAAAAGATCATAATTATTTAATAATGTTTCATAAATAGACATTTGCATGAGTTATAAACAATAAAATGTCAGTACTATACTAACAATGCTACCCAGATGCAATGTTAGCAATTTTAGCATGTGTGTGTGTCTCTTGTAAAGCCCATTTCCCAGCAGATGCTATGTCGTGAGGAACCACTACTCGTTACTGTTAGGATTAACACTAAAATGAGCGAATTGAGCTAAGTTAGGCAATAGAAATAAATAACCATATGAATGGAAATTTATGTAAAGACTTGTGAAGACAGAAACATGTTATTGCTTATGAATGAGCTTCTCAGGAGTTTCTGAAATTGTTTTTTCCTGCATTAATAACAATTTTCCGCGCTATGAGGGCTGGAAGGCACACGGCGACTCACTAACGAGTAGTTTCTAAATGGTTTCACCAATTTTGTTTCATGTATCATTTCAAGGTTCGATTACATTGCTAAGTTTTTGATCTCTACCTAATGCATATACACATAAATAATACCTTTAGCGTGTGGGTTCTCCCCTGTGGTCTTTCAAAGCTAAATATGCTGTTATTAAAAAAACTGATTGAATCAGCAGTTAATTATGGAGATTATTTGAAAATAATGACCCCCAGTTTAGGGAAGATTGGCTCAGGAATGTATTAGAGTATTGAAACGGGAACAGAAAATGAAGGAGACAGTCAAGGTTCTCTCTGGAAAATGACAACTGCATCATAGAAATAAATAAACTTGGAATCTGGCCTGTTGATGGAGCAGGTTTAAAAGAGGAGGAAGTTATGAGGAGTTTGACAGTCTGAGATGGGAGTTCAGATTTATGAAGTCGCTGACAGATGTGACCTGCCGCTCCTCCAGCTGAAGGCAGCGGCCTGAAGCAGCACAGCTGGTGATTAGGCAGCAGGTGGGAGGCGATGGGGTAAAATGTCAGACTTGGATCTTCATGGCAGATGATGCAGAGTGCAAAGTCAAAGTTATTTGAAGCAATAAACAGTCAGTATCATCCTCTTTTTTTCTTAGAGAGTAATGTAAATATGTAGCGCAAGGAGTGCTTATTTGTTTATTTTCTATAATGACAAAATATCTTTGACCATTTGATTACAGCCTTAAAGCAGAGATCATACTAACTCATTAAGAACAACTAGGTAGCTATACCATACCTCCTTAAAACATCTTTTTAGGCATATCTCAACTCATTTAAACTTGCAGCTGTCCAATTAGCACAGGAATCTCTCTTAAAGCAGCAGTAAGTACTTTTGTGATTATACTTCGACTTACAGCTGGTGAATGACACCTCTGTCATGTCCCAAGGTGTTCCTTATCACTTTAACCGACACTAAGAGACTTTGAGGAGGGTGACAGGAACCCTGCCTCACAAAACAACTACAGTAAAAATGTGCTGACTGCTCTACAGCATAAGTAACGGCCCTGTTTTTTTTTGTTCAACATCATTCTACAACATTGTTTTGCTACAATTAGATTCATACGGAAATGTACTTCAATCCAACTGCAGGCGACCAGGAGATCAGGATTTTACGACGCTATGCGCTGGTCCTTACGGGAAAAGCAGTCTTCCTTCAGGCAAAACACTACCGCTTTGTCCACTGGTCGCCAAAATCGACCAAAACTGAAACTTCATTAGTGTTGCTTTAATATTGAATTGAGTATTACATTTTAAATGCAAAACAAAGGAAAAACACTTCACTTGGTAGCAGTTCATTGTTTGAGGTTAAAGGTGCTGATCAACTCCTCTCAAGTGTAAAAACAAAAGTTAGAACATAACAGAAATTCTTTGTCCAAAAATGTAATGGCTGAACTTGCCCAAAAGTATGAACAAATACTGTGAAATAATAATCAGTTTTTCTATTAGTGCAATACCATGCTTTACTGTAACTTCATTTTTATTAAAGCAATATCACACGAGAGGGAGTGCTATATCGGTGAATATCGGCACTGGTGTGATTCGGTCGTAGGCACGAGGCCGCATGCAGAGTGCCGCAGACAATCACACGTGCCGATATTCACCGATATAGCACTCCTTCTCGTGTGATATTGCTTTATTATACGTGTACATTTGCAATGAAAGGCTTGCACCTGTACTTCTTCGTTGTAAGCGTTACAATGACAATACATTGAATCTAATTTAAATCTAATTCGCATAGGATGTCTTTTATTTTTGATATAATAAAGTAGCTTGACATTTAGCTTCTAGGATGGTCACACACATGACAATTGTACGTAAACTATTCACTGTAATGGATAATTTCTTTGTCCCACATGCAAAGGTTTTAACAGGTTTACTCTGAACATTTATAATCAGATAAGTCTTTTAAAGTCATGTGGTTGAATAACAATCTCTTTATTCCATGTATTTATAAACCCACTTCTCTTGTTTGGACTCTTCCTCTAATATGATAACTACATCCTCGGCTCTGTCTCTGTCAACATCAATCAGACCAATCACTGCTGCTTCCTGTCTCGATATAATGCCTAAATTGCTTCTTTGTCTCCATGCTGTCAGGTAGAAGAGATCCGGGGTTTTATCGAGTCTCTGGCAGAGGAAGTTGAAGAAGTGAAGAGAAAGCACAGCGCCATCCTTGCCTCGCCTAATCCAGATGAGAGTAAGGCTGCTTGTCTTTTTTATGTCCTTGTGTTTAAGTCAGTTTATTGTAATTTTCTCAGGGCCAAAATCAGGATGACAGAAGCCTCACATTTCCGATAAATGCTTAGTTGTGATTTAAGTATCTTTTTAGTTAGAGCAACATTCGGCAGACTGCAAGGTTTCATTTACTTTAAACTGTTGTGCACTTCCCAAATGTCCTTTATTGGCAGACAGCTTAGTTGCAATAAATCAAGTCGTATATTCATCAAATTTTATGTGTCATTTGTTTCACTAATAATTTTTTTTTATATTGTTTATTATCTTAATCTCAGGCTTTGTTATTTTAGTCATTAGCTTAGAGAATCGAAATTCAAAAATTGTAAACTTAATGAGTTTTATTCAGATGTGTTTTGATCCCAGATGGCTGAGAGTTTACCTGCTCGACTTGTGATTCAGATGGATGGCTCGTTACCAGGCCTCTGCAGAGCTGAATGTTGAAGAGGGAATTCTTCCAATCATCCAATTATTTTGAATCAGATGTGTTAGAGTAAACAATCTATTAAAATGCAGCAGGATTGCAGCTCTTGAGGACTAGAGTCTAATCTTTCACGTCACGTAATCCAGGGTGGGAATGAGGCTGTAAACAGTGTCTTTGTTTGAAATGTGCAAGAAAAGCATTCATTTCAAACCTTTTAGGGATTTTGATTAACAAGCCAGTCATTAATCTGCCTGGAGAGCAGAAATCCATCCTAAAGCTGATAGTTCTACTCGATTGCAGAAGACCTTGGAAACGTTCAGAGCTGTCTGGTCCACCTGTCAGCTGCTCTGTATTGTTCAGGGAGTTATCTCTCAGAGGATTCTTGCAATCTTGTTTTTCTACAAATTTCTACTTTCCAATTATTTTCATGGCCATTGTTTCCACTCAATGTTAAAGGCTTCAATTTCTGTCTACACTTTGCTCATTTTAGACAGTTTCCACTTTACTTTTGTCCAATCAGTGCAGGATACTTTAGCCTATCTGTCTCGTCTATTTCCCTGACCATCTTTCTTTTCTCCCACCTGTTCCTCGGTAATTTGTGCCAAGGCATTGATCTAGACCATTACTCTCACAGGAGGGATTTTACTCATACTAGTAAGGCAGCCAATCCCCTTTTCTCCTGCTGAACCCGTACCTTCTTTCTACCTGAAAAGTCATTGATCTGATTTGTGGAGATTAGAGCTTTAACCTGCCCAAACATGACCGATACAGGCATCACAGAGTTACAAAGGCTATCAGGCAAGGTGTGTCCTTTTTCTTTACAAGCTGTCTTTTTAGTGACTGAAGTCAGAGCTTAGCGAATACAAATCAGACGACTATCACCTTAGTTGTTATGTAACTGAAAATTTTACAGCCACTTTTCTACATCTGATGGAGGCCACTCAGATAAAAACTCCATCTATTAAGCCCCTTTGTTCTGGGATAAAGTTTATACCTAAACGCCTTGCACTGAATATTGCATTTTGTTTGAGATCACTAACAAAAAGAGCACATTTCAATCAATACGTTTCACCGAGCCAGTAGAGACAGTGCTGTGGCTGAAAGTCATTTTCAGTGCTTTCTATTTATTTGTCTGACTTTGTTTTTCTTCTGGGAGAAAAAGCATGATTAATGTTTTTATGAGAAGCTTTTCTTGTGCTCTTAAAATGTCCAAAAAAAAGAAGGAAAAAGACAAAAACTAAAGGTCAACAACTCCACACCTCTATTGGATACATCGACGGTTAATATAAAATTTAAGTACTAGAAACGGCAGCTCTAGGTTTTTACTACATAACTGAAATACATGGATGTAGCAGAAGTGATGAAAATGAATGTTAATGAGCTTGTTTTTTGAATAGGCTGTTAATCTTTCCTCCTCTGATGCCTCTTCTTCTGTCTGCAAAGGAAAGTGTCATCAAACCTATTTGCACATTTTAACAAGAAAACATATCAGTCTTTCGAATGCTATTTGCTGACAAGCTGAAAATACTCCTAAACTTTAATATAACACCAGGCCTTTTACTTACTTATCCTTGCAGGATTGTGGGAAGGCTAGTGATCTTCTGTGGTCATTGGGGAAGTCACCAGGCAACATAGAGAGAGACGCACCAGAAGAACGGCCATGAAAACACACACATGTACCTAAGGGGCAATTTAGAGAGAATAGTAAATTAACAGTCATGTGTTTAGACTGTGATGGGAAGACAGAGTTTCCAGAGACAACCCACGCATTTACGGAGAGAACATGCAAGCTCAGTGCAAAAAGACTCCAGGCCGAGATTCAAACCTCAGACGTACCTGCAAGGCAATAGTTTTGTATGTAACACAAATTATTACAAATTTTATTTCAGTGCGTTTATTATGGTGAGGAAACAAAACCAGTTAAATTCAATCAAAAGCTGAATCCGGTTCAGTTCAGTTTCATCTCTGCTGGCCATAATATTGGGCTGTTAATATTTGGGGTCCTTTTTAGGCCCTTCCTAATAGGCTCAGCGATGTTGTCACATGCAGCGCCTGTGTAATATTATCTTCTCCCTTGTGTTACACATTATTCCATATCAATTTCTCCACCCCCTTTTAAATGAAGCAAAGCAAATTCCCATTAGGGATTTGCAATTTATTATGTGCGTGTGTGCGTTTTTTTATTTCTGTGTGTGTCAGCGTATTTGAAATATGCTCAGCAGCTTTGTATATTAGCAGTTCAGAAAACCATGATGGAGCAGGTAATCATCAGATTGCAATGAAAGTATATGTCCTGGGGTGATGAACAGAGATCATATCATAAGCTGAGTGATTCCATTATTTGTGTTGTTTGTTAGCCTATAAAGATCACTGCATCTAGTTATTTTGATGTATTGAACTCCCGTTTAAAAATTTTAATAACCTACTGTCAAAGGTTGAGAATCCCTGTTCCTCCTGCAGCAGCTTATATGCGTTTAGAGCAAGGGGGAGAGGAAGGCGAATGTAAATTCAAGGAGAAAACTTTTAAAAGCTTAAAACCTTTTATCTTTTAAATAAAAAGAAACACTACAGATTTCTGAGACTAATACAAATATTACTCTGAAATTTCAGGATCAGTTAGCAATGCGTCATCTGAATTTTTAAATATTTTATACTAATATATAGTAAGACTTACATTGATATACATGACGGTTTGTTGGATACAGAAGAAAACACATATTTTCAAAAGACTGCTTATTACAAAGCCAGAATAATTTATTTATTCTATAAATCTGATGTCAAGACAGGAATTTTGGAGGACAAAAAGAGCTTTAAAAAAATTGTTTTGGAAGTAGTTTCTACTGTTAAGTCTCATTTTTGATGATGTTAATACTAAACCTCTGCCTTGCAGCAAGAAGGTTGGGGATTCAAATATCATAGAGTTTGCATGTTGTCTCTGACCATCCATCTATTTTTTTCTGCATTCTTCAGATTCTTTGTGCTTCTTCAATACAGAAAAGATATTTAGTTAATCTCTTTTCTCTTTTGCAGAAAACAGATTGAATTTCTTACATTTTCTGTTTTCAGTGCTAAAACGTTTCTAGAGACAGCGATCCTGAGAAATCCGACAGATTGCTCGGCAGCTGGCTGTCGGTCTCAATAATGGTAGCCTTTAAAAACAAACTCCAGTCTCACATTTTAACTTCAACTAACCATCTTTTATCTTGTTACCAGACTTTTACAATAGAATCGATAAACATACAAATTGTGGGCATTCATCAAGTCTTTGTATGTGACTGGATTGATCACCTCAGCCTGATATCAGATTCTACAATGATACTAATATGCAGTCAGATTTGGCAGATCTCTAAAAGTAATGACTCAACTCTCTGTATGTACTCTTGTCATCTTCTTATAAATCGTAGGAAATCTGAACTTGTCTTCATAAACCAGCTTTACTCAGATTTTGCCTCTCTCTCTAATACGATGATTGCATCCTCACTGAAGTGTTTGTTAACATCCATCATTCCAATCATTGATGCTTCCTGCCTAAGTACCCCAACCAAAGTACTTCCTTGTTTCTGCATTGACAAAAGAGATCAATATATAGTCTGAGATCAGTGTAGATGCTGCTGTGTAAGTTTGCACCATTTGTTTAGCGTGTCAGCTTTAGCTTTCATATGAAAATCATATCAGTATTGGCAACACAGAAACATGAAATATGAATGTGTCCAGGAATCAAGCACTATTCGGATTCAATTAGTCCCATCTTTAGTTTTAGTTTGACAATACACAAATTTGTTGTAGATTTAGTTTGCCTTCCCAATTGCTGCTTTTTCAATTGCATGTAATTAAAACGTTTGGTGATTCTGTATTTTAATACTGACAGATCTTAAAATTTTCAGCTTTTTTTTATAATCTATGTTGAATTGCTGTTTTCCACAGTGAGATGATTATTCAGATTATTTTTGAGGAGGGCTGTTACAAACGATGGTAAACTAACCGTGTACTAAGAAAATTAGATTAATAACTGTGTCTCTCATGTTGTCTACAGTACAGTAACAATGCAAACTCTCAATTGGTTTAACTACTTCTAGAGCTTTTATGAGTTTAAATTATTAGCATCGCTGCGCTAACACTACCTTATAAAATCTCAGTATATTTAGTATCCACTTTCTCTTTCTAACTCTGCACCTCTTTGTTGTGAAAATAACTTTACGAAAACACAACTCAGAACAATGTTATATCTATTATCTCAGCATATTCTTTAATAAAATTATAGAAACACCAGCAGTTACATACCAGTAAATCCACAAAGAACTTGCTAAATGGATGCTGATGGCTTTGAGAAGTTAGAATCTACTGTAGCAGACTGTATAACAGCAATTTTCTTACTCTCAAATATTGAAGCTGCTATGTCCCTCCTTGTAGACGTCTTCAATGTTACGAACATTTCTTATAAATGAACAATAGATTTACTGGCATTTTTACTTCTTTTTATATGCCTACATGTACACACGGGTAATTTAAAACTGTTTCATAAGCAGAATAGTTGTAAATTTATTTTGGAAAGTAATTTATAATTCTGTTGCTGAGAATTAGAAAGAAAACATTTATTTGGTGCAGAGGTGGCATTCCTACCAAATTATCTATTTTTTTACCAGCTGACTAAAACATCGCAAAGGTGATCCAAACAAATATGAAGTTGTAACATTCAAATGTACATTTTAGGTGTTTCTTAAACCCTCATGAAACCTGAGCTGTCAGTGTAGAAAAGTATTGATCCAAGTCTTGTTAATGAATCATGTCTACTTTAAAAGCATTTCAATCCTGTATCTCAGCTTAAGACCTCAGCATTGTGCTTCTGTCTTTTCTGACCTCGGTAGAACAAATGTTCCAAGTCTTGAGACAAAACACTTTTAAACCTTTGTCAAATATAACCGGGAAAAGATTGGGATGAACCTGGGAGGAACTAGCTTTCACCCTCACTTTGTCAGCTCCCAATAAATTGTAACAATTTTTGTTGATTTATAAACTCAAAAATATCACAGAGCAACAAATGGAGGTATGGATGGTTGATGTTTTTATCCATGTGTCAGTTTTAAATCATATTTCTATAAGCTCTGTTTCTATTTATCACAATTTCTACAAGCACTTAGAACTTGATCCGTCTGACATCTCTGTTTTTGGAGAGCATCTTTTCTCCATTAAAAGTGCTCAGCTGGCAGTGCTGGAGACGGCTGTTTTAATTGCAGGCTGTGAGTGTTACTATTTCTGGTTTTAGTTTTTTGCCTAGTGGAGGTCTGTTTGCCAACCCTTCTCCACCCTCAACCAAAAGTACCCTTAGCTTTCTTTTTTTTCTTCCTCCTTTCCTTTATTCTCTCTCAGCTGCCAATTCCTTTGTGCCCTATGTCTTTTCATTTCCTCCCCTACTTCTTTCTCTCACAGTAACAGAAATGTTAATTGTAAGTGGACAATGATGTGCCAGGTCAAGCACGATAAGACAATGGAGCCGAAAACCAGATGGATAATGCATCCACTTTGAGATTCACTGTTTAGTGATGGTGTGCAGCGTTTGTGCTCTAATCTTGATTACAATGTTCGTTATATGGAGACAGAGGGAGTAACAGCAGCCTTACTCCATCGAGTCAAAGTAACCCTGATTTGTCTGTATAGTAAGATGATGGTGAAGAAACTCATGCTTTCATGGGAGAGAATGAGGTTCCAACATAATAATAAATTAATAAAATCTTAACACAAATATTGCTTTGTATCAAGAAATTTTAGTCCATTTTAAACTAATTCTCGGGAGTAGAAAGTTTCAGTTTATTTGCTTTAAACTCATCCTAAAAAAAACATCTCTACGTCTCTTTTTCTTGTTAATAGATGTTTTTATAATAAGTTCCCCTACCAGACTAATATCAGCTTCAAAAGGGGTGTTTTCTCTCTATCTTGCAAGGGGGTATTCCTCCAGGTACATATTTTGAAAATACACGATGAATTGAAGCATTTGGACTGTTGTACAACTTTGGAACCTCATTTTTCAAGTGAATCCTGAAAAGGTTAAACTAATTAGTGAAAACCCAAAGAGTAAAATAGGGTTGAGATTTGTGACTAAGCTGAAGGATCTTTACAGAATCAAACATGCTTAAATGTGTGGTTACTGTGAAATCAGGAGTGTCAATCCTTTGACTAGCTTTTTTAAAGATTGACTTTTATATGTGATTTTTTTTTACCCTGATTAGGTATCAAATTAATGCTATGTTAGCTTATTTTGTTTTATTGTTCTAGATTGTTTTTTGGAACATACTCATTCATTGTAGTACAGAAGCATTAGACAGGGTGATCAAATGTATCTATCCTTTCAGTTTGCTGTTTGCAGGGTTCATATTGTGTTCCAGCAGAAAAGTAAATGTCGGTTATGTTTGAGGGGGTGAGCTCAGACTCTGTCTGTCTGACACAGACATTTGGACTCTAGACAATCAATAGGCAGAACAAACACAAAATGGACTGGTGATACATTTACAGAGGGAGCAGAGGGAGTAAAAAGATAAGCAAAGTTGGAAAGCAACCTGACATCAGAGAGGAAAATAAGCAACTTCTTAGTTGAGGTTTATATAATTATAGGAATTAATGTATCGTAAAAAGAAAAAATATTCAAAGTTTACTTTAGATTTATTTCTGCAGTTTGTTTCTAATGAAAAAAAAATCTGTTACGATATTTGTGTAAAACACTGCAAGCCAAATCACACCAGGGGAATTTTTATTACCAAAACATAATCCTGCAAAGAAAGTCGTAAGATATTCTCACTGCATAAATATGTGTAGCCCTTCTCACACCCTAGGACAGGGACGTTAAAACTTAACTAGAATCTAGAAGATCTCTGCAAAGTCTTGCAAACCTGATTAAGGCGTCATTAAGGCTGTAAAGTGCTCGATGTTAGGTGGTCAAGTTCTGAAACCTTTTTAACTATACACAAAACGTCTGTGGTAAAGTTGTGTTCTCTGCACAGCCTCGTTTTTTGTCATGATCTGGGCTTTCTGCTAGTCCTGTTTTTATGTCTCCCCATTCCCTTTCTGTTAATTAGTTTATTTTTTCCACGTGTGCATCATCCACCACTTCCAGTCAGCTCTCATTGCGCCCACCTTTTTTTTCTAGCCTTATAAGCAGAGTTCTTGCTAGATAATTGAAAGCGTTGAAGTGAGCACATGTCATTCTTTGTCTTGTTCTCTTGTTTTTGACTAAGTTCTGTCTCACTGATTTTCCTTTCTATCTTAGCCCATTGAACACCTCGATTCTAGATTTTCTGGACATTTGACTTTTTTTTTCTGTCGATCAGTTTGCTATTAGCTCTACTTACGTGCCTGACCTAGTTTACTGTGTCCTGACAACCGATTCTTGGTTTAAACCTCGGATCCTGTTGTTCTTGCTTTGCTACCATGGTATTGACCTTGTTTCTGCCCCATTTAACATGAGTTCTGCCTTTTCCCTGTTTTTTTCTTGGATTGCAAGTTTTTCATTTGTTTCAATGGACATTATCTCAAATGTCATTACACTGTGTTGGCTGAAATTTTCTTTAACCTGTTATGTTAACATCATGTAACACTGTGTGAAGGATTCTAGGAGATTTGAAATTTGTCAGATAACATTGATCATTTACCGGTCAATTTAAAGAAGTTGTCAGCATTGCCTCGATTGCAAAGATACCTCTGCTGCTCTGTCTACTGTCTCAGCATTTTGGTCCAGGAGGAGTAAATGACTTGATTAAATCTCCAGGTCTTGCTTAGATTGAGCAAGATTTAAAGTAACTTGAATAAACTAAACTTGATGCAATGTTTAATAAATAAACATCAGGAAAATATGTGGGATTGGACTATTATATATATATATATATATATATATATATATATATATATATATATATATATATATATATATATTTAGGGAGTGCTATATCTGTGGATATCAGCACTGTTGTGATTCGTAGACAACCACACGTGCCGATATTCACTGATATAACACAACCTAGGGTGTGATATTGCTTTTATACAACAGTTCTACAAACACATTTTATTAGTTAGCAATATTACACCACAAAAGTTTGTGATTTATTTGTTTATTTGATGATCTGTTGCCTCCGCCAAGACAAATAGTTCCTTGACAAGGCTGTTGCCAGGCAACGAACGGTAACATTTTCTGTGATCAAGCTACTTTGTATCATTTAAATTAATCTGAATGCTTCCGTTTATCGTGCAGCCACTGAAATACAAATCGATAGGAAGACGCTTTGGTGGCATGAGTCTTATTTCTGATGTATTGATATCTCGATCAGAAAGCACGTTGCTCTTTTCCACGTCTCCACAGATGATGTCCTTTTTAGCGAGGTTTCAGACATGTGAAATGAGTTCTGTTTAGATATGTATGTTCTGCAACACATTTGACATCGTTAGTTTTTATAAAGAATCATCACCCATGGCCACTCACTGCCATGATCTCCCTTGCTTCGAGACAGTTTCTGGATTGCTGTGGCTCTCAGGCTGTGGTTGGTGTAGGGCGAGTGTGTCCCTGCCTCCTGGCACATCCTGGGTAACATCTGTGACAGCGGGTTTACTCCCAGAGGAATAGCAGAATACCAGAAGCTGTTTGTTGCCTTTATTACCCTCTTTGGTTGCAGATACAGGGCTTTTGCATCATGCGGAATTTTGCTCAGATATTTTTCAAGCGACGCGACCGGGCAGAGAGCATCTCCTCGCTCCTCATACATTGCGCCCCTCCGGTTTTCTCTGTCTCTCTCCAGTGGGTCTTTATGGTTCTTTGTCTCTTCATTGAAAGACATGGTGAAATATTTTGCTCCACTGTCATCATATTTGAGAATGAATAAGTCAGGTTTAGCCACATCAGCAAACCTGATTTGCTCCCTGAGATCCTTTTGATTCTCCTCTGATGACCATTCGTAATTAAGATCAAATATTACTGTTGGATATATATCCATCTTTGCGGTCCTATTGATATTAAGAAAAGATGAACCTTAATTAACCGGTAGAATTCTGGTGTTATTGTTTAGTGCAACAAGTATATATTGCAAGTACTGAAGTCCTGAAATATTATCCTGGGAGGGTGTAAAAGGCACAACTGTTTATATTAGTTGATGTAAGATTATAATGTACAATACATGCTCAGAATCAAACATATTTTGGATATTATTGTGCATGTTTCTTTCTCACAGCCCAGGTGGTGATTTGCCTTTGAGTGTTGATGGCGCCTTCTCATACACAGCAGGGGTAAAGCTGTAGATGAATGTGCTTTTCTTGAAACGTGTTTGAAAAGTTCCGATATCATCTATAAATGTATTATGCAGAATGTTTTCTTTAGTGAAGGGTTCAATAAGATAAAATGAGTGCGTGATTCTCTTCACACTTAGAGGTTTTCCAAATGTTTCAGCTTTATTTGTGTTGAAATCACGGAAAGTCTAAATCTGATATTAAGGTGGCCTTAATAAACTTTTCACCAGAGCATTTTTTATGATTTCCATTGACCTTAAATAGAAAACAAAAATTGTGTGACAAAAAATGAATTTATTGTATGTTATGTACTCAGAGTCCTCTTCTAGCTCCCACATATCTCGGTGCTTGGTAGCATCTCTCTGGCCCTCCTTCCTTCTGTCACTTTGAAAGAATCCGAAGCCGCCTAGAGGACCAACTGCACACATCTCCATAGCAACACAGTCTTAATGATGGCAACAAGCGTGACCTGAAGATTTTATCTGAAAGCGTCTGGGAGAGGGATGGACTGTGAAGCCACAGCTCAATTGAGTCCTCAGTTTTGCCCTCTAATTTGCCTCTGTCTCACGTCTCCTTCTACTTATTCATCTCTGCTGGCACTCTTCCTCTTTTCACACGGCAAATAATGAGGCTGAATAGACACTTGATCTGACAGGTTGGCTTTCTCTGTGCGGTTACCACGAGAAGCAAATCAAATCTAACCACTTAAAAGATACACCACAGACTCAGATTGCACACTTGTGCCGCTTGTAACAGCCTGAGACTAACCTCAATTTTTATGTTATCTCCACGATGCCCTGTAGCTGCCCTAATGGAACAGCACAGCTACAGTATGAGGAAACTAGAGACAGCATTTTCAGGATTTTTCTTACACCTCTTTGAGAAAGTGTTTAGGCTGTCCACTTGTTTTTAGCACTGTTAAATTAAACTGCATTGGTTTTATAACTTTATTTTCAGCCTTTGAAACTTTCTTCTTTGTCTTTTCTTACTTAGATAACAAATATACTGTAGGTGTGTTGGAGCAGGAAGGCATCTAAAACCTGCAGGAAAGACTTTGGGTGGAGAACCCTGATCTACATAATAAACATTAGAGGACTTAAAACTGAACCATGTGGCCCTCCCCTGTGGATACTCATAGATTCGTATGAGACACCAGATTCAATAGGCTGAGTTTTGTCACTCAAATAATATTTAAACCAAGAAGCTACAAGATTTGACATTCCTGAACAAGAAGACGCACAGTGTCAAAGGTTATTGACCAATCAATAACTGATGATTTCCATCAAGAACGTCGCTTCACTTATTGTTTCCTAATGGTTGCAGGTTTATATACAGATTTTACAAAACTTTTCATAATGAATTACCAAGTTAGCTCAATATCTGGGAACAAATATGATGTTAATTAATTAATATTTTAATTTATCTTAATATTATGCATGACTTGCATTATAGCTTGTCTTAGAATTAAACCATTCAAAATGGACGTGCGAGGATTTGACCTTGAGGGTCAAATCTTGAGCTCACTGAGGTTTATTGATTTAGCCAGTCCCAATTCCCCAGCCAATAAGAGTTTGTTATAATTTAAGAGATCCTTCAAGGATGACAATGCCCTTTTAGAAGCAGAAGGTGGTTTGTAGCACCTAGCAAGCCGTTTTAGAGGCACTTTTATATTTCAACACTGAAGACCAAAAACCCGATTTGTGTACAAAATAACTGATGATTCAAATTTTGCTTTACCATAGTGACTTCACCACCTTTCTTAGGCCTTTTAGTGTAATATAAATTATGTCCAGATATGTTAACATATGTATTTGTAATCCATTTAATCAGTCAAGTATCAGAAATAAATAAATATCTGTGATTTTGGTTTTAGCCCATATACGGACCATGTGCATATTAGACAATAAGTTGAACACACTGAGATTAACAAATTTGAATCTACATATTGATATAAAATCAGCTGGGGTATGGATAAATTACAGTTCAGGTCCAAAGTTTGGTTGTATAATCAGTAAGAACATTTTTGTTTGACTTTGTATCAGTTTTTTTCACATTATGAAGCCTGGTAATACATGTCTTTAAAGGTTAAGGTCAGAATATATAAAGTAAGGAATAATGTAGCTTGATTAAATCCCAAGGTAGATCTGACCACATTACTTTGTTGTAACTCAGGCCCCCTAATGACATAGGCTTTAATGCCATTGTAGTAAGTACCCTACACACTCAGCACATTGTTAAAGGTACTCACCAAATAATTATTGCTTAGACTAATAAAAAGTTTTTTTTAAATGTTGCATAGATTTAGCACAGAATCACAAAATAGGTGAGAAAAAAGATCTTAGATTTCTTCCTAGAGATCTACCCTGCTTTGTTTGACAATATACTGATTTCATTTTTTTTTAAATAAAATTTTATGGACAATTCTGATAAATTAAAAAAAGTCTGCTCTTATTACAATACTGGAATCTCTAAAAGCTTTTAAATGGATAAAAGATCCATATCCCTATTTTTGTATGATTATATATGATTTGAAAGAAATTTTTTTTGTTGACAAGTGCCTTAAGGCAACATTTGTTGTAAATTGGCTTTATATAAATAAACTGAGTTGAATTGAATGGATTACCAAAACCTGAGTTTTATTTATTTTTTTTAATGCATATTTCATTGGTTTTTTTCCCTCTTATTTCCAGTAGCTTTAGCTTGGAATGACCTGTGACGAGAATAATATCTAATATAAGACGGCTCCTGATATTTGAACAAATTTGCAAAGAGACCCTCTGCACACAGCTGCTGAATAAACTGGATAAACACCGAACGTGTGGAAATGTATGGTCAAATTGTACAAAAAAAAGAAGCTTTTACACTGATGTATCTAAAAAAACAAAACAAGGAACTACCTTGTTTGTTGTCTTTACATTTTCTAATTTACTTTGTAAAAATTAGGTAATTACTGCTGTTGTTGATGTCTGTTACAGGTCTCTCTTGTAAATAAAACAGTGAGTATAAAGAGGTTTTTCCCCTTGTGAGGAAAGTATTAAGAATGATATTTTTTCCTTTTTGTCCAACGAAAATAACTGAAAATGTGTAGCAGGTGGAGCAGCACGGCTTTTGACCTTTGAAGATACGCACCAGTGCCCTGTTCTCTACTCGAGTAACTACTTATCGTAGATTTTATTTTCATTAAGTACCAAAAAGAATGTGAATAAACTCAATTTAAAAAATGGCCTCTTCTCTTTACATCTTACTGGTTCTCAAGGGCTTAAAATTTATTAAAATACAGGCAAAAAGACTTAGTTTAGTTTGTGTTCTAGCAGTAGGACCACTATGAATAGAGATTAGAATTAAAACAGCATAAATGTAAAGTAATAAAACACTGTTAAGTTGTTTAAAAGGTAGTGCCGGGGAATGAGGTCTCCTTCCTTGTAATCAAATAATCCACCGAGGCGATCTGTAGTTGGGTTCAGATGTTTGTAGTGAGTTTTAGTTCAATAGGTCTACTGCTGCGTCTAATTTATCTTTTTGATTTATGCAGCCTTAAACACGCAAGAAACATGCAGAAATAATTTTATTAAGAAGAAGAACTGCAGGCACTTCACTTTGACTGAATTGGTCGACGACTCGGGTAACTTATAAGTCTTTGGTTTATGTTTGCTTTCTCCTTGCTGCTTGGTAATTAGAATTAGTGTATGACATTTAGATAATAAATTAGATTTTCTTAATAACAAGAGAAAATGGTTATGAATGCTTTTGTTTGCTGCTTTTCACAGGATATTGCAAAAGTCAAAGGCTCTGAACCTTTTCACATTTTGATTCATTGGAATCCAAAATCTCATCATTCTATGCACATGTTATGTGTTAGATCAACATAAAACAGTGCAAAACTGCAAAAGCAAAAGATATAATTGTATATTTTTTTTTTGTTACAAAACAACACGCATTTCGATATATTTACATTATTATTATGTGGGATTTAAAAAAATGTTATAAACCAGTTTAAAGCAGACTTAGTTTATGAAACTAACTTCTAAGTATTGAAAAATCTCATACTTTTATTGTCTGAAAATGGAAAGTGTATGCACACGATACGCATTTATTGGACAGCAAATAGACACAATAATACTGGAAGAGCTGCAGAAATCCACAGCTCAGGCTGTTGACAACAATTACTTATGTACTCTATGATTTATTGAAAAAAAAGAAAGTAAATTTTGACACTATTATTATGTTTCTGAAAGCCATGTAGGGGACAACGCAAAAATGTGAAAGAAGGTGATTGGATCACATCAGCTCAAATTAAACTTGAGAAAATTTGTTGGTGGTAACGACATGCTGGTGGGAGGCTTTCTCTAAGCGTTGATAGAGCGACGAATGGAGATACATATAGTGCAGTCCTGAAGAAAAACCTGTTTTACTAGAGTAGGAGACTGTGGTACCTTCCACAAGGGAGCACGAATAAATATACGATTAAAACAATGGTGAGGTTTACATTAAAGCATATTCATGCATTAAAATGGCCTAGTCAAATTCCAGATTCCAATTCTTGTTTTTCTACACTTACACAGACTCTCAGTTTGCTTCATGTGTATGTATGATATACTATCTTGTGGAGAAATATTAGTAGTCACCCCAACTCCAACCAAAAAAAAACAGCAACAACTGGTACAGCTGTGGGCTGAAGCTATTCGGTTGTTATACCCAGCAGGGAGAGACAATTTTCATGTTTCGCTATTGATTCTGACTCTGTAAAACTGGGGCAGGTGGGTGCGTGTTTCTGTGTCCAGTTTAAACGTCTCAGATAACTTCTTTATGTTTGTTTGTTTTTGTTGTTCCCTTTCTCCCCAGAGACCAAAGCTGAGCTTGAGGATCTAATGGCAGACATAAAGAAACTGGCCAACAAAATACGTTCTAAATTAAAGAGTAAGTAGTTCTTAATCTATTAACATTATGTGTAAGTTACAGAAAATGTGGAGTAGAATAGGCCTACATGTTGTTGGGGACCTACCTAACTATAATGAATCAGAGTATTTGTAAACTTAATGACAAACGATTCAGCAATAAAATCATCTTTTGTCAGCTAGTTTGTGAAAAAAAAAAGTTGTTTATAATAAAGCTCAGATATGCAGTTCTGGTGCCGGGGTCTGCTATAAATTCCGTAGGAAAATTATTTCCTCAAAATATTTTGCATAAGATAAAGTTAGTTTATGATATAGAAATCCTTTTGGCAAAGTGACTTATGTTTGTCGAAAACATTGCAGTTACAACACAGATGATTTTACATGATGAAAACAAAAACAGGAGTATATTCAGGAAAGTAAAGAAAATTTTCTGCACACCAAAAGTAACTAAGTTATAGAACAATCTTTCCCAGGGGAGGAGACTTGCCACTTCTTAGACTGTGAGAAGCGCAGCCTGTGGCCGCTCCCAGGCGTCTTTGTTTATTCATGAAGGTTTTTTCTCTGCAGAGGCAGAAAGATGAGTGTCACTTACCAGATGAGTTCTTGGTAGCTGATTTTCATAATTATCTAGATTTCTGTTGTAATGGTAGACAGATTGTTGGGCAAGTTTAACACCGACAAGATCTAGCTTTAAGTCTAATCCTTTTCATACTTTACCAACTAAATCTGGGGTCCTATTTAAAATTTATGAATAATTATGAGATTATTCTAACAAGTTTACTTACTAATTCATATAAACTGTTTTTCCAATGGTATGCTTACCCATCCTGATCAGAATCCCATCATATCTCTGAGTTGGGTTGTTTAAAATTGTGAATCAAGGCATGCAGACTGTTTTTACAAACACTGTGAAAGGCAGTGCCTCAATTAGTGCTCAGTATTTTGTGTTGTGCCAAAGTATAGACATCAGGAACGCCACTTAAAATTACACGACATGACATAGAGAGCTGGGAGTTTTCTCATGGATGAGCAACTGCATCCAAGACTTACGTCGTCAAGTGCAATGCTAAACATTGCATAGAGTTGAGTAAAGCAGTGCTGTTTTTTACAGCACTGGAGAGGAATTTAGCATTTAGAGCTAGAAACTACTGATCAGCCCAAAAATCTGGGTGTAGTGATAGACTTAGACATGGACATTCAGATACACATATAACAAAGTTTTTTTTGCTCCTTCAATCTGCAACAAACATCCAGGAAAAAAACTGCTAAAAATAGTGGGGTCTCTTAAATGAAGAATAAAAGCCATTTGCCTTTGATAAAAAAACAACAGATGATCCAGATTTGTGGAGGATGTACTTTTGAAAACTGGCCAAAAAAAAAAAATTCTATTGGGATTCAAATAATAATTTAAAATGTAAAAATTTACATTTTGTTTCTTAAATTAGACTGTTTACTCCAACCCTATTAATTCCCCTGCCAGACTATCTATTGGGGAAAAATGAAGGAACATTTTGGATAACAGATGAATTGATGAAAGAACAAACAGTGATTTCAATAAAAAATGAATAAAAGAAATTATCTAAATAATAATTAAATTAAGATACAATTCAAGAAAGATTTTAGAATATGTTAAACAAAACAAAAAATTAATATGTTAAAAAGACGGTAATAGGAACAAGGATATAATACCAATGAATTTTATGAAAAGTTTTTATGGCTTTTAAAAAAGTAAAAATCCAAGAAAGAATAAATCTTTGGAGTTCAAATTACCTTTGGAGTTCAAATTACCTTTGGACTCGAAATGGACTTTAAACCTTGACTAATAGACTCCAGAACTTAAAATCCATGTACTTATAGTGATGTACAGTTGGTCTTGTGATTAAGCACAAAATGGATTTTTTAATTTAAAGTTTAAATTTCAAGATCTTTTCAGGCAAAACCTCTTTTCATTTGTGAGAAACCTGGTTGGTTTGCTTCGCAGAGGCCTACAAAAATGCTCTCGTGCATATACTTCCAGTGTTAAGTATTCTGTATTGCTATCAAATAATTAGATGGCATGAGGCTTATTAGTTGTTTTCTCTCTCAGATAAATCTCCTCCTCATACCCTGGCAGCATCACTATCTCAAAGTTAGAAAGTTTCTGCATAGAATATGGGGACATCAAAATGTAGTTATGGATGCAGCAGAAAACAAACAAGCTTAATTAGTTGGGCTTTTTTGGGGGTTTTTTTGGCAACCACAATTGAGTTGAATGTTCAGTTGTTTTTACATTGGTTGTTTATTTTATTGTTGTTCAGGTATTCAGCAAACCATTGAGCAGGAAGAAGGGCAGAACAGGTCAACAGCAGACTTAAGGATACGGAAAACACAGGTACAGTTCAAGCAAACACAAAATGCTTTAGGAATATTTGTCTTTGTAATCTATCTGCATGTATTGGAGCATTCAATTTAATACATTTTTTGATATGTTATATATTTTTAGAACATTTTGGCGAGCTGACTGGTGCGAAATGTTCTTCTTCTTCCTTGTTGTTTTTCCAGCACTCCACCTTGTCACGAAAATTTGTTGAGGTGATGTCGGAATACAACACCACCCAGTCAGATTACAGGGAGCGCTGTAAGGGCCGCATTCAGAGGCAGCTGGAGATAAGTGAGTAGATGTGAGAGTTAAAACTCCCTTACTAATGCACACTAAGGATAGGTGTATTTGACCTTTTTCTTGTCATTTTAACTAACTTTTATTATTTCAACTTTAATGTTAAAATGTTTACTTAGTATTTTCTTCTTAAAGTGACTGTAAAACATAATATAAGAATTTAAAATCTGCTGTGTTTTATGAACACCATCCCAGTTTTAAAAAAAAATGTAAGGAACAATTTCTACGATAGAAATTGATTAACTTTTTTTCTACAGTGGCTAAGCTTTACATTTCATTTATCTATATTTTATTTTGAATCTCGCTAACTGAGTGTGCCATAACAGATGAATTGACAGGTATTAGTTGCAAGCCTTTCTATCCTGGACCACACGGAGGACTCATACTCTGCAGCCTGTAACAGTCAGCATGATGCAGTCACCCATATATACACAATACACAAGTGCATCTACGCAGGTATGAACACCATGACTCATTTAGTCATAAAAGCTAAAGGGAGCGAAGGCAGTTGTGCTTCAGGCCTCTTGGCATAGATGTAATTTCCTCTGGCCATCTGTTGGTTCGGATTTGTTGCATGCAGCCGGTTTGTATGTGTGAGCTCCACCCCTTAAATGCAACCCTGTCTAAATAACAATATAGCTCACAGCAGTCCCTGGGGGCAATCAAAGGGCTTAAACAAACCACCTTATGAAGTTAATCACCTGAGTCACTATTTCCTTAAGCTTTTCCACACCTGTTCAGGTTTGATTTGTCAGCTGATGGAGTCACAGGATGCCTTCATTGATATCACCTGTTGCCAAGGAAGCGATCACACATGTAGGGAAGAAAAATAAAACAGACAGAAGAATGATTTAACAAGTTATTTTCAGTGTCTTGTTTCTTGGATTCAAAATGTTTTTAATTCTTTTCCTCTAAAGGTTTAATTTCTTGTGTCACTGAGGTCTCAACACCTTTGACTGGTTTGTGTGTGAATCAATAAAATGTCACATACTGAGCAAAACATTCGGGCTCAGTATCGATTCTGCCACTGCTTCTCTCTTTTTCCCGCCTACCTCGACTCTAACCTGGTTACTGACTTAAAAAGAACAAGAAAGAAATGCTGTGGTGCTCTGTAAACACGTGGTCCAGGGCTTCAGCTCGATCCGAATGATTGTGTAATTTATAGCTGTTAAGTTATCCATCTATCCATCCATC
The DNA here is from genome assembly GCA_032876305.1 of Orestias chungarensis. Taxonomy (NCBI): domain Eukaryota; kingdom Metazoa; phylum Chordata; class Actinopteri; order Cyprinodontiformes; family Cyprinodontidae; genus Orestias; species Orestias chungarensis. Next base: position 19,669 of record JAVLVB010000423.1, on the reverse strand, counting down.
CAGGATTATCTCTTTATTGTTATTTATCACCATTTCTCTATGGTGTAGAGCTATTGCAGTCTCCGTTGCACTGTTTTGTATTGTAGAGTATCTTGTTTTCAAAAACATTTTATTACTCAATATCTTCATTTATAACCACAATGAAAGACTTCATATTCACCATTAAAATCTTGCTAAATTTCTGTTCAATTACAGCAAAAAATCAAAAAATAAATACTCAACGTGATTAAAAATGTATACTGTAGTTTGGTGTTTATCTTATCTTAGGTCTTTGCTTCTGTGTGCAATAAGCAGTCAAGCTAAATAAGCGGGGCCAAAAGGAGGTTGACCACGGGCATTCCAGGGTGTCTCTCTGACATTTGATTATTGTTTTCCTTTTCTGACTGGACCACTTTTCTGTCTGCTTGCTGCAGCAGAGAAAAATTACTTATATATGGTCAAACCTAGTCTTTCTCACCTGTGTTACAAAGCTGGCTTAAATGCCACTTGCAGAAACACGAGGGACAACAGTATTTTGCTTATATATGTGCAAAATAAAACATCCTGAAGCTTGAAGACCTTTAACATCCTTTGTTTCAGCTGCACTGATCTGTGTGTAGCTGCTCCACTCTGCTCTTTGAATATTCCAGCTCCAGTTCGCCAAACACGGGAAATGAAATACTGTCATTACTAGATGCAAGGTAGAATTAAAGATTTAATAGCGTATGAACACTATGGGTGTAGTTATCCTTCTCAGCTTCAAATTTGGGCTTTTCACTGTTTGGGTCTCCATGG